>CM075984.1:1744127-1841627 GCA_038087875.1 Malacoraja senta | reverse complement strand
AAGATGGGCAAGGGAAAGGAAATGTATTTGATATAACTATCCAATTAATTCACTACTAGATAGACTACCGATGACTGCAAGAAAGAGGATTTTAAAAAACTAGCTATACATATAAACTTACTATCTTTGTGTGTATATGGAGCAAATTTTTGAAAATATTCGAACAGGAGTTTATTTAATTAATGATTATATGCTAACCTGAAGTATTTCATTCAAACACTAGGGCAATCCCTTGGGTTTAAAAGATTTGTGTTTTGAAATTCAATAGTTTGACACTTTTCAGCACTGTCCAATTGGAAGTTGATTGCTCCCCCTATCATCCCCTATCTCAAGCTTGAGTGAAATGCAATTAACTTTTGGTTTTGTCATTTCATTCAGGAAATTTGCCAAGGCAATTGCAGTGTAAGTTAATCTTGTGAACCTGATGTGACTTCTGCCTTGGGATTTGTGGTAGGGTAGATTTCTGCAGATCCACTTTATGCAGGGGATTTTGAGCCAAGCTATCTTGGGCCTGCAAGGACAATCTGGTCTTCTCAACAGCTTACTCCAGCTTTTTGTGTCTTACCTTAAGCCAAATACCTTAATCTTCATGTCATAGGAGCAGAATGAGGCCATTCTGCCCATCAAGTCTACTCTGCCATTTAATCGTGGCTGGTCTACTTTTCCCTCTCAACCCCATTCATCTGGTGTCACCCCATAACCTTTGACACCCTAAAGGGCCTGTCCCACTTTCACGACCTAATTCACGACCTCTGCTGAGTTTGGCCTTGACTCATACTCGCAGCATGGTCGTCACGAGGTCGTAGGAGGTCGTAGGTAGGTCGTAGCAGGCCGTGATGCTAGTCGTAGGTACTTGTGGCATCAAGTAGGTCTAGGCGTTTTTCTAGCCTGATGAAAAATGTCCACGAGTAAAAAAGGTCGTGAATTAGGTCGTGAAGGTGGGACAGGCCCTTTACAAGTAAAGTACCTGTCAACTTCCACTTTAAAAATACAAAAGACATGGCCTCCATAGCTGTCTGTGGCAATGAATTCCACAATATAGCCCCTGTGGCAATGAATCTTTGTGGTATCTGCCCCACACTAAGTAGTACCCGTCCTCATCTCTCCTCAACATCCAATGTCTTCATGATCTCCCGACCGTGGTACTCATCCCACCCCCCCCCCCCCCCCCCCACACCCCCACCACACATAATCCTGCCACTTCCCCACATCTCACAAACAACAAACATCACTCTTGATCCTCCCTGACTGTCTGAGTGTTCAACTGTAGACATAAAATGCTGGAATAACTCAGCGGGACAGGCAGCATGGGCAGCACGGTAGTAGAGTTGCTGCCCTACACGTTGGAGCCCTGTGGCGATCCTGACAACAGGTGCTGTCTGTACGGAGTTTGTACGTCCTCCCCGTGACTGTGTAGGTTTTCTCCGTGATCTTCGGTTTCCTCCCACACTCCAAAGACGTACAGGTTTGCAGGATAATTGGCTTGGGTTTGTATACATGGTATAAGTGTAAATTGTCCCTAGTGTCGGTACGGTCTTGGTGGGCTGAAGGGCCTGTTTCCGCGCTGTATCTCTAAACTGAAATCTCTGGAGAGAAGGAATGCATAACATTTTGGGTCGAGACTTCTTCAGACTGTTCAACTGACTATCTCTAATCCACTGACCTGATGACTGGTCCCCTCTTCTACTTGCAGCTCGTTGATCTTTCTTTGCACTCTACCCTAACCTCCCCAAGCTCCACCTCACCCCTGACCCAGTCCTGCCTTCCACAAATGTGCAGTGCCCAGTCTATTACACCCAAGCACTTTGGTCTCAGGCAAAGCAGATGGCTGGGTATTTGTTGCCCCGTTACCAGTCCAACTCATCCCGTTTCTAAGCAAAGATCTCTGCCACAAATACACAATAGCTGCAACTACTTTGAGCAGCTCTGTGATGGCCTGCGACACGTCCTTGGTCCATACTGTTTCTACCACTGTGATTGAGAGTCCAGCACAGATGGTGACTGATAGCTGGCTGCCCTCACAAAATGCCTCTGACCACCAGTGGTGACATATATTCAGGTCACCGACTCTCAGAACTGTGCTCTAAATTGGGTGTACACAAAAATGCTGGAGAAACTCAGCGGGTGCAGCAGCATCTACGGAGCGAAGGAAATAGGCAACGTTTTGGGCCGAAACCCTTCTTCAGACTGATCTAAAATTGGCAGACTGACTCTAAATTGGGTGCCTGCCGACATCTTGTGACTCTTCAAACATTCCAAAGAATACAAAATGCTTGAAGGTTAAAACATTACTTTCCGAATAGTGAAAGGCCTGGATAGAGTGGATGTTGAGAGGATGCTTCCTCTAGTGGGAGAGACTGGCACCAGAGGTCGCAGCCTCTGAACATAAGGACGTTCCTTTAGGGAGAAGATGAGGATGAATTTCTTTAGTCAGAGGGTGGTGAATCTGTGGAATTCATCGCCACAGAAGGCTGTGGAGGCAAAGGCAATGGATATTTTTAAGGCAGAGATAAATAGATTCTTGATTAATCAATGGTTCAGTGGTCATTTATTGTCACGTGTACCGAGGTACCGTGAAATTTGATTTACCATACAGTCAAAGCAAAAAAAAACAACAAGATACAAAAACTACATAAAGATTAAACATAAACAGCCACCACAGCGGTTGTGAGAATCCCCAGGGCACACAGCATAAGCGGAGACCCACAGCCATCAGTTCAATGTCCGGGCCACACGCACGCCCCTTCGCCGTCATGTGACCAGAGTTGTACCGACCGATGTCACTCTCTCTGCAGTCCCTGTCTGCCCGAACAGTACAGGTATCAGGGGTTATGGGGAGAAGGCAGGAGAATGGGGTTGAGAGACTTGATGGGCCGAATGGCTGAATTCTGCTCCCATCACTTACAGTATGATCTTACGATCTTATAGACATTGAATAATGCTTACACGTTCTTAGGGAGTATCATCTACATTTAAACCCAAATTAAATCAAATAAAAAGCTGTGCTCGCCATGCTGTGCAGGCAGATTTGCCAGCCTGAGATATGAGCTGGTTGTGAAATCTGTTCTGCCCGTGGGGAGTGTACTGGCATGGTGCATTGGCAGCTGGCAGCAAAGACAGCAGAGTAGATGCTGCTGCCAGCATAAGCCCTTCCACTGGACTGGATCCTCCTACCTGATGAAACATCAGCAAATGTTTGCAGAAAAAAATGTCCCGTGGAGAAAGATTAGCCACTGCACCATTTGGGGGCTAAAACTCATGTTACTTAATGAAATAAAAATGAGATCTAATTGAAAGACCCTATCTTTCAGTGGTTAGCGCATTAACTTGATGTGGGCATTCAATATAATTCTTTTTTTACTTTGGATGGAACTTCAAGTTTGACCAGTGAGATGGAAAGCATTGGGTGGGTGGAATGAAAGTATTTGAATATCTGAAAACTACATTTTTACTGAGTTGCTATGAAGGAAAATCTAAACTTTTTTTTATTTTTTTTTTTTAATTTTTTTATTTTTTAGAAGTACGGTAGATTACAGTAATGTACAACACGTATATATTAATACATTTTTTGTACCGCTTCATTTTTTTAAACTTTAAGAAAGAAAAAGAAAGAAGTAAGAAAAGTGAAGAAAGTGCGCAAAGGTTGTGAAGTGCAAAAGAGTGTTGGGAAAAGAAAGCCCCTTAGAGAAGAGGTTAGAGAAGGAAGTAAAGTTAGAAAATAGACCCTAGAAAAAAAAAGAGAAAGAAAGAAGGAACAATCGCTCTATTATAACTCTTATACCATACTTCATAGAGAAGGAACTACCAACCAAGTCTGTTTTTATTTTACCTCCCATTACCAGGTCCAGATACCTTTTATTTATTTATTTGTTTTTCTAAATTACTATTGCACCTCATGCTTGTAATAGGTCCAAAAACGTAGACCACGTCTTTTGAAATTGATCTACTTTACCTACTAGGAGGAATCTCATCTCTTCCAGATGTAATGTTTCCAACATATTTGATGTCCACATTTTTATTGTTGGTGTGGGCGCATTTTTCCAGAATTTAAGTATAAGCTTTTTTCCCATTATTAGCCCATAATTGAGTAAATTCTTCTGATACACGTTTAATTCAGGAATACCTTCCGATATTCCAAAAATAATCCATTCTGGTTTTGGTACCAGTTTTATTTTGATTAATTTTGAAAAAATATCAAATATTTCAAACCAGAATTTTTGGATTTTTGTACAAAAAACAAAAGAATGTGCTATGGTAGCTTCTTGACATATACATTTATCACAGATTGATGAGACGTTAGGAAAGATTTTATTTAGTTTGGTTTTTGAATAATATAATCTATGTAATGTTTTAAATTGGATAAGCGTATGTCGTACGTTGATCGAGCATTTATGCACCTGTAATAAATGATTATCCCAACTCTCTTTTGAAATTTTTATACCTAGATCTTGTTCTCAATCTCTTCTAATTCCATCTGTTGTGGGTATTTCTATATTTAAGATGATATTATATAAGTATGATATTAAATTAACTGATTCCGCCTTTGTCTTCATTGCTTCATCTAGTAAGTCGGAAGGCATATTATAATAATCTTTTGTGTGTGTTTTCAAATAGTCACAGATTTGTATATATTTAAAATATTGATTATTTTTCAAATTATATTTCAGTTGTAGTTGTTGGAATGATAGTAATTTTTCTAATTCATACAGATCTTCGAGCGTTTTAATTCCCATTCTTTCCCATTGTATAAATGCTTTATCTATGATTGAAGGTTTAAACGATGGGTTATTGACTATTGGTATTAAGAGAGATAGGTTTCTTAATTTTAGATTCTGTTTTATTTGCTTCCATGTTCTAATAGTGCTATATATAATTGGATTTTTATTATAATTTTTATTATTCAAATTTATTGGAGAGAGAATAATCGCTCCTATATTATTCGGGGAGCAATCCCCTTTTTCCATTATAATCCAGTCCACCTGCTGGGCAGAATTGTCCAGCAGGTGAATCATATTTTTAATATTTACTGCCCAGTTATAATACATAAAGTTAGGGAGCGCTAGACCCCCCAACTCTTTTCGTTTGTTAAGGTGTGTTCTTTGTATTCTGTGGGATTTGTAATCCCATATAAAATTTGTAATGTCTGAGTCCAGTTTTTTGAAAAACTTTTTTGGGAGATATATAGGTATTGATTGAAATAGGTAAAGGATTTGTGGTAAGAAAATCATTTTTATAGCATTTATCCTACCTATTAAGGACATCGGAAGTGTTTTCCAAAATTTAATCAGATTATTTAATTTCTTAAGTAGGGGATTATAATTAGCTTTAAACATATCATGGTAATTTCTAGTAATCTCAATTCCTAAATATTTGAATTTTTCCATAGCTATTTTAAAAGGGAATTTCCTGAGATGTGTTGAGTCTTTTGGTTTAATCGACATAATTTCACTTTTGTTCCAATTTATTCTATATCCTGAAAAGGATCCAAAGTCCTCAATTAAGTTTAATATATTTGGTATACTAATTTGTGGTTTTGTGATGTACAGTAGTACATCATCAGCATATAGGGATAGTTTGTTGTTTGAATATTTTGTGTTATAACCGTGAATATTCGAGTGTGTTCTTATTTTTTCAGCAAGGGGTTCAATTACCAAAGCAAATAACAGCGGTGATAGTGAACATCCTTGTCTGTTGCCCCTAGATAATTCGAATTTTGAAGATAATATATTATTAGTTAGTATTCTAGCCGTAGGTTTGTTATATAGTAGTTTTATCCATGCAATAAAGTTTTCTCCCAATTGGAATTTTTGCAATACTTTGATCATATAGTCCCATTCTACTTGATCAAACGCTTTTTCTGCGTCCAGTGAGATGATAGCTAACTCTTCGTCATAAGATTTATGTGAATGCATTATGTTAAGCAAACGTCTCAAATTATTAAATGAGTGTCTCTTAGGTATAAATCCTGTTTGATCCTCATGTATTAGTCTACTAACATACTTGCTTAATCTATTGGCTAATGTTTTTGCTATTATTTTCTGATCCGTATTTAACAAAGCAATAGCTCTATATGATCCTGGTTCTTCTATATTTTTATCTTTTTTAAGTATTAATATGATCGTTGATTCCGCTAGTGTTTCAGGTAGGTTTTGCTCTTTATAAGCATATGTATACATTTTTTGTAATCGTGGAGTAACTATATCATAAAAAGATTTATAAAATTCATTACTGAATCCGTCTGGTCCTGGTGTTTTTCCATTTTTTAGTGTTTTTATTGTGTCTTCTATCTCCTTAGAAGTAATTTGTGCTCCCAGTTCCTCTTGTTCCCTGCGTTCTAATTGTGGTAGATTACAATTATCTAAAAATTCTGAGATTTTATTATTGTCTATTGACGTTTTAGATGTATATAGATTCTGGTAAAATTGAGCAAATCTTTTATTAATATCCTTGGGTAGTGTTAATACTTCCCCTCTATCTGATTTAATCTTTAATATTGCATTCTCTTTTTCCCGTTTTTTAAGTTGTCGTGCTAGAAGTTTGTGGGGTTTGTCCCCGAATTCGAAGTGTTCTTGTTTTGTGATTTGAAATAATGTTATAACTTTCTCTGACAGTAATTTATTTAACTGAAATTTCAGTAGTAGTATTTTATTATGTTTATCCATAGTTGGGTCTTTAGCATTATCTATATCTAACTGTTTTATTTGATCTTCTAAGTGTCTTTGTTCATTCTTATTCTTTTTATTTTGATAGGCTTGAAATGAAATAATGACTCCTCTTATAAATGCTTTGAAGGATTCCCATAATAACGTGGGGGATATCTCTGGTGTATCATTTAACTCAAAAAATAGATCCATCTGTTTTTTTAGATAGATACTCCCTTGAGGGTCTTTTAAAATTTGTGAGTTAAACCTCCAGAACGGTTTATTCATATGTCTATGGAAAATCTAAACTAAGTGTTCAATTACATTCGCACATCTGTGGCAGTAGATATGCATTTATTTACACATGTGTTCTTTGGGATCTACACGATCTTCTCGTCAATACCAATTATCTTAAGCTTTTCCACCATCTCCAGGGTTAAAATAGCGAAAGCAAGACCAACTCCTGACCGGTTGCTTTCACATGTTTAGAACATTAGCACAGAGGAGGACCGGTGGCGGAGAGATAGAATTGCTGCCTTACAGCGCAAGAGACCCGGGTTTGATCCTGACTATTGCTGCTCTCTGTACGGAGTTGGTACGTCCTCCCCGTGACCTGCGTGGGTTTTCTCCGGGCGTTCCAGTTTCCTCCCACACTCCAAAGACGTACAGATTTGTAGGTTAATTGGCTTGGTAAAATTGTAAATTGTCCCCAGTGTGTGTAGGATAGTGCAAGCGTAAGGGGTGATTGCTGGGTGGTGTGGACTCGTAGGGCTGAAGAGCCTGTTTCCGCGCTGTATCTCCAAAAAACGTTAGCATAGTGGAACAAAATCCTTCTGGGCACATTCGCACCAGCGCATCCAATAAATTTGGAACAATAAAATGTGAATTAATTAACAAAGCTGTAAATTCCTTCAAGGCATTCTACTTATGGAAATATTCCATAAACCAGTAAATATTCTATAAACAAGACTGACTGTCATGATATCGATCTTATTGAAAAGCTAAGACCATATTCCGTACGTAAGTGTATATTTCTTTAGACCATTTGAAAACAATAGACAATGTAAGAAATAGCATCTAGAGATGTTCAGAAGGTTACTATGGCAATATTAAACAGTATAAAATCATTTGACTCAAAGGTATCCGAGAAGTTCATAGAAAAGCTGAATCCACAAAATACATTGAATTAATTTTAAAATAATACGTTTATTTTATTTTATTGTGACATGTACCAAGGTACAGTGAAAAGCCTCTGTTGCATGCTAACCAGTCAGAGGAAACACAATACTTGATTACAATCTGATTTTTAGATAGTTACTGTCTGTGAAAAGAATCATACCTGGGTATTGTGCAAAGTGTCAACAATGATGATAATGTGAGTGATTCCATACATTGTCGCAATCCCTGCTTTGTGTGTTAGAGTCTGGTGAGCTTTCATAGTACATCTACAGTAGGGGTATGTGTTAGCTTCTCCCAGACACAGGCTGGTATGCACCTCCCCCTCTTCCATCTAGATACTGGTAGGACACACAATGGCGCTAGTCTGCACTAGTCCCATCTGTCTGCATTTGGCCCATATTCCTCTAAATCTTTCCCATCCATAATCTTTGTGGTACCAACAGTAATTTTTAATTTTTAATTGCTCTCTACAATTTCATAAATGGAGAATTTTCACAATTTTCTCTTTACATCTCACACTGCCTCAGCATAATCAAGGACTAGTCACACCTTGGCCATTCCCTCTTCTCCCCTCTCCCATCGGGCAAAAGGTACAGAAGTGTGAAAAAGCACATCTCCAGATTCAGGGACAGTTCCTTCCCAGCTGTTATCAGGCAACTGAATCATCCTATCACAACCAGAGAGCAGTCCTGAACTACCATCTACCTCATTGGTGACCCTTTGGAACTATCTTTGATCGGACTTTACTGGCTTTACCTTGCACCAAACGTTATTTCCTTATCATGTATCTATACACTGTAAATGGGTCGATTGTAATCGTGTCATAGAGTGATACAGCGTGGAAACAGGCCCTTCGGCCCAACTCGCCCATACCGGCCAACAATGTCCCAGCTACACTAGTCCCACCTGCCTGCGCTTGGTCCATTTCCCTGCAAACCTGTCCTATCCATGTACCTGTCTAACTGTTCCTTAAACGTTGCAATAGTCCCAGCCTCAACTACCTCCTCTGGCAGCTTGTTCAATACACCCACCATCCTTTGTCTTTCCGCGGACTGGATAGCACACTACACAAGCTTTTCACTGTACACGTGACAATAAAATAAAATAAACTAAACTGACAAAACCATGGTATCACAGTGTATTTATATACAAGGTATCTAGAAAAAAGATATTTTCCCTCCAATATACTATTCTATCCTTCTCTCTGGACTCCGGCCATCGTAGCAAAATGGTGTATTATTAAAGGGGCAGTTACGTTTTCCAAATGAAAATGGATGATGTGGCTGACATTATCCCTACAGGAATGACTTTAAAACACATCCATCAGGTATTGCACATAGAGATCCTGGGTGGATGGGAAAAAAAGACAGTCTTTAAAAATAGTTTGGCAACACAGAGTGGCCTGGATGGGATGTGAACACTCGGGGATTAATGCCAGTAAAACATATTATTGTTGATATATTACATTGGCCGCATTTATGGGTATCAGTGCCAGTCACTGACATTGTCTGTCCGCATTTGGGCAGGAATGCGATGCATTTTTGAACGCACTGTTTCTCAGTTCTTGTACATTGGTGTATATAGGAAATTGACTGGCTATTAGGAAACAGAGAGTAGGGGTACATGTGCCCTTTGCTGCTTGGCAAATGTAATGCGTGGCTAGCTGGGGCTACGGCCTCAACCTTTACAACTAACACTTCAATGCACTTGGATGAAGGCACTGAACATATGGCTGCTAAATTTGTTGATGGCACAAAAGAGGCTACGTTGTACATAGGACATGAGGAGACCAAATCTGGAATATAGTTTACAGCATTGCGCCTTTTAAGGAAGGGTGTAAACATTTATGGCCCTGTCTCACGGTGCGAGTCCACCCACGAGTGATCCCGAGTGAAAGACAAAATCAAACTCATGGTTGTCTATGAGATTCCAAGTTTATGTTCACGAGTTTAAACGAGTTCCCACGTGTATGTCTAAGTTTGCCGTTTACTTCTCATTTCTGCGATGTACCAAGTTCCTCTCCCGAGTTACTCTTGAGCCAACAACGACTACCGACATGTGGAAAAATCATCACATGGTAAAAATGATGCCAGGCCGGGTTTTTTTACACTATAAAAAGACAATACAATACAATACAATACGGTTTTATTCGTCACATTGCACATAAAGTGCAAGTGAAATGAATTTGCCAGCAGCGGTACAATGAGAAAGAACACACAATACACAATAATAATTTAACACAAACATCCACCACAGCATTCATCACTGTGGTGGAAGGCACAAAATTTGGCCAGTCCTCCATTTTCCCCCGTGGTCGGGACCTTAACCCTCCGCAGCCGTCGCTGCGGGCATCCAGATGTACAGACAGGTAAAAGTCCAGAGACGGCTCTTCCCCACCGGAGACCGCGGCTTCAGGTTGGTGTAGGCCGCAGGCCGTCGGTCGAAGATTTAAAGTCCCCGCCGCGCCGCAGCCAGAAGCACCGCAGACCGCAGGGCCGGCGGTCGAAGCTCCCCTCCAGGGGTGATGGTAAGTCCACGCCGGGCCAGCGGTAGAAGTAGGCCGCGGGCCGGCAGTGGTGGCTTCTTCTTCTCCCGAGTCCCCCATGAGGGATCCCGGGCTGCGGACGCCGCGCCAGCTGGAGCTCTGCAGACCGAGACTTCAGGCTGCCGGCTGCCGCGGGCCAGCGAAACGGAGCACTCCCCTCCGGCAAGCCCCAGCGAGGGCTTGCCCGCTCCCCGCCGAGAGTCCACGCTGCGCCCACCGCTGAAGCCCCGGGCGCGTCTCCGGGAAAGGCCGCACCGATCCTCGATGTTAGGCCACGGGGGAGGCGACCTGGAAAAAGTTGCCTCTCCGTGGAGGAGGCGACCGAAGCGGTTTCCACCTCACCCCCCCACCCACACCACCCCCCACACAAGACACACAAAGAAACATTAAAAACAGACTTTAAAACATACTAAAAAAATAAAAAAAGTTGAAAAAAACTAACACGCTGCTGACAGGGCGCCGGCTTGCAGCGCCCCCACCGACCAACCCAGCCTGAAGAACGATCTCGACCCGAAACATAACCTATTTCTTTTCTCCAGAGATGCTGCCTGACCAGCTGAGTTAGTCCATCATTTTGTGTCTATCTTTGGGTTAAACTAGTATCTGCAATTCCTTCCTTCAAACTTTTAGAGCAGTTTGTTTCAAGAAACAACCCTTCCAAAATTGCAATCAAAAGTCCATTTGAACTGCATTTGTTCAAGGTCTGGCATCAATCATTGAAAGGCATAGGCTGTTTTGTGTCGGGAGGAATTGCAGATGCTGGTTTACACCAAAGATAGACAAAAAATGCTGGAATAACTCAGCGGGACATGCAGCATTTCTGGAGAGAAGGAATGGGTGACGTTTCTGGTCGAGTCCCTTCTTCAGACTGAAAAAACGTTTCGATCCTTCTCTCCAGAGATGCTGCCGGCTTGGCTGAGTTACTCCAGCTTTTTGTGTCTAGTAAGATTGTTTTATTCCCTCAATTTATCTCTCATCAAAACGTCAGTAAACTTCTAACAAAAAGATTAGGTAAATTGAACATTAACGTTATTTTTTCCCCCGACAGCAAGGTCCGTAGACCAGAGGGATAGCAGTGTGTGTCTCTCTACTCACCCAGTATGACCGTCAGAGCAATGATGTAGTGAGAGAGAGCACGGGTTAAAGCTAACTTGGATGACTTGCAGCCTGGTTGCACTTTGAGGCAGTGGGCAGAAACTGATTCTACAGCTGATGAAGTGGGAGATACACTATATTGACCCTCGAGAGAGAGAGAGTGAGATCTGTGATTATAATTGACGCACAGATGGGAGAGATATCCTCTCTCTACAGGGGACCTGAAGGCATTTCACAAACAAACTCCGAGGTTAATGCAGATATAAGGAACTGTTCTGTCTTCTACGTTAACGGTCCCGACCCAAAACGTCATCCGTCTATCTATCTTCTCCGGAGATGCTGCTGCCTGACCTGCTGAGTTACTCCAACACTTTGTGTCTTTTTAAGTAAAGCAGCATCTACAGTTTCTAAGCCACAAGGTGCTGGTGTAACTCAGCGGGTCGGGCAGCAGTATCTCTGGAGAATGTGGGAAGGTGACGTTTTGGGTCAAACAGTCCTGAGTAGGCCCTTCTGAAGAAGGGTCTCGACCCGAAACGTCACCTACCCATGCTCTCCAGAGATGCTGCCTGACCCGCTGAGTTACTCCAGCATTTTGGTGAGTTATGAGCCATGTTATCAGTAAAAGGTTCTTGTCATTCAGGGCTCACCCACTTTGTAATGCAATCTTTGGTAGAATATAGAACATAGTCTATAAATATTATTCATAGAAGCCGTGCAATAGTTCCATGCTGAAATAAAATTGAAAGACAAGCTCACCAATTCCCTCTCAATAAACGATATTCCCTTTATCCTGTATCCGTACACTCTGGACGGCAAGATTGTAATCATATATAGTATTTCCGTTGACTGGATAGCATGCAACAAAAAGCTTTTCACTGTACACTAACTAAACTAAAATAAACAAAAGATAGCAGGTCAGGCAGCATCTCTGGAGAAAAGCAATAGGTGTTGTTTCGTGTCAAGACACCTTCATCAGACCCAAAACCATCACCTGTTCCTTTTGCCCAGAGAGGCTGCCTGACCTGCTGAGTTACTCCAGCATTTTGTGTATATCTTCAGTGTAAACAGGTATATGCAGTTCATTTTGACACTCCTTAAACAAAACAAAGTTGCTCACATTTCTTTCTATGAACCTGAATTTTTGAAAAGAGATACTCTTTTAGCTCGGGGTAGAACGTTGCATCTGCAAAGAAACTTGCCCTCATACATCATAGACTGGTAGATGAATCCCCCCCCCCCCCACCCTCCTTTTTAGTCAGTATTTCCTGACTGCTGACCTTTGCAAATTCTAGCCAGTTCACAGGCAAAGAAACAAAGCAAAACAGAGACACAAGAGAGTGTGAACACTGTCACAGACTCTGTCCATTACAAAAGCAAAATAAGTTTTTCTCTTGAGGTTTAGTTTAGTTTAGTATAGAGATACAGGGCGGAAGCAGATCTTTCGGCCCAGCAAGTCCGTGCCGTCCAGCGATCCCCGCACACTAACACTATCCTACACACACTGGGGACAATTTACAATTACACCAAGCCAATTAACCTACAAACCTGTACGTCTTTGGAGTGTGGGAGGAAACTGGAGCTCCCGGGGAAAATGTACAAACCACAGTCACGGGGAGAACGTACAAACCCCGTACAGACAGCACCGGTAGTCAAGATTGAACCCGGGTCTCTGGCGCTGTAAGGCAGCAACTCCACCGCTGGCCACAGTGCCAGTATTTTGGATTTCACATCATCAGCTGCCTGAGACCAGCACTGTGATGAATATTTCGTTTATTTTATTGTCACGTAAACCGAGGTACAGTAAGAAGTTTTTGTTAGTTCCGTGCTTTACCAGTCAGCAGAAAGACTATACATGATTAGAATCAGGCCGTCCGTCCACAGTGCACAGATACAAGATGTATAGTTTAGTTTAGTTTATTGTCACGGAATCAAGGGATATGTGGAGAAGGCAGGCACAGGTAACTGATTGTGGATGATCAGCCATGATCACAATGAATGGCGGTGCTGGCTCGAAGGGCCAAATGGCCTCCTCCTGCACCTATTTTCTATGTTTCTATGTAAATTAACTCTGGCAATGCGGCTTTCCCCACACTGCATGGTTCATTCTTTTTGCCTGTTTCTCAGATCCCCGGTGAGTGCTTTTTGCTCCTTCACTGAAAATTTTCCATTAAGATCTGACTAATCTTCAACATTTCACTTCTGGCACTCAGGCCAAACCCACGTGTTACTCACGAGTCACTACGGTAAACTCACGGGCTACTACGGTATTACAACGAGTTTACAAGTTTCACATTTTTCCTTCAAGAGTAAATTTGACTCGTGGAAATCTTTCAACATGATGAAAATTTTTCACGAGTTAACAAGTTTCCCGAGTACCTGCCGATAGCGTTACAAGTCGCTAAATTACGTCCACGAGTTCCGACGTTCCCGCTACGTTAATTCTACGTGATTACCACAAGTTTGATTTGTTTTTAACTTGGGATCACTCGTGGGTGGACTCGCACCGTGAGACAGGGGTTTTAGGAAGCCACTCAGAGAAAGTTATCTGGACTGATGACTAGAATGGTCAGGCATATGAGGTTGAACAGCCGAGGCTTGTATTCACCCAAGAAGAGTGATGATGATGATACTTTATTGTCACCTGTACCTAACTAGGTGCAGTGAAATACACAAAAGAGTCACCACAAAGGTGCCGGCAAAGCTACACAAAGTGCGCATCCATTCTTCGTCCCCCCGTTGTTCTCAGTGGGAGTGTCCCAGCCCGCTGCTCGCCGGGAGGGAGAAGGAATTGACTGAATTATACAAGATGCTGAGTGGTTTTGGGAGATAGACACAAAATGCTGGAGCAACTCAGCAATGTCGGAGAAGGAATGGGTGACGTTTCGGGCCGAGGGCGGATGTGGAGAAGGTACTTCTCGATACAGTAGCATCCAGAACCAGGGCGCTCTGATTAAAAATAAAGGTTTGCGCACAGATGGTAAAGGTTAGACAGAGATGAGATAAAATCTTTTTTCTCAGTGGGCTGTGAGAGTTCATGGAACTCCCTTTCTCAACAGATGGCAGAAGCAGAGTTTTATATATTTTTGAGGCAGCAATAGATTCTTCATATGCAAGAGGGTACAAGTTTACCAGAGCCAAGATGAAGCTGTGTTTGCACAATGCCACCTACTCCAGTTGCTCATTTATATGTTTGGGGAAATATACTCATCTGACACCAGAACTAGTGTGACAAGCAATAGTCACATCTGCCAGAGTTTGAACTACATTAATGAAGAGAACAGTGACTGCTCACTCACAGGAGAACTGTCGCTCACTAACATTGATGGTTCAAAAGCAATCCAGTTCCAAGGCCAATCACACTAAGCCTGCATCCGGAGCCAGACTGTGGTCGAGCAGTATGCTCTGCAGCCTGCCAAGAATTGGCTGAAAGTTCAATCACGACTATCACAGCAGCCTGTTAGACATTTCAGTCTGAGTTACTCCAGTTTTGTGTGTCAGTCTGAAGAAGGGTCCCTCCCCCCCCACACCTCCCCATCCCTCTTAGTTCTTGGCGCCATCACGTGCCCTCCTCGTTCTCGGCAGCGTGTCCACCACCCACAGCCGGCACCCACCCGGACGGGCGATGGCTCTCCAATCTCCCCCCACTCGCCCCGACCTCCCTCATTCACCCCCATGTCACTCTTGCTGACCGATGTCTCAGATTCAGATTCAGATTCAGAATCAAACTTTATTGTCATTGTGCAGTGTACAAGTACAGAGACAATGAAATACAGTTAGCATCTCACCCAGAAGTGCCAACACAGAATAATGGAACAGTAATATATATATATATATGTATCTACAGTATACAATATATGTATCGGTTGCTGGCCGAGCTTGGTCCTGGCCCTGTTCCTGTTCCTGGTCCTGGCCGGCTCCGTGCCGGTTGGTGGAGAAGGGATGAAGTTAGGTGAAGGGATCAGGATGGCCGAGTAATGGAACGGTGGATGACCAAAGAAGTTATACATTTGGTCATAAAGGAAGTACATGCACGGATTAAGCGGATGGAATTAGACTGGTTCTTTGAGGAAAATAAAGAAACATGAAAACAACTCGAGTGGGCGACAAGAAGAGCCAAAGGGGCCACAAAATTGTTTTAACGAGTTGGATTACCCTACATTGAAAACAAGAGAGTAATCAGGGAAACAGTGGGGCTGTCCCAGGATAAAGGAAATAATTAGTGCTTGGAGTGTGGTGATGAAGGTGAGGCACTAAACGAGTACAGTAAACCCACCATTGGGAGAAGGATGGTGTCCGTTATTGCCGATTGTCCGCTATAACCAAGTGAGGTATTATCATTGTGTGTAGTTGAAACAAAGAACTGCAGATGGAGGTTAATACACAAAGGGACACAAAGTGCTGGAGTAACTCAGGCAGCATCGCTGGAGAACATGGATACGGTGATGTTAAGACCCTTCTTCAGATACCGACACATCCAATTTCACCTTCTCCCTCTCAAATTGTTGGTTAAATCTTATCATGTTACCTTTATCACCATCTCCTAGTGTTTCCTTTACCTCAAGTTCTCTTATTAAATCTGGTTAATGGCACAACACTAAATCTAGAATTGCCTTTTCCCTGGTGGGCTCCACTACAAGCTGTTCTAAGAAACTATCTTGGAGGCAGTCTACAAATTCTCTCTCTTGGGGTCCAGTGCCAGCCTGATTTTCCCAGTCTACCTGCATGTTCAAATTTCACACGACCACCGTACATTGCTTCCTACACGCCAATTTTATTTCCTGATGCAACTTGCACCCTATATCCTGGCTACTGTTTGGGGGCCTGTAAATAACTCCCATTAGGGTCGTTTTACCCTTGCAATTTCTCAGCTCTACCCACAATGACTCATTGACTCTACATCTTCTGATCCTATGTCACCCTTTGCTAATGACTGAATTTCATTCCTAACCAACGGACCAACCCCACCCCCTCTGCCCACCTTTCTGTTTTTCTGATATGACGTATAACCCTGAAGTGGCGGCACTGCCCTAGCAACTGCGGCTCGCCTGCAGTCCGTCTGTTTTGTTTTTTGTTTTTTTCCTTTTGTCCTGTTTTAGTTAACTTTAGTGTATTTAGGTTGTGTATGTGTGGGGGAGGGGGGGGGTGGGGTGGGAGAAACATGTTTTTGGTCTCTTCCTTGGGGGGATGCGACCTTTTCTTGTCGTATCCCCGTCTCTGTCTCCGTCTCCGCTGAGGCCTAATGGCGGAGCTGGTCCCCTCCAACTGGGACCGACCTCAAGGCTCCGGAGGCAGAGCCAGCCAGGACTTACCAACGCGATGCTGGCTGACTTCGGGGCTGTGGCGGTGTTGCGGCGGCAACGACCCAACTTCGGGGCTGTGGCAGCGTTGCGGCGTCGACGACCCAACTTCGGGGCTGTGGCCGCGTTGCGGCGGCGACGACCCAACTTCGGGGCTGTGGCAGCGTTGCGGCGACGACGACCCAACTTCGGGGCTGTGGCAGCGTTGCGGCGTCGACGACCCAACTTCGGGGCTGTGGCAGCGTTGCGGCGACGACGACCCAACTTCGGGGCTGTGGCAGCGTTGCAGCGGTGACGACACGACTTCGGGGCTGTGGCAGCGTTGCGGCGGTGACGACACGACTTCGGGGCTGTGGCGACATTGTGGCGGTGACGACACGACTTCGGGGCTGTGGCAGCGTTGCGGCGATGATGACCCAACTTCGGGGCTGTGGCAGCGTTGCAGCGGTGACGACACGACTTCGGGGCTGTGGCAGCGTTGCGGCGGTGACGACACGACTTCGGGGCTGTGGCGACATTGTGGCGGTGACGACACGACTTCGGGGCTGTGGCAGCGTTGCGGCGGTGACGACACGACTTCGGGGCTGTGGCAGCGTTGCGGCGGTGACGACACGACTTCGGGGCTGTGGCGACATTGTGGCGGCGACGACACTACTTCGGGGCTGTGGCAGCGTTGCGGCGGCAATGACCCAACTTCGGGGCTGTGGCAGCGTTGCGGCGGTGACGACACGACTTCGGGGCTGTGGCAGCGTTGCGGCGGCAATGACCCAACTTCGGGGCTGTGGCAGCGTTGCGGCGGCAATGACCCAACTTCGGGGCTGTGGCAGCGTTGCGGCAACGATGACCCAACTTCGGGGCTGTGGCCGCGTTGCGGCGGTGACGACACGACTTCGGGGCTGTGGCAGCGTTGCGGCGGCAATGACCCAACTTCGGGGCTGTGGCAGCGTTGCGGCGACGATGACCCAACTTCGGGGCTGTGGCAGCGTTGCGGCGGTGACGACACGACTTCGGGGCTGTGGCAGCGTTGCGGCGGTGACGACACGACTTCGGGGCTGTGGCGACATTGTGGCGGTGACGACACAACTTCGGGGCTGTGGCAGCGTTGCGGCGGTGACGACACGACTTCGGGGCTGTGGCGACATTGTGGCGGTGACGACACGACTTCGGGGCTGTGGCAGCGTTGCGGTGGCGACGACCCAACTTCGGGGCTGTGGCAGCGTTGCGGTGGTGACGACCCAATTTCGGTGCCTCGGAGGCTCGGCCGCGGGCCCAGTGGACGACATCGTCGGGAGCTCGCAGGTCCCAGGTTGGTGACCTGTTTTCCGGAGCTTCCGCAACAACAGCTTCGTCGCTGGACTGGAGGGCGGCAGCTTCGGCAGCTTCGACCGCCCCGGGCCGCGGAGTTTGAACCGGCCCGTTTGCGGAGCTCGGATTCGGCCGTGGGACTTGCTTACCATCGCCCGGCGGGGTCACAGCATCGGAGGCCTGGATCGCCTCAACGCAGAGGGAGAACAAGGAGGGAAGAGACAAGGACTTTAAGACTTTTGCCTTCCATCACAGTGAGGAGGTGCCTGGTGGACTCACTGTGGTGGATGTTAAATAGATACATAGATACATAGACAATAGGTGCAGGAGTAGGCCATTCGGCCCTTCGAGCCTGCACCGCCATTCAATATGATCATGGCTGATCATCCAACTCACTGTCCCGTACCTGCCTTCTCTCCATACCCCCTGATCCCTTTAGCCACAAGGGCCACATCTAACTCCCTCTTAAATATAGCCAATGAACTGGACTCAACTACCCTCTGTGGCAGAGAGTTCCAGAGATTCACCACTCTCTGTGTGAAAACGTTTTTCCTCATCTCGGTCTTAAAGGATTTCCCCCTTATCCTTAAGCTGTGACCCCTTGTCCTGGACTTCCCCAACATCGGGAACAATCTTCCTGCATCTAGCCAGTCCAACCCCATGAGAATTTTGTACGTTTCTATAAGATCCCCTCTCAATCTCCTAATTTCTAGCGAGTATAAGCCAAGTCTATCCAGTCTTTCTTCATATGAAAGTCCTGACATCCCAGGAATCAGTCTGGTGAACCTTCTCTGCACTCCCTCTATGGCTATAATGTCCGTCCTCAGATTTGGAGACCAAAACTGTACGCAATACTCCAGGTGTGGTCTCACCAAGACCCTGTACAACTGCAGTAGAACCTCCCTGCTCCTATACTCAAATCCTTTTGCTATGAAAGCTAACATACCATTCGCTTTCTTCACTGCCTGCTGCACCTGCATGCCTACTTTCAATGACTGGTGTACCATGACACCCAGGTCTCGCTGCATCTCCCCTTTTCCTAATCGGCCACCATTTAGATAATAGTCTGCTTTCCTGTTTTTGCCACCAAAGTGGATAACCTCACATTTATCCACATTATACTGCATCTGCCAAACATTTGCCCACTCACCCAGCCTATCCAAGTCACCTTGCAGTCTCCTAGCATCCTCCTCACAGCTAACACTGCCCCCCAGCTTAGTGTCATCCGCAAACTTGGAGATGTTGCCTTCAATTCCCTCATCCAGTTCATTAATATAAATTGTAAATAGCTGGGGTCCCAGCACTGAGCCTTGCAGTACCCCACTAGTCACTGCCTGCCATTGTGAAAAGGACCCGTTTACTCCTACTCTTTGCTTCCTGTTTGCCAGCCAGTTCTCTATCCACATCAATACTGAACCCCCAATACCGTGTGCTTTAAGTTTGTATACTAATCTCTTATGTGGTACCTTGTCGAAAGCCTTCTGAAAGTCCAGATACAACACATCCACTGGGTCTCCCCTATCCACTCTACTAGTTACATCCTCGAAAAATTCTATAAGATTCGTCAGACACGATTTACCTTTCGTAAATCCATGCTGACCAATGATTTCACCACTTTCCAAATGTGCTGCTATCCCATCTTTAATAACTGACTCTAGCAGTTTCCCCACTACCGATGTTAGACTAACTGGTCTGTAATTCCCCGTTTTCTCTCTCCCTCCCTTCTTAAAAAGTGGGGTTACGTTTGCGACCCTCCAATCCTCAGGAACTACTCCAGAATCTAAAGAGTTTTGAAAAATTATCACTAATGCATCCACTATTTCTGGAGCTACTTCCTTAAGTACTCTGGGATGCAGCCTATCTGGCCCTGGTGATTTATCGGCCTTTAATCCATTCAATTTACCCAACACCACTTCCCGACTAACCTGGATTTCACTCAGTTCCTCCATCTCCTTTGACCCGCGGCCCCCTGCTATTTCCGGCAGATTATTTATGTCTTCCTTAGTGAAGACGGAACCAAAGTAGTTATTCAATTGGTCCGCCATATCCTTGTTCCCCATGATCAATTCACCTGTTTCTGACTGCAAGGGACCTACATTTCTTTTAACTAATCTCTTTCTCTTCACATATCTATAAAAACTTTTGCAGTCAGTTTTTATGTTCCCTGCCAGTTTTCTTTCATAATCTATTTTCCCTTTCCTAATTAAGCCCTTTGTCCTCCTCTGCCAGTCTCTGAATTTCTCCCAGTCCTCTGGTATGCTGCTTTTTCTGGCTAATTTGTATGCATCATCTTTTGCTTTGATACTATCCCTGATTTCCCTTGTTATCCACGGATGCACTACCTTCCCTGATTTATTCTTTTGCCAAACTGTGATGAACAATTTTTGTAGTTCATCCATGCAGTCTTTAAATGCCTTCCATTGCATATCCACCGTCAACCCTTTTAGAACTAATTGCCAGTCAATCTTGGCCAATTCACGTCTCATACCCTCAAAGTTACCTTTCTTTAAGTTCAGAACCGTTGTTTCTGAATTAACAATGTCACTCTCCATCCTAATGAAGAACTCAACCATATTATGGTCACTCTTGCCCAAGGAGCCACGCACAACAAGACTGCTAACTAACCCTTCCTCATTACTCAATACCCAGTCTAGAATAGCCTGCTATCTCGTTGGTTCCTCTACATGTTGGTTTAGAAAACTATCCCGCATACATTCCAAGAAATCCTCTTCCTCAGCACCCCTGCCAATTTGATTCACCCAATCTATATGTAGATTGAAGTCACCCATTATAACTGTTTTGCCTTTGTTGCACGCATTTCTAATTTCCTGTTTGATGCCATCCCCAACTCCACTACTTCTGTTAGGTGGCCTGTACACAAGTCCCACTAGCGTTTTCTGCCCCTTAGTGTTTCGCAGCTCTACCCATATCGATTCCACATCCTCCAAGCTAATGTCCTTCCTTTCCATTGCGTTAATTTCCTCTCTAACCAGCAACGCTACCCCACCTCCTTTTCCTTTCTGTCTATCCCTCCTGAATATTGAATATCCCTGGATGTTCAGCTCCCAGCCTTGGTCACCCTGGAGCCATGTCTCCGTGATCCCAACTATATCATAATCATTAATAGCTATCTGCACGTTCAACTCATCCCTCTTATTACGAATGCTCCTTGCATTGAGACACAAAGCCTTCAGGCTTGTTTTTACAACGCTCTTACCCCTTATACAATTATGTTGAAAAGTGGCCCTTTTTGATTTTTGCCCTGGATTTTTCTGCCTGCCACTTTTACTTTTCACCTTGCTACCTATTGCTTCCGCCCGCATTTTACACCCCTCGGTTTCTCTGCTCACCCATTTAAGAAACCCACCACCTCTTATTCTCTGTTTATTATTGTTTTCTTCTTTCTCCCCTACATGTTGGGTCTGAGTGCTTTCCTTCTCTGCCTCCTGCCTCACACACTGTCTAATAGCTTTCTCTATTTGAGTCCCTCCCCCCAACCATTCTAGTTTAAAGTCTCCCCAGTAGCCTTTGCAGATCTCCCCGCCAGGATATCGGTCCCCCTCAGGTTCAAGTGCAACCCATCCTTTTTGTACAGGTCGAACCTTCCACAATGTTCCAGAAATTTGAATCCCTGCCTTCTGCACCAGTCCTTCAGCCACGCATTTATCCTCCACCTCGCTCCATTCCTACTCTCACTGTCGCGTGGCACAGGCAGTAATCCTGAGATTGTTACCTTTGCTGTCCTTCTCTTTAACTCCCCTCCTAACTCCCTAAATTCTCCTTTCATGACCTCTTCTCTTTTTTTACCTATGTCATTGGTACCTATATGTACCACGACCTCGGGCTCCTCTCCCTGCCCTTTCAGGATATCTTGGACACGTTGAGACACATCACAGACCCTGGCACCAGGGAGGCAAACTACCATCCGGGTCTCCCGACTGCGTCCACAGAATCGCCTGTCTGACCCCCTAACTATAGAGTCCCCTATTAGTATTGCCCTCCTCTTCTTTTCCTTACCCTTCTGAGCAACAGGGCCGGTCTCTATACCGGAGGCCTGGCCGCTGTCGCTACCCCCAGGTAGGCTGTCCCCCCAACAGTGCTCAAACAGGAGTACTTATTGTCACGGTGTACAGCCACCGGGGTACTCTCTAGTCCCTGCCTGTGCCCCTTGCCTCTCCCAACCGTGATCCACTTGCCTGCCTCCTGTAGTCTTGGAGTGACCACATCCCTGTAACTCCTCTCAATGACTTCCTCGCTCTCCCTGACCAGACGGAGGTCATCGAGCTGCTGCTCCAGGTTCCTAATACGGTCCATTAGGAGCCCCATCTCGATACACCTGGCGCAGATGTGGACGTCTGGAGGGCTGTCAGACTCCATGACTTCCCACATCTGACATCCAGAACAGTAAACTGCCCTGGCCCTCATACTCCCCTTACCCTGGATACAATACATCTGACATCCAGAACAGTAAACTGCCCTGGCCCTCATACTCCCCTTACCCTGGATACAATACATCTGACATCCAGAACAGTAAACTGCCCTGGCCATCATACTCCCCTTACCCTGGATACATTACATCTGACATCCAGAACAGTAAACTGCCCTGGCCCTCATACTCCCCTTACCCTGGATACAATACAAAACAAACTGCTACAATACAGTAAATCTGTGTTTAGTGTGTGTTTAGTTATTTTATTCTATGTTATGACTGCAAGGCACGAAATTTCGTTCAGACTGAAAAGTCTGAATGACAATAAAGGATACTTGATTTGACTTGAATATTCAGCTCCCAGCTCCGATCCTGTTGCAGCCACGTCTCCGTAATGCCTACAACATACCTGCCGATTTCCAACTGTGCTACAAGCTCATCCACTTTGTTCCTTACGCTACATGCATTAAAATATAATACTTTCAATTCGGTGTTGAACATCCTTCATCCCACAACCATCCCGATTTTACCCAACATTACCCTCTTCTCCCTTTTAAAACTTTCTGTCCTGTTATATCCGGAGACTTCCGTGACCTTTCCTGCACTCTCTTTTCCGTTAACCCCACGCATACGCTTCCATGTTGTTAACCCCACCCCCCCACTATTTAGTTTAAACCCACCCGTGTAGCACTAGCAAACCTGTCTGCCAGAATGTCGGTCCCCTTCCAATTAAGGTGCAACCCGTCCCTTTTGTACAGGTCACCCCTGCCCCAGAAGAGATCCCAGTGGTCTAGAAATCTAAATCGCTGCCCCCTGCACCAACCCCTCAGCCACACATTCAGATCCCCTATCTCCCTGTTCCTACCCTCACTAGCACGAGGTACTGGAAGCAACCCATAGATTTATACCCTGGAGGTCCTGCTTTTCAGCCACGATACTCACGTTGCAGAACCTCCTTCCGCTTCTTACCTATGTCGTTTGTGTCAACATGCACAACTACTTCCGGCTGCTCCCCTTCCCTCGAGGATGCTCTGCCATCGGTTTGAGACGTCTTGGACCCTGGCACCAGGGAGGCAACACACCATCCTCGAGTCTCGCCGTTCGCCACAGAATCTCCTGTCCGCACCTCTGACTACGGACTCACCCACCACGAAGGCCCTGCCTGACGTCGGTCTCTCTGGTTGAGCCTCAGCTCCAGGATACGAGTCACAGACCTGTCCGCCGCACAGACTGGAAGTGTCGTCTGCCCCAACAGTTCTCAAGAGGATGTACCTGTTTTTAAGAGGTACATCCACTGAGGTCTCCTGCACTCGTTTCATCCCCTTCCTTCCCGTCTCTAACCGTCGCAACTCCTGTACTCTTGGAGTGAGGGCCTGACTGTAGGTCCTGTCCAGAAGGTTTCGTCATCCCGGGTGGACTGCAGGGTCATCCAGCTGTTGCTCCAGTTCTCTAACTCCGTCCTTGAGGAGCTGCATCCGGACACAGTTCCCACAGGTGTAGTGGTCAGAGGCACCAGCCGTGCCCCGTGACTTCCCACATCCTTCCCACAACAAACGCACTGCAATAACATTCCTGCCGTCACTGCAACAAATAATTTATCAACATAGGAACATAGAAACATAGAAAAATAGGTGCAGGAGTAGGCCATTCGGCCCTTCGAGCCAGCAATATGATCATGGCTGATCATCCAGAATCAGTACCCCGTTCCTACTTTTCCCATAAATATCGGAATTAAGCCAAATATCGGAGCATACAAACAGTGCTGATTTCCTTGCCTCAGCCTCCTTGCTGAAGACTCCTGAGCCAAAGTAGTCAGGAGGCAATGTGCAATGAGTCCAAATCTATTCTCCGTTAGTGCCTCTGTGTTGCCAATCTTCCATGCGCCTTGGTGAATTTATCCCATGACGATGGTATTTTGCTGTGGCTGATGTTGATGAGACCCAGCAGATGCAGGAGAGACCCGTACAGCACCAGTGAGGTTGGCTGTCACAATTCCCACACTATTACTTGCACTCTGCTACTTCAGTGTTTAGCTGGTGTTCAGCAACTCAGTATAGTCTTCTGAACCTGGGCAAGGCAGCAAATGGACTGTGGAGTACAGCTGCCTGCTTCATGATCATGGTGTCAGTGTGCAGCAGAGCCACACACAGGTGACCTGGGAAATCATTACCTCACTCTTCCTTATCTCTGTGTCTCCCTCTCCCCTCACTCTCAGTCTGAAGAATGATCTCCACCCGAAACGTCACCCATTCCTTCTCTCCAGAGATGCTGCCTGTCCCGCTGAGTTAAGGCTCTGTCTTACCTGTTTGCGGTCATCGGCGGTGAAGCGCGGCGTCGCCGGTAGCGGGGACCGCACGGCAACGGCGAGAGCGCCGAGCCTATCCACCGGAGCACCGCACGGATGCTGCGCGGGGTCCGAGTAATTCAAATACCGCTGGTCCCACGTGCTTGCGGTAAGTAAAAAAAAGGGCGGGCCGACTGCGATGACGTCGGCCCGCCGCACGTGACTCACCAGCGGCGGCTGTGGCGGTGGCCGTCCTGATCGCGGCGCTGTAGCGGTGGCTGTGCCTGCGGCCGTGCCGCACACGTGCCTCACTGGCGGAGGCACGTGCCTCACTGACGGAGGCTGTGGCAGTGGAGGTTTGACGCACGGCGCTCGAGCCACACTGGTGGCGGCCCGTGCGGGCGGCCGTGCCGCACTCGTGCATCACTGGTGGAGGTTGTGCGGTAAGATTATAGTTTTCAACATTGTCGGTTTTATTTTAGCACCGTGCGGTGTTGGGAACACCGCCGCACGGCCCCGGAATTGTGCGTTCTCACGAGTGCGCGGTCTATGGCGGCAGATTCTTCCCGTTTCGCCGCCAATGACCGCAGACTCGTGAGACAGGCCTTTTACTCCAGCATTTTGTGTCTATCTTCGGTGTAAACCAGCATCTGCGCCGACCAGCGATCCTCGTACACCAGCCCTATCCTACACACTAGGCACAATTTCCAAATGTTACTGAAGCCAGTTAACCTGCACGTCTCTCGAGTGTGGGAGGAAACTGGAGCACCCGGAGAAACCCCACGTGGTCACGGGGAGACCGTGCCAACACCATACAGACAGCACCTGCAGTCGGGATCGAACCTGGGTCTCTGGCGCTGTAGCTCTACACCTATGGCCCCATGTATTATAGACCAAGAATGCCTTTTAACTACAAGGAGAGTGTTTGTGATGCACTGAAACCTGCATCATCTTGCACATGTTAATCTCTTTACATTTACAAAGGTACAATTTGTTAAATGTGTCAGAGAGATGGGATCATGCTGAAGGTAGTGACCCAGGATTGACCTCCACCACTGGGCAAGTGGACAAGACATGTATCCAAGATTTGGATCCAAGTGTTCCCAAATAAAGTCTTAAGAAGGGTCTCGACCCGAAACGTCACCCATTCCTTCTATGCAGAGATGTTGCCTGTCCCGCTGAGTTACTCCAGCATTTTGTGTCTATCTTTGGTTTAAACCAGCATCTGCAGTTCCTTCCTACACTTAAATAAAATATGACTCCAGTAAGATATTCGAGTGTAACAAATTACAAGCCATGACCTCACATCTACGAGACAGCCCGAGAAGCAGTTTCATAATGTCACAATCTAGCACTCCACGAACAGCATAAGCATCCTCAGTTAGTGGTTCCACTGAATAAATGAACTGTTCAAATTAAGTCCATTTTGTTTAGATTAAAGAGAGATTAAGCAAGACATGAGGACGAGGGACATTAAGAGCAGAAGAGGTATGGCAAGGAGGAGGAACTGTATCTCTAAGGGTCTAAGGGCCTAAGAGGCAGGCACAGCTTGTGTGTGCGGCAGCGACAGAATGAGTCAGTGCTAGAGAAAGGTGTTATCACTGGAGATGGAGGACAGAGATCTGTAGATTTAAATGAGTTTTAAATTGGCAGGTTTCACCATGATCAGCTGTGAGATCATAATCTTGTCTCAAACCACCCTGGAGAGGGTGTGACTGTTCACAGAGGCGTCATGACCTTCAGTCATCGCCACCTGCAGGCAGCCCTCCAAGAAGCCAGGATATCACTTTAAACAGGTGACATCAGCCCTGATCCCACAGCCTGTGAGATGCTTCTCACTACTCACTGATCCTGGGAACACAGTCCCTGCCCTGGGGAATTGCGGGTGCAGCCACCTGCAAGCAAAGAGCATTCTTCAATGCCTGGAGCAGTGGTGCAGGTGTGATGTGTGTGTGTGTGTGTGTGTTAAAGGGCTGCATAATGAGACAGTAGCTGTGTGGCAATGTCCATCTGCTGCAAGAAGCTTTGTGTGGGGGCTTCAACAGCACCTGCCATGTTTATTGACGACGTATGGCACTACATGAGGGAACCAAAAAAACGTTTTGTGCAAAGGCTGTCACGGTGGCGCAGCAGTAAAGCTACTGTCTTACAGCGCCAGAGACCCGGGTTCAATCCTGACTACGGGTGCTGTCTGTGCGGAGTTTGTACTTTCTCCCCGTGACCTGCGTGGGTTTTCTCCCAGATCAGCCGTTTCCTCCCACACTCCAACGAAGTACAGGTTTGCAGGTTAATTGGCTTGGTATACGTGTAAATTGCCCCTAGTGTGTGTTGAGTAGTGTTAATGTGCGACGATCGCTGGTCGGTGCGGTCTTGAAGGGCCGAAGGGCCTGTTTCCGCGCTGTATCTCTAAACTAAACTGAACTAAACGTGAAATATCAGATGAAGATACCAAAGTGCTGGAGTAACTCAGCATCAGGCAACGTCTCGGGAGAACATGGAGAGGTGACATTTCCGCTTCGGACCTTTCTGCAGATTGCTGTGGTGGGAGGTGGGGGGGGAACGAGAACTGGAAGAGAGGTGGGGGCAGGACTAAGCCTGGTGAATGATAGATGGATAAGATGATGGGAGGTTTTATTGGCAGAGGCCTCACCCTGACAGCGGAGGAGGCCCAGGACAGAAAGATCAGTGTGGGAATGGGAAGGGGAGTTAAAATGGTTAGCAACCAAGAGATCCAGCAAGCTTTGGTGGACCAAGCACAAGTGTTTGTTGAAATGGCCTCCTAGTCTATGCTTCGTCTCGTCAATGTAAAGGGGACCACATGGGGAACACCAATTGCAGTAGATGTTGGGAGAGGTGTGTGAAGTGTAGCTGGACTCAATGTAATAATAATAATAATGGATGGGATTTATATAGCGCCTTTCTAATACTCAAGGCGCTTTACATCGCATTATTCATTCACTCCTCAGTCACACTCGGTGGTGGTGAGCTACTTCTGTAGCCACAGCTGCCCTGGGGCAGACTGACGGAAGCGTGGCTGCTAATCTGCGCCTACGGCCCCTCCGACCACCACCAATCACTCACACACATTCACACGCAGGCAAAGGTGGGTGAAGTGTCTTGCCCAAGGACACAACGACAGTATGCACTCCAAGCGGGATTCGAACCGGCTACCTTTCGGTTGCCAGCCGAACACTTAGCCCATTGCGCCATCTGTCGTCCTCTAATGTAGGGAGCCTGGTCTGTGTGGTGGACTAGGCTGTATCCATAGTTCTCTGCAATTTCTTGCGGGCTTGGGCAGAGCTGTTCCAAACTTAGCTCTGACGCAATCCAACTGTATGCTTTCTACGATGCACCTGTAGAAGTCTGTAAGAGTCGTTGGAGATATGCCGGAAGTCCTCATATTCCGGAAGTTTCTCCGTGGATTGTCACCTTGTCGTGGTGGAGAAGCTTGTGTGGTCGTGAGATCCTGAGAGCGATGCCATCTGGAGCTATGCTCCTGGTGGGGCCACCCATGGCGGTAAGGTCGAGGGGGAGGTCCCTGACAAGAGGATGATGGCTGACCTTAGTGGAGCGTCACAACGGCTGGGAAGGCAGATGAAGGCTGCAGCAGAAAAGGGTCTCCGGTCGTCTTGGACTCCATGCCACTGGATCCTGACCCAGATCTGTCAAGGACCGTGTGGTTGCTGTCTGTGCACCAGTCTCCCCACGTTAAACCAAGTCACGCACAGGCGTCCTCCCAAAACAGGACAGTCATACCCGTTTCGAGTGACTGCCGATGTTATGCTATCTTCTTAGTTGTTAGGGAGATATGCAAGTATGTTTTAAAGCTGAGTAAGCAAAGAAGATAAACTAAAGGACACCAAGTGCTGGAGTAACACAACGGGTCAGGCAGCATCTCTGGAGAACATGGATAGGTGATGTTTCGGGTCGAGACCCTTCTTCAGACTGATTGTTGGGAGGGAGTCATAGCTGGAAAAGGGGAGAGGCAGGACAAAACGTGGCAGGTAATAGGCCAACACAGGTGGGGGGGGGGGGGGAGGGGGTGACAGGCAGATATTTGGAACAGAGATAAGAACAGTAGGTGTGGCATCTTTGAAGAGTTGTGGATGTGAGGCCAGTGGGAGGAAAGTAGCAGAGGGAGGTGGGGGTGCATGAGAGAAATAGGTGGTTCAGGTGAGGCACAGGAGAGGGAGGGGGAGAAAAGAGGGGGGTGGGTATGTGGGAGAAGAGGGCTTCTTGATTAGAGATTACCTAAACTTGTAGAATCCGAGCTACCCAAGATCCAAGATTCAAGATTCAAGTGAGTTTATTGTCATGTGTCCCAGATAGGACAATGAAATTCTTGCTTTGCTTCAGCACAACAGAATATAGAAGGCATGACTACAGAACAGATCAGTGTGTCCATATACCATTATATAAATATATACACACATGAATAAATAAACAGATAAAGTGCAAATAAACAGATAATAGGCTATTAATTTTCAGAGTTTTGTTTGAGTTGAGTTTAATAGCCTGATGGCTGTGGGGAAGTAGCTATTCCTGAACCTGGTCGTTGCAGTCTTCAGGCTCCTGTACCTTCTACCTGAAGGTAGCAGGGAGATGAGTGTGTGGCCGGGATGGTGTGGGTCCTTGATGATGCTGGCAGCCTTTTTGAGGCAGCAACTTCAATAGATCCCCTCGATGGAAGGGAGGTCAGAGCCGATGATGGACTGGGCAGTGTTTACTACTTTTTGGTAGTCTTTTCCGCTCCGGGGCGCTCAAGTTGCCGAACCAAGCCACGATGCAACCGGTCAGCATGCTCTCTACTGTGCACCTGTAGAAGTTAGAGAGAGTCCTCCTTGACAAACCGACTCTTCGTAATCTTCTCAGGAAGTAGAGGCGCTGATGTGCTTTCTTTACAATTGCATCAGTGTTATCGGACCAGGAGAGATTTTCAGAGATGTGCACGCCCAGGAATTTGAAGCCCTTGACCCTTTCCACCATAAACGGGACTGTGGGTCCCCTTCCTACTCCGTCCAAAATCCACAATGGTTTTGCTGGCGTTGAGGGCCAGGTTATTGACCATTTGGTCAGTCGGTCGATCTCACTTCTATACTCTGACTCATCCCCATCAGTGATACGGCCCACAACAGTGGTGTGGTCAGCGAACTTGATGCTGCCTAAATATTGAGAAAAAAAAACATTAGAAAGAAAACTCAGTGCATTGTTGTGCCTTTGTATCCCATGCACAACAGTTAAGGGGCTGTCCCACTGCGGTGACCAAATCTGCGAGTTTAGAAGAGTGTCTTCAACCTTCAAACTTGCAACATGGTTGACATGAGGTCCAAGGAGGTCCTATGAGGTCACTGGAACTCTTCTTCATGCTCGAGGGAAGTTCCCGAATACTCGTGGCCTCAGCTAGGTCGCGGAAACTTTTTCAGCATGTTGAAAATTTTTCCGGGAGTAAAATTTGGTCGGCATGGTTCTTTTGAACTCGTAGTGCAGTGGAGTGGGGTCGCTATTTAGGGCAACTGTAGGCGATCTCCTTTGCTGACCGGGCATTTTGGCTCATTGGAGTTTTCAGGACCAAGGAAAACCTACCGGTAGGTAGAATGCCCGCTAAACTTTATTATACTTCTTAATAGTGTCTCTCTCCCCTTCTCTCCCCTTCTCTCCCCTTCTCTCCCCTTCTCTTCCCCCCCACCCCTCCGTGCTCTCTAAAGGGCTGTGGCAGCCGTTTGCCTTCCTCTTCATCCCGGGTGTCAATTTCAGACAGCGCTCCCCCGCTTTCCCTGTCCCCTGCCTTTGCGATGTGTTTATCTGTGTGCGATCGGTCGATCCGGCTCGCGGTTTCAACGCGGACGGTCGATCCAGCTCGAGGTTTTCCAGGCGAGCGCCCTCGAGCTTGAAGGTCGAAGGCACTCTTCTTAACTCGCGGATTAGGTCGCCGCAGTATGACAGCCCCTTTAGCTGGACAGAATAAATGGACCAGTGTAATATTTGGGTATAAACATGTAAGAGAGGTGTTGATTTAATCTTTCTAATTAAGTAGGCTGTTATCACACTGCCTTGGTTCAAATCATAACAGGGAACAAATGATTTGCCACATTCTGATTTGTCTCTGTGGGTTCTGCTGTTGTTTAATTCATTATGTACTGTCTCCTTCGCTCCATAGATGCTGCTGCACCCGCTGAGTTTCTCCAGCATTTTTGTGTACGACACCGGAAATTGGAGGAACAGCACCTCATTTTCCGCTTGGGGAGTCTGCATCCTGGTGGCATGAACATTGAATTCTCCCAATTCTGTTAGCCCCTGCTGTCTCCTCCCCGTCCAACCTCAGCCCTCAGGCTCCTCCTCCACCTTTTTCCTTCCTTTCTTCTCCCACCCCCGCCACCCCCTATCAGTCTGAAGAAGGGTTTCAGCCCGAAACTTTGCCTATCTCCTTCGCTCCATAGATGCTGCTGCACCCGCTGAGTTTCTCCAGCATTTTTGTGTACCTTTGTTTAATTCATTGTCTGAAGTTAAATTAGTGTTCTAGTAGCATCATGCCAGTACACTGTGTTCAAACGAATCTGGTATTTATTGTCTTATTGGTGTGACATCAGATTGCCAATGATCTAGAGAGGTACTGTAACAACCAAAGCTGTGCACAGAGGAAGAAAATCGACCTTAGCAGCATCTAAAATCTACCTTCGCAACATTTATCCAATAGATCACAATATAATTTCAGGCATGTGACATAACCATTTGCTTGTGGTGCTAGCAGAGATTTTTGGCACACTCGAGCAGTACTGTGGTGAAGCTATTAGTTTCCACTGCCTCAGAGCATCAGAGAACTACGTTGAATTGTGACCTCGGACACTGTCGGTGTGCAGTTTGCATGTTCACACTGTGGCTATATGCGTTTACCGTGGGTGTTCCAGTTTACCCTCGCAACCCGAAGACATGAAGGTTGATAGGGTAATTAGCCGCTGGTAATTTCTCCCAGTATAGGTCAGTGATATAATCTGGGGTAGTTGAAGAAAATATAGGGAGAATAAAAAATAGGATTGAAGTAGAATCTGTGTGAAAATGGGTGGTTAATGGTGGTACCAACTTGATGGACCAAAGGGCCTGTTGCCATATTGTATATAGACACTGTATCATCTTATGTCACTGCAAGGCTCGGTGCACCGACCGCAGCTATTTACAATAAACATCAATGATATAGATGAAGGGATTCAAAGTAACATTAGCAAATTTGCAGATGACACAAAGCTGGGTGGCAGTGTGAACTGTGAGGAGGATGCTATGAGAATGCAGGGTGACTTGGACAGGTTGGGGGAGTGGGCAGATGCATGGCAGATGCAGTTTAATGTGGATAAATAGTAAGATTAAATGAGAACTTACCAGTTTGAAGTTTGATCTTTATTTTATGAGGAGTTACGTTGGTGATTACGTGAAGAAGACCCGTCAGGGCGCATGCGCGTCAATCTTCAAAGCAGCGGTATGAAATCACAGACAACACCATAATTGAAGTAACATATTGAGATGATCAACATGAGAACTACCATTATGACCTTTTTTCTATGAGAGAGGGTTGGGCGTGGCGGGCACGTAATCACCAACGTAACTCCTCATAAAATAAAGATCAAAACTTCAAACTGGTAAGTTCTCGTTTAATCTTACTATTTTACTTCGGAGTCACGTGAGTGGGAGCCGCCATCTTGGAGGAACGGCTGCTAAACAGCAGCCGTCCGTCAAATTCACTGTTTCTTTAGTTTTAGTGTTTTTTATTTCTTTGTCTGTTTGGTTTTTTTTTACTTTTAATGTGGGGGGGTAAGGGGGAAACTATTTCTAGGTCCCTACCTGGTCGGTGAGGCATCTTTTTCTCCAGGCTGCCTCGTCGACCCGTCCTCGTGGCCTACCAGCGGGCATGGAGCGCCGTTTCCTGACGGGGCCCGCCCAGCACCTTCAGCTTCGGTGGTGGCACAGCGCTGGAGCGCTATCGTGGAGCGTAGCGGGCGATGCCTTGCCTGGGTCGCCGCGCTGGATCGACGCGCTGGAGCTCCGGTGAGCTGGACCGCCGACTTCAACACCTCCGGGCTGCGGGACTGCGGAGCGACCTGCTGCGGGCGGCGGCGCCGACTCCAACATCGGGAGCCTCGTGGCTCCAAATCGGCGCGGCCCTGTCGACTTCAGGTGCCATTGACTCCGTCGGGAAACCGGCCGTTCCAGCCGCTCCGAGGACTCTCCCGACGGCCAGGAACGTCGGGCCTCCGTAGAGGCAACTGTGGAGGCCTCATTGGGCCTGACTCTGGGGAGAACTGGGTTGGGGACTGGACATTGTGCCTTCCCCCACAGTGGTGGTCATTGTGGGGGGATGATTTTGTGTGCTGTGCCTGTGCCTGTGCCTGTCAGTCCGTGTACAAGATGGCGGTCGGAGGGGAGAGGGACACTGGCGCGAATTGGTCGCCGCTGCTCTCTCCTCAAACTTGTGTTTCTTATTTTCTTTTGGTGCTTTTGAAATTGAATTCTGTCCTTGATTTGTGTACTGTCGTGTTTTTTATTTTTTTATTTTTAATTATTATTTTTTTTTTAAATTTAATTTATTCCGATTATGTGTTTTTTCTGTTTTGTTGTGATTCTATGCATTGTAAGGTGTCCTTGGGTTTTAGAAAGGCGCCAGTAAATAAAATTATTATTATTATTATTATTACGTGAAGATTTTAAAGCTCTGTGATTTTTATGCCGCAGATCCCGGCTTCTCACTGCATCGATTGACTCTGAGTATCATCAATAATGCTGTAAACATGACATTGCATATCATGCAAAAACAAAACATTTTTATTTTTGGTCATAAAACAACCAATAAACCCTCTTAATGTAGGGGCAACAAACGAAACAGAATGAAACAGTATTGAAAACAGACTTTAAACAATAGCAACAGCACTCAATATTGAGTTGGCAAACAGCCCTCCATCGGCAATCGGCCGATGGTAGTATTGCTGGAACACAAGTTCATTTTTCCAACCTGCGGCTTTTAATATATGGTCGATGGGAACGTCCATCGCCCTGGCCGCGGATGTTGCTACTGCGCTAGTGGAATGAGATGTAAACACATAAATGTTAATTCCTGCCTGAACCAACTCTTGCTTTAACCACCTTGAGATAGTCTGAACTGCCACTCTTTTATGTTGGCTTCTTGTAACTGACAAATAATCCTGTTTCTTCTTGTCTTAAAGCCCTTGTGGCTTCAATGTAATGTAACAAATGTGTCCTTACACATAAACATTGAGCTGTAGGATATGCTGAGAACACAATCTTAAATCCTGTCACACCTGGCCTGCTTGGTTTGAGCAGGTCAGAAATATAAAAGAGAACATCGTCTGTATTCACTTCCATTCTCTCGAACTGAAGTTTTTGCAAAGTCTACACTCTCTGTACTGGCACCAATGCCATTAGCATAGCCAATTTCATGGTTAATTTTAACAAAGTTATAGACGTGACAGGGACCCAATGACGAAGTATGTTAAGAACAACGCTTACCTCGCAGATTACCATATACCTAGGCTTAGACGGTTTGGAATTAAAGATTCCTTTCATCAACCTAGATATGAGAGGGTGAGAACCTATACTTTGTGTCCGTGTACCTATTACAAGACATGCCGACAAAGCACTTCTAGCTGTATTGATAGCAGTATAGCTAAGACCCTCATCATAATAAAGTGTAGATAAACTCTAACACATTTTCAATAACTACAGTATCATATTGAATATTCTTTTGAACACCATATTGTTCCCATTTTTTACGTCATATACTGCTTTTGAGTACCCTTTCTCCAGGCTGCAGTGAGTATATCCACCGTTGGCCTAGAAAGTCCTCGACCAATGTATGGCATTCTTAAAAACCTGCAAATTAACAGATCAATACGATCACATAACGGATGAACTTAACGCGTTACTGGATGGTCCAGCGAATTCCTACTGTTTGGAATCAGCAAAAGGAGGTTGGATCGCTATCTGTAACATCAGAGGGAACCATGGTTGAATCAGGCAATTTGGTATCACCAAAACCCCTGAAGCGGCATCCTGCTTGATTTTCTCAAACACCGAGCTATGAGGCAGAATGGTGGGAAAATGTACACAAACATATCATCCCAATTTAGTGAAAAAGCATCAATTGCCACTGCCCCTGGATCTGGTGCCCATGAAACATATTTTGGCCTTCCATATAGAAGTACTATGTTCCTGAACACATCCTGGTTCAACATCCACTCTGTATTATCACGGAATTTCCATGAGCTGCCATCTGGTACTACATTAAGTTTCCCTGGCAGATAGCTCCAATCCAAATATCCATACTCCAGGTCCAATTTTATTTGCCAACCTGTCACATGATAACGATTTGATTCCACCCATGTGATTCATATAAGCAACTGCTGTAGTGTTGTCTATTTTGCACTGCATATGCAAACTAGTTTTGTTAATGCCATAAGCCTTGAATCTATAAAATACTGTTGGTTAATTCCCCATGTTTGCAAAAGCAATGTCCATCTGTCTCCACAGCTGGATCTTGTATCAGTAGCACCCTACCAAAGTGCTCTGACATCGGTCTGCAAAATCATGGAAGCTTGGTCCAATAACACTTTGGAACTACTAGTGGACACGTGCTGAATCCCCCATTGTACATCAGCAACAGCCTCTATTGATAGAAGCATAGGTCTGTTATAATGACCCTAATGTATCCTCAGTGCTTGTTCCTTTGATCTTTGTAATTGTAGATAATAAAGTGGCCATATTGAACTGCTGGAAATGCTGCCAGCAATTACCACAGCAGACTTGTCACCTGGCTAATTGAAGGCTGTGTGTCAGCAATTAACTTGATACAGCTCTTAATTAGCTCTACCCTTTTTTGCCTGGGCAAGGTCACAATCATGTTGATTAAGTCTATTGTGAACCCAACTAGTCAATTTGTGTCACAGGTATAAATTTAGATTTCTCTGGATAGCTTATGTTAAAAAGTGTTTTTTACCAACTGCCACTGATGCTTCAGCTGTGTCCTTTGATTGTCCTACAATCAAGATATTATCTAGGTAAGCCATGAGCACATGCCCTTGACTTCTCATCATGCCTAGAATAGGTTTTAACAACTTTGTAATCACTCTAGGAGCTGAAGACAAACCATTAGGCAGTGCATTGTATTGGCATAATTGCCCCATCCAGCTGAATTTTAAATCTTCTATCCTGCAAATGAACAGACACTGAATCCGCATCTTTAAGATCTCCTTCACAAACGTTTCCATCTTAAAATGACTATACCGTACAAAAAGGTTAATCCTATTCAGGTCCAGTATAATTCTGCATCCCCCCATCCTTTTTTTGTTTGTTTTTTGTCTGGGAAAGATATTGGACACAAACTGATGGCTTTGGTAAACTGCCTTAGCAATTACACCTTTATTACATAAGCTTGCAAGTACCACCTGAACTTCCAATTGTTCAGTGATACTGAAGTCAAACTCCTTTTTGGAACATGTTGCATGGGTAAATCAGAATTTGCATTAAGCTTTATTCGATACCCTTCAATAACCTTCAGTATAAACATATCTGAGGTAAACATTTAATTGTATCACATTAGATCTGTCTACATGAGAACCAGACCCTCTTACCTCCTTACCACCTGGCATTCTTCCCCGGCCTCGAGCTGGATATCTCACCTTCCCTGGCGCTGCTACCGCCGAACGCCAACTGCACTGCGTCGTAGCTGGACTCGTCCCTTGCCCGGACCAGTCTCCTCGCTTATAGGGATACTTCCGCTTTGGTGGATATGTGGCTGCCGTCTTAGCCTCCTCCTCCAGCTCCTTCACCTGCTGTGCGAAATCCTCGCCAAACAGCTGTGCCGGTTGCACTGTGTCAGGCTGGCAGCGTGAAGCATATTTAGAATTGATGGTTGGTCTAATCGCAGTCTTGCGGAGGCAGTTGATCTCAAAGTGGGCACTCCACAATAGCGCCTTTTGTTGTAATTTGTCATGGCCTCTCCATCCACCATCCTGGCAAAGCTCGTTATACCAGATGCCAGCAACTTTAAAATATGCTGGAGCTTCACATGCTCCTGGGCTCTCATTAGTATGCCCATCTTGCCCCAATTCTTCCTGTTCCCAACAGGAGGTTTTAACAGTCCACAGTTGATTGGGGCTTCATGCTTCCTTACGGTCTCATCCATTGTCAGCTCCTGTAGCTGATGTGAGACTTGGTAATTTATGCTGGTGGCAAGTTCCTCACCCAGAGGCTCACCAGCGTCCGACGACATGGCAAACCGTGCTGCACACGGTGTCAGCTTTGGCAGCTGCCTGCCCTCCCTTTGGAAGTCGTCGGACTCAGGGTCAGAGCGTATCTGCCCTTCTGCACTCACCTCTTGCAAAGAGGGTGCTTTCAAGCAGGCCTCTACTAGGCACTGCCAGCGGAGCCTTCCCTAAGGCTTCCCGCCTGCACAACTCCTCCTGGAGTGTGGCTTTTTAAAGCAGGCCTCTCCTAGGCACTGCCAGCGGAGCCTTACCTATGGCTTCCCGCCTGCACAACTCCCCTGGAGCGTCTCTGTGGAGCAGCCCCTGTATGAGCTGCTCCTTTTGGATAACCCCTGGGGAACGATATCCTGTCCCCGACGGGACTCTCGTGACCCGACTCTGCGGAGTCTATAGCCCTGACAGACTTAACTTATGCCGACCGCCTGACTGGCGTTGGCTGTGTACCCGGCTGGGCACTTTGCCAAGTCTGTCGCCGCACCGCTACCGGCTTGCAACTCCCCCGAGGTGACAGGCTGCCTTTCAGAGACTGCGCTCCCGCAGCTCTCTCTCTCCTTGTCCGCAGCAGACCTGCACCTTTTCCTTGTTCCTGTATGTGGGGAAAAAACACACAAAAACAATTTGTCTACTTTTCCCTAACTCCTCCAAAGTCTCCCCGACTTTGGTGGAGCTCTAAACTACTCACCTTGCAGGAGGAGCTCCGTCCTCCCGCTGCCGGGCGCCAATGCGTCAGACGTAATGACGCGCATGCGCCCTGACGGGTCTTCTTCACGTAGTCACTCACATGTCTCCGAAGTAAAATGTGAGGTTATCCACTTCAGTAGCAAAAACAGGAAAGCAGATTATTATCTAAATGGTGTCAAGTTGGGAAAAGGTGAAGTACAACGGGATCTGGGGGTCCTTGTTCTTCAGTCAATGAAAGTAAGCATGCAGGTACAGCAGGCAGTGAAGAAAGCGAATGGCATGTTGGCCTTCATAACAAGAGGAGTTGAGTATAGGAGCAAAGAGGTCCTTCTGTAGTTGTACAGGGCCCTAGTGAGACACACCTGGAGTATTGTGTGCAGTTTTGGTCCCCTAATTTGAGGAAGTACATTCTTGCTATTGAGGGAGTGCAGCGTAGGTTTACAAGGTTAATTCCCAGGATGGCGGGACTGTCATATGCTGAGAGAATGGAGCGGCTGGGCTTGTACACTCTGGAATTTAGAAGGATGAGAGGTGATCTTATTGAAACCTGTAAGATTATGAATTGTTTGGACATGCTAGAGGCAGGAAACGCGTTCCCGATGTTGGAGGAGTCCAGAACCAGGGGCCACAGTTTAAGAATAAGGGGTAAGCCATTTAGAACGGAGATGAGGAAACACTTTTTCTCACAGAGAGTGGTGAGTCTGTGGAATTCTCTGCCTCAGAGGGCGGTGGAGACCGGTTCTCTGGATACTTTCATGAGAGAGCTAGATAGGGCTCTTAAAAGATAGCAGAATCAGGGCATATGGGGAGAGGCAGGAACGGAGTTCTGATTGGGGATGATCAGCCATGATCACATTGAATGGCGGTGCTGGCTAGATCACATTGAATGGCCTACTCCTGCACCTATTGTCTATTGTTTATTATCTATTGTCATCTTTTGTGAGGACAGTTGCATTCCAACTAGGACCCGGACCTGGTTAAACGACAAACCCTGTTTTACTGCAGAACTCAGACAGCTCCGCCAGTCTAAAGAGCAGGCCTACTGGAGTGGCGATGCAGACCTCTACAGGCAGGTCAAGTACAAGCTGAGAAGAGGAATCAGAGCTGCCAAGGAAAGGTACTCTGAGAAGTTGAGGTGTGTTCTCAGCTAGTGACTCTTCTTCAGTTTGGAAGGGCTTGCAAGAAAGCACCAGCTACAAGAGGAAACCCCCCTGCTCTTTGGGCAATCGTCAGCTGACCAACGACCTGAATGAGTTCTACTGCAGGTTTGACAAGCAGAAACATAACCCTGGTACCCCCACCCCCCTCCCCAACCAACACTTCACACCTACTTACAGCCTGACCCCTTCTACACCCACTCCTCCCCAATCACCACTTCACACCCACTGAAAGCAAGACTCCAGCCAGAAAAGACTGGACCCTTTCCCACCCACCCCTCTCCAATATCACCACTTAACACCCAATTACAGCCTGATTGCTAAAGACTACGGCCTTGTCTACTACCCACCCACTCCGTGCTGCCCAACATCAATCTGGCCACCTCCATCATCAACAATAAAAATAGAGGAGCGTGGAGAGGCTGTTCAGAAGACAGAAAAGCCGGAAATCTCCAGGACAGGACAATGTTTCCCCCTCTACTCTCAAGCTCTGTGCCGAACAACTGGCGTCAGTCTACACAGACATTTTCAACCAGTCCTTGCAAACCTGTACTGTCCCTGCCTGCTTCAAAGTCTCCACTATTGTCCCTGTAGCCAAAAAGGCAAGGATTACTGGTCTTCATGACCACAGGCCTGTCGCACTGACCTCTGTAGTCATGAAGACCCTTGAAAGGCTTGTGCTGGCCAAGCTGAAAAATTTAAATCCCCCTGCTGGACCCTCTGCAGTTTGCATATTGGGCCAATAGATCTGTGGATGACGCAGTCAACCTGGGCCTGCACTTCATCCTCCAGCACCTACACCACCAGGGGACCTATGCATGGATTTTGTTTGTGAAACTCAGCGAGTGAGGCAGCATCTATGGAGCGAAGGAAATAGGCAACGTTTCGGGTCGAAACCCTTCTTCAGACTGAAGAAGGGTTTCGACCCGAAACGTTGCCTATTTCCTTCGCTCCATAGATGCTGCCTCACCCGCTGAGTTTCTCCCGCATTTTTGTCTACCTTCGATTTTCCAGCATCTGCAGTTCCTTCTTAAACACGGATTTTGTTTGATGATTTTAGCTCTGCATTCGACACCATTGTGCCAGAGCTACTACACTCCAAACTTTCCAAGTTGACTGTGCCTGAACCCCTCTGTCGGTGGATCACCAGCTTCCTGACAGACAAGAAGCAGCATGTGAGGCTGGGAAAGGACATCTTGGACCCGCATATGCTCAGCATTGGAGCACCGCAAGGCTGCGTACTCTCCCCTCTCCCCTACTCTCTCTACACCAATGACTGCACCTCCACAGACACCTCTGTCAAGCTTCTCAAGTTTGCAGAAGACACAACCCTGATTGGACTGATCCAGGATGGGGAGGAATCTGCCTACAGACAGGAAGTGACACAGCTGGTGTCCTGCTGCCATTGGAACAACCTGGAGCTCAATGCTCTTAAGACAGTGGAATTGATAGTAGACTTTAGGAGAGCTCCCTCTCCCCTCACCATCAACAACACCACAGTCACATCTGTGGAGTCTTAAATTCTTGGGAACCATCATCTCCAAGGACCTTAAGTGGGGGGCCACCATTGACTCCACAGTCAAAAAGGCACAACAGAGGATGTACTTCCTGCGGCAGCTGAGGAAGGACAATCTGCCACAGGCAATGATGGTCCAATTCTACTGGCCATCGTAGAGTCTGTCCTCACCTTCTCCATCATGGTCTGGTATGGCTCAGCCACCAAGCACAACACCCGGAGGCTGCAGCGAATCGTCCGATCAGCTGAGAAGGTTATTGGCTGCAACCTTCCCTCCATTGACGAACTGTACACTGCAAGGGCCAGGAAGCGAGCGGGTAAGATCATCTCTGACCCCTCTCACCCTGGCTACAAACTCTTTGAATTACTTCCCTCTGGAAGGCGACTCCAGACTGTCAAAGCTGCCACAGCCAGACATAAAAGCTGTTTTTTTCCATGAGTAGTAGCTCAATAACCAAAAATCGATAGCCTCCTTTTGTTCTGGTATTTTATTTAATTCACATGTTTAATCGATAATGTTTTATGATTACTGTTTAACGTTTTAGGTGTCATGCTGAACTGTCATTGTATGTCGTTGTCACTTGTGGGCGGAGCACTAAGGCAAAATCCTTGTATGTGAATACTTGGCCAATAAACTTATTCATTCATTCATTCATTCTCTGACTCCATGGCTCTCATTATACCCCCCCCCCCCCCTGTCTGCTTTCCACAAAGACCGCTACTCTGTTACTCCCTGGTCAATTCTTCCCTTCCCTCCCGCACCACCCCCTCTCCGGGCACTTTCCCTTGCAACCGCAAGAGATGCTACACTTGTCGCTTTACCTCCCCCCTCGACTCCATTCAGGGACCCAAGAAGTCGTTCCAGGTGCGACAGAGGTTCACCTGCATCTCCTCTAACCTCATCTATTGCATCCGTTGCTCTAGATGTCAGCTGATCTACTTCGGTGAGACCAAGCGTAGGCTTGGCGATCCTTTCGCCGAACACCTCCGCTCGGTCCGCAATAACCAACCTGACCTCCCGTTGGCTCAGCACTTCAACTCCCCCTCCCATTCCGTATCCGACCTCTCTGTCCTGGGCCTCCTCCATGGCCAGAGTGAGCACCACCAGAAATTGGAGGAACAGCACCTCATATTCTGCTTGGGCAGTTTGCACCCTAGCGGCATAAACATTGAATTCTCCCAATTCCGTTAGCCCTTGCTGTCTCCTCCCCTTCCTAGGTTCCCTTCAGCCCTCGGGCTCCTCCTCCTCCTTTTCCCTTTCTTCTCCCCGCCCCCTCCCTTCCCCCCCCCACCCTCCATCAGTCTGACGAAGGGTTTTGGCCCGAAACTTTGCCTATTTCCTTCGCTCCATAGACGCTGCCGCACCCGCTGAGTTTCTCCAGCACTTTTGTCTACCTCTCATTATATTTACCCGGTACTGGAAATAGAACTGAGTTGTACACATTCAGGAGACGTCTTAAGTATGGTGTGGACCTGTTAGCATTTGAAGAGTCAACGTTTGATGTGTGATCCTTTTCACAATCCTGGTGGCTCTAATGAATGGAAATATGAACGTCTTGAAAAATCATGAAAATAATGTTAATGAATTTCAATTTTGGAAATCATGAAGTCCTTATCCTTCATTTAACATGTGAATCAACCTGAACTTGCATCTCATATGTTAACCACATTCAATAAAGTTAACCACTTGAGACCAAGTATGATTAGATTACTTGCTTCTAGTCAGTATTTTGTAGTAGTTTGGTCATAAGTGATAGAGGCAGAATTAGGCCATTTGGGCCATCAAGTCTACTCCGCCATTCAATCATGGCTGATCTATCTCTCCCTCACCCCATTCTCCTGCCTTCTCCCCATAACCCCTGACATCCATACTAATCCACCTATCTCTGCCTGAAAATATCCACGGACTTGTCCTCCACAGCCTACTGTGGCAATGAATTCCACAGATTCACCACCCTCTGACTAAATAATTTGCTCTTCATCTCCCTCCTAAAGGAATGTCCTTTAATTCTGAGGCTATGACTTCTAGTCCTAGACTCTCCCATTAGTGGAAACATCCTCTCCATATCGACTCTATCCAAGCCTTGGTTCTACTCAGTGTTGTCTGTATTATATCAAGTTGGCTTTGTTAAGACAGCATTGTGTATGGATGTGTCCATTGTACCACCAATATTTGTATTGCATGTCCTTGAAAGTGGTGATAACCTGTCTCCTCAAACCACTGTAGATATTGTGTTGCAAGTACTGTTCTGCCAAAGGTGTTGCATACCCGTGTCTCCCTCCACAGATGCTGCCTGACCTACTGAGTTTTTCTAGCATTTTCGGTTTTTGTTTCATGATCTAGAGAACATTCAAGCTTGGGATGATAAATAACAAGGAACATTCCTGCTACACCAATGTCATACCAATGGCTATCCAAGGGTGGCACAGTGGTGCAGCGGTAGAGTTGCTGCCTTACAACGCCAGAGACCCGGGTTTGATCCTGACCACGGCTGCTGTCTGCATGGAGTTTGTACCTTCTCCCTGTGACTGCGTGGCTTTTCTCTGGGTGCTCTGGTTTCCTCCCACATTCCATAGACGAACAGGTTTGTAGGATAATTGGCTTCATTAAAATTGTAAATAGTCTCTAGTGTGTGTAGGATAGTGTTAGTGTACGGGGATCACTGGCCGGCGTGGACTCGGTGGGCCGAAGGGCCTGTTTTTGCGCTGTATCTCTAAACTAAACTAAAAACCAAATAAGAGAGAGTCTACTCACCTTGTTTAACATTCATGCATTATCATAAAGTCCCCTATCTTCAACGTGGTCCCGTGGTTACCATCAAATTGGACCAGTCCCATAAATACTATGATTATTGGCACACATCAGAGCTCTCTGCAATGAGTGAGTCACTTCATGATCACTCAAATATTTTCCATCACCATAAGGCATAAACAACAGTGTGTTGGGATACTTACAACTGGCCAGGATGAGACAGCTCCAAGCACACCAAGGAAGCTCCTTGCCATCTAGATGTCATTAAGCTAGAAAGAGTCCAGAAAAGTATTATTCTCAGTACTGGAGGGCTTGAGTTCTAAAGAGAAGCTAGATGGGCTGGTATTTTGTCCCTGGAACCACAGGAAGCAGAAGGGTTACTTTATAGGGGTATATCAAATCATGAGGGGGCATAGATAAGGTGATGGTCACAGTCCTTTTCCCAGAGTAAGGTCGTCTAAAACTACATGGTATATATTTAAGATACGAGGGAAAAGATTTAAAACGAACCTGAGATAAACCTTTTCCACACAGAGGGATGTATATAGAACAAGCTGCCTGAGGAAGCCTTACAGGCAGGCACAATATTTGTTCCTTTATTTAAGAAGGAAAGTAGAGAGAATCCATTTAATTATTGGCCCGTGAGCCTCAAGTCAAATGATAGGGAAACTATTGGATGCTGCCTCACCCGCTGAGTTTCTCCAGCATTTTTGTCTACCTTCGATTTTCCAGCATCTGCAGTTCTTTCTTAAACAAACTATTGGAGAGACAATAGACAATAGACAATAGACAATAGGTGCAGGAGTAGGCCATTCAGCCCTTCGAGCCAGCACCGCCATTCAATGTGATCATGGCTGATCATCCCCAATCATCCTGCCTTCTCCCCATAGTTCCTGCCTTCTCCCCATATCCCCGCACTCCGCTATTTTTAAGAGCCCTATCTAGCGCTCTCTTGAAAGCATCCAGAGAACCTGCCTCCACCGTCTTCTGAGGCAGAGAATTTCACAGACTCACCACTCTCTGTGAGAAAAAGTGTTTCCTCGTCTCCGTTCTAAATGGCTTACTCCTTATTCTTAAACTGTGGCCCCTGGTTCTGGACTCCCCCAACATCGGGAACATGTTTCCTGCCTCTAGCGTGTCCAAACCCTTAACAATCTTATATGTTTCAATGAGATACCCTCTCATCCTTCTAAACTCCAGAGTGTACAAGCCCAGTTGCTCCATTCTCTCAGCATATGACAGTTCCCCATCCCGGGAATTAACCTTGTAAACCTACGCTGCACTCCCTCAATAAACCTACGTTGCAATCCCTCAAATTAGGGGACCAAATCTGCACACAATACTCCAGGTGTGGTCTCACTTGGGCTCTGTACAATTGCAGAAGGACCTCTTTGCTCCTATATTCGACTTCTCTTGTTATAAAGGCCAACATATCATTCGCTTTGATCACTACCTGCTGTACCTGCATGCTTACTTTCATGATGTACAAGGACCCCCAGATCCCGTTGTGCTTCCCCTTTTCCCAACTTGACGCCATTTAGATAGTGTTTAAGGGTTTCGGCCCAAAATGTTGCCTATTTCCTTCGCTCCATAGATGCTGCTGCACCCGCTGAGTTTCTCCAGCATTTTTGTGTACCTCCCATTTAGATAGTAATCTGCCTTCCTGTTTTTGCTACCAAATTGGATAACCTCACATTTATCCACATTAAACTTCATCTGCCATGCATCTGCCCACTACCCCAACCTGTCCAAGTCACCCTGCATTCTCATAGCATCCTCCTCACAGTTCACACTGCCACCCAGCTTTGTGTTATCTGCAAATTTGCTAATGTTACTTTGAATCCTTTCATCCAAATTATTGATGTGTATTGTAAATAGCTGCGGTCCCAGCACCGAGCCTTGCGGTACCCCACTAGTCACTGCCTGCCATTGTGAAAGGGACCCGTTAATCCCTACTCTTTGTTTCCTGTCTGCCAACCACTTCTCTATCCATGTCAGCACTCTACCCCCAATACCATGTGCCCTAATTTTGTCCACTAATCTCCTATGTGGGACCTTATCAAATGCTTTCTGAAAGTCCAGGTACACTACATCCACTGGCTCTCCCTTGTCCATTTTCCTAGTTACATCTTCAAAAAATTCCAGAAGATTAAGGGGTTGGACAGGCTAGATGCAGGAAGATTGTTCAGGATGTTGGGGAAGTCCAGAACATGGGGTCACAGTTTAAGGATAAGGGGAAGTCTTTTAGGACCGATATGAGAAAAAAAAATTCACACAGAGAGTGGTGAATCTGTGGAATTCTCTGCCACAGAAGGTAGTTGAGGCCAGTTCATTGGCTATATTTAAGAGGGAGTTAGATGTGGCCCTTGTGGCTAAAGGGATCAGGGGGTATGGAGAGAAGGCAGGTACAGGATACTGAGTTGGATGATCAGCCATGATCATATTGAATGGCGGTGCAGGCTTGAAGGGCCGAATGGCCTACTCCTGCACTTATTTTCTATGTTTCTATGTTTCTATGTTTCTATTAGTCAAGCATGATTTCCCCTTCGTAAATACATGCTGACTCGGACCGATCCTGTTACTACTATCCAAATGTTCGTCTATCTCATCTTTTATAATTGACTCCAGCATCTTCCCCACCACCAATGTCAGGCTAACTGGTCTATAATTCCCTGCTTTCTCTCTCCCGCCTTTCTTAAAAAGTGGGATAACATTAGCTACCCTGCAATCCACAGGAACTGATCCTGAGTCTATAGAACATTGGAAAATTATCACCAATGCATCCACGATTTCTAGAGCCACTTCCTTAAGTACCCTGGGATGCAGACCATCAGGCCCTGGGAATTTATCAGCCTTCAGTCCCATCAGTCTATCCAACACCATTTCCTGCCTAATGTGGATTTCCTTCAGTTCCTCCGTCACCCCAGATCCTCTGGCCACCACTATATCAGGAAGATTGTTTGTGTCCTCCTTAGTGAAGACAGATCCAAAGTACCTGTTCAACTCATCTGCCATTTCCTTGTTTCCCATAATAAATTCATCTTTTTCGGTCTTCAAGGGTCCAACTTTGGACTTAACTAATTTTTTTCTCTTCACATACCTAAAGAAGCTTTTACTATCCTGCTTTATATTCTTGGCTAGCTTACCTTCGTACCTCATCTTTTCTCCCCGTATTGTCTTTTTAGTTATCTTTTGTTGTTCTTTAAACATTACCCAATCCTCTTGCATCCCGCTCATCTTTGCTACGTTGCACTTCTTCGCTTTAATTTTTATACTGTCCCTGACGTCCCTTGTCAGCCATGGTCGTCCCTTTCTCCCCTTGGAACCTTTCTTCCTCCTAGGAATGAACTGATCCTGCACCTTCTGTATTATTCCTAGAAACACCTGCCATTTTTGTTCCACTGTCATATCTGCTAGTGTATCTTTGCAGTCAACTTTGTCCAGCATCTAATCTATCAGTACTAACCCCAATATTAAACAATCCTGCATTCACACCATCTCTTATCGACAAAACATATAAACAATGGGATAGACTGGGGATTAGGAAAGTAGGAGATATGTATGAATTGGGCAAATTGTTATCATTTCAACAATAACAATTTAAACTGAATGATAATCAATATTATAAATATATACAGATATGTGACTTTATGAAGAAATATATACATAGATTTCAAACTATATTTTTAGACCCTTTAGAAGAAGCAATGAATATTAAGGCTGATTCACAAAAATTAATATTATATTTTTATAATAGTATATTAAATAGAGAATTACCCTCAACAGAGGCACTAAGAGAAGATTGGGAACATGAACTAATGATAAAGAGCCCGAAAGATAGATGGGAAAAGTATCTGATGAACACACAAAATTGTTCCATTAATGCAAGACATAATTTAATTCAATTTAAATTATTACATAGACTATTTTATTCAAAAACGAGGTTGAATAAATTCTACCCAAATGTCTCTCCCAGATGCGATAAATGTTTGTTTCAAAATGCCAATATAACACATTCATTTGTAGGATGTACAAAGTTGAATAAATTTTGGAGCGATATATTTGATATATTTACAAAGCTCTTCAAGTCAAGAATAGAACCTAATACGGAATGGATTATATTTGGAATAATAGTAGAAGATATCAATTTAAACAAAGACCAAAAAGTATTCTTTAATTATGGGTTAATAATTGGAAAGAAATTGATACTTAAATTTTGGAAAAATACAGCTATACCAACTATTAAAATGTGGATTAGGAATATGACGGACATAGCACACCTTGAAGAAATGAGACTCCGCCTAATAGATAAATATGACCAATTCTTAAGGAGTTGGTCCCCTTTCATCGACTTTTTGGAATCATGTAATGCAGCAGTACCGTAAAGATTACTGATTTCAGGTCAGGTCGTGGATAGATTTACATCTCCAAACAAAGATTTGAAAATTTCTTTTTTAAGGGTCTTTTTCTACTATTTCTACTTTCTACTTTTTCTTTTCTTATATACACACTTCATGTTTTTCTATTTTCTACTATCTATTTTTCTTCTTTTACTTCTCTCTATTTTTTGTTTTTTTACTTCCTTTTCAAAAACATAAAACTAGAGGTTGTACATAGAATGTATCACGTTATGACATAGTTGGCACCTAAAATTAGGTACCACTGTATTTTTTTGTATTGTATTAACTTCTAAATAAACAAAAATACAAAAACAAAAAAAACAAAAAAACGTTGGCCAGCTCCTCCCTCATGGTCCCATATTCCCCTTTATTCAACTGCAACACTGACACCTCCAATCTACTTTTCTCCCTCTCCAATTGTAGATTAAACCTAACCATGTTATGGTCACTGCCTCCTAATGGCTAATTAACCTTGAGGTCCTTTATCAAATCCGGTTCATTACATAACACTAAATCCAGAATTGCCTTCTCCCTGGTAGGCTCCAATACAAGCTGTTCAAAGAATCCATCACAAAGGCACTCTACAAAGTCCCTTTCTTGGGGTCCAGTACCAACCTGATTTTCCCAGTCCATCTGCATGTTGAAATCTCCCATAACAACCACAGCATTACTTTTGCTACATGCTAATTTTAACTCCTGATTCAACTTGTGCCCTATGTCCAGGCTACTGTTTGGGGGCCTGTAGATTAGTCCCATTGGGGTCTTTTTACCCTTACAATTCCTTAGTTCCATCCATACTGACTCCACATCTCCTGTTTCAATGTCACCCCTTGCAAGGGACTGAATTTCATTCCTCACCAACAGGGCAACCCCACCACCTCTGCCCACCTGTCTGTCTTTTCGATAGGAGGTATACCCTTGAATATTCAGTTCCCAGCCCTGGCCCTCTTGCAGCCATGTCTCAGTAATTCCCACAACATTATACTTGCCAATTTCTAACTGAGCCTCAAGCTCGTCCTTATACTTATACTTCGTTCCTTATACTTCGAGAGGATTCTTTGGGATAGAATTTACTCCCATTTGGAAGAGAATGTGTTAATTAGACACAGTCAGCATGGCTTTGTAATTGGCAGGTGGTGTTTTACTAACATGATGGAGTTTTTACAGGAGGTGATGAAGGGGATTGATGAGGGTAGGATGGTGGATGTTTACATGGATTTTACGAAGGCATTTGATAAAGTCCCCTGTGGTAGACAGATCCAGAAGATCACAATGCACTGGATTAATAGTGACTTGGTCGTACAGATTCATAACTGGCTTACTGATAGAAGACAGAGGGTTGTGATGGAAGATCAATATTCAGGCTGGAAGTCTGTGACTAGTGGAGTTATGCAGGAATCTGTGCTGGGAGCGCTGCTGTTTGTGATATAATCCATGTGACTTACTAAAAGCCTCTTAACTGGCACTATCGTATCTGCTTCTACCACCACCCCTGACAATGTGTTTTAGGTCCCCACTATTCTTGCTCCACACATCTCCGTTAAACTTTTGCACTCTCTCCTTATGCCCTCTCGTGTTGGACATTTCCACCCTGGAAAAATGTTTCTGACTGTCTACCCTATCTATGCCTCTCATAATTCTTTCAAGTCTCCCCACAACCTCCGATGTTCTAGAGAAAACAACCCAAGTCTATCCAACCTCTCCATGTAGCCAAAACCCTCTAACCCAGGCAGCATTGTGGTAACCCTCTTCAAAACCACCACATCTTTCCTGTAATGGGGCGACCAGAACTCCACGCAATACTCCAAATGCAGCCTAACTAAAGTCCGATAGAGCTGCATCATGACTTCTTGACTTGTATTACATGCCCTTAACAATGAAGGCAAACATACTATACGCCTTCTTTACCACCCTATCTACTTGTGCTGTTACTTTCAGTGAGTTATGCACTTGGACTCCCTCTGCACATCAATGCTGTTAAGAGTTTTGAGTTTTGCCATTAACTGCATACTTTCCCATTACATCTCCCAAAGTGCAAATACCATCTGCCATTTCTTTGCCCATTTCTGAAGCTGATCTATATCCTGCTGTATCTTCTGACAGCCTTCCTCACTGTCTGGAACTCCTCCAATTTGAGTGTCATCAGTTCCCTGCGGAACTCGGCTTGTCACAGACCTCCAGCCAGTTATCTACCTCCCACCGCATCCCTCTGTCTTTCATGAATAAGCCGGTTCTGAATCCATACGATCGATTTCACAGTAGAGAGCATACTGACTGGTTGCGTCGTGGCCTGGTTCGGCAACTTGAATGTCCAGGAGCGGAAAAGACTACAAAAAGTTGTGACCACTGCCCAGGCCCTCACCAGCTCTGACCTCCCCACCATCGAAGGGATCTATCGTAGTCGCTGCCTCAAAAAGGCAGCCAGCATCATCAAACAAGCGGCTCCCGGTACAGGTGAGCCCCAGGCTCCTGCAGGGCCTTCCTCCGTCGCCTTCGACAGGAGCATCCCACGAACCGATGTCCCTCTCCTCTCCACATCTGGCCATCTTTGTGTCCCAGGGGTGCCTCCTGCAGCCAACCTTGAAGGCATTACCCGGCTTCACCCTCCTACCGCCCCTTGTTCTTTGTGTACAACGTTTCCAGCGGCTCCCTCCTCATCAGTTCTCCGGTCTTCGGCCTGGTCTCTCGACACGTTCTGCCACATGGCAACCCCTGGAAGTGAATAGAGGGATATGGATCATGTACAGGCAGATGAGGTCAGTTTAACTTGGCAGCATGTCTGATGCTATCATTGTGGGCCGAAGGGCTCCATTCCTGTGCTGTGCCATTCCATGTTCTAAGAGTTTTAATTTTAGTTTAGTTTTAGTTTAAGGAATACAGCACGGAAATGGGCCCACTGAGTCTGCTCCGACCAGCATTCACCCCGTACACTGGTACTATCCTACACACTAGGGACAATTTACAATTTTTACCAAAGCCAGTTAACCTACAAACCTGCACGTCTTTGGAGTGTGGGAGGAAACCGGAGCTCCCGGAGAAAACCCACGCAGTCACAGGGAGAAGGTACAAACTCTGTACAGACAGCACCGTAATCAGGATCAAACCCGGGTCTCTGCCGCTGTAAGGCAGCAACTCTACCGCTGCGCCACAGTGCCACCCAGTTACCCTGAGAGTAAGACGCATGATCTTTTCATCCCAAAGAAGAAGAAGCATACTAAAAGGATAACGAGGTGACGTTGGCTAACAAAGGTAGCCAAAGGCAGCATAAAAGCAGGAGAGAAAGTATAAAATATGGCAAGATTAGTAGGAAGCTAGAGGATTGGAAAGCTTTTAAAAATCTACAGAAGGCAACTAAAAAAGTAATAAGGGGAGAAAAGATGAAAGCTAGCTAACAATGATGTGCAACTGAGTTGTTGGAGCCATTACAGAAACCTGGTTAAGAGAGGAACAGAACTAACAGCTTAATGTTCCATGGTACAGATGCTTCAGGAGGGATCGAGGTGGGGGTAAAAGAGGAGGCAGGGTTGCTTTATTGATTAAGGAGGATGTCGCAGCATTGAACAGAGCAGACATTACTGATGGTTCATCCAGTGAGGCTGTGTGGGTGGAGCTGAGGAACAAGAAAGGGATTGTTGGGGGTATACTACAGACCCCCAATTAGTTAATGGGAATTAGAAGAACAAATATGCCAGGAGATTGCAGGCTGCTGCGGGTCTAATAAGGGGATTTTAACTTTCCCAACATTGACTGGGAATGTCATAGTATGAAAGGTTTAGACAGTGTGGAATTTGTCAGATGTGTTCAGGAAAGTTTCCTCAGACAATATGTAGAGAGCCCTACATGGGAGAGGGCAATGTTTGATCTTGTCTTGGCACATTAGGAGGGGTGAGTGGATGAAGTGTTCGTGGATGAGCCTTTTGGGACCAGCGGCCATTGTTCTATTAGGTTTAACATAGTTATGGATAGAGACAGGATGGGCCCGTGAGTAAAAATTAGAAACTGGGGCAAGCTCAAATTTAACGGCATGAGACAGGAACTCACTCAAGTTGATTGGAGCAGGTTATGTGAAAGAAAAGAATGTCCGAAAAGTGGGATGTTTTTAAAAGTGTGCTGACAAGAGTCCAGGATATGCATGAAGGTAGAGTGAAGGGCAAGGAAGGTGGGCGTAAGGAAGCTTGGATGTTGAGATAAGATTGAAGCTCAGGTCAAGATTAAGGAGGCATGGGGCAGGTATAGGCAGCTGGGATCAAGTGTATCTCTGGAGGAGTTTCGAGAATCAAGGAGCACGCAAAAAAAGTAAACAAAGAGGGCAAAAAGGGGGCAGGAGGTAACTCTGCAAATAATATTTAGGCTAATCCAAAGAGATTTAGGCAAATCCAAAATATTTAGGCTAATCCATGATTAGTAAGTTTGCAGATGACACGAAAGTGGGTGGTTTTGCAGATAGCGAAGATGGTTATCAAAAATTGCAACAGGTGCAACAAAAAAATTGGGCAGGTGGAATGGTTAATGGAGTTTAATGCAGAGAAATGTGAGGTGCTGCATTTTGAAAAGCCTAACAAGGGCATGACCGACACGGTGAATGGCAGGGCTCTGGAGAGTGTTGTAGAGCAGAGGGTGTAGGTACATATTTCCTTGAAATTGGCATCACAGGTAGATAGGGTGGTCAAGAAGGCTTCCAACACATTGGCCTTCGTCAGTCAGAGCATTGGGTATAGATGTTGGGAGGTCATGTTTCAGTTGTACAAGACATTGGTGAGGCCACATTTAGATATTGTGTTCAGTTTTGGTCACCCTGTTAGAGGAAAGATGTTGTTAGACTGGAAAAGGTGCAGAGAAGATTTACAAGGATGTTGCCAGGACTTGAGGGCCTGAGCAAAAGGGAGAGGTTGAGCAGGATAAGTCTTTATTCCTTAAAGTGCAGGAGGCTGAGGGTTGATCTTATAGAGGTGTATAAGATTGATGAGAGGAATAGGGAGGGGAATCACGAACCAGAGGAAATATGTTTCATGTTTTGGGGGAAAGATTCAATAGAAACCCGAAGGGCAACTTTTTATCACAAAGGATGGTAGGTATATGGAACAAGCTGCTGGAGGAGGTAGTTGAGGTAGATACTATCACAATGTTTAGAAACATTTGGGCAGGTCCATAGATAGGATAGGTTTAGAGGGATATGGGTCAAATGCAGGCAAATGGGGCTGATATACATTGGGCATGTTGGTCGGCATGGGAAAGTTGGCCAACTGGCCTGTTTCCACGCTGTATGACTCTATGATTCCATAATAATATAAAAGAGGATACCGAAAATGTTTCAATATATCTAGAGTAAAGGCTCTGTCTTACCTGTTTGCGGTCATCGGCGGTGAAGCGCGGCGTCGCCGGTAGCGGGGTCCGCGCGGCAACGGCGAGAGCGTCGAGCCTATCCTCCGGAGCGCTGCACGGATGCTGCGCGGGGGCTGAGTTAATTCAAACACGGCGGGTCCCACGTGCTTGCGGTAAGTAAAAAAAAGGGCGGGCCGACTGCGATGACGTCGGCCCGCCGCACGTGACTCACTAGCGGCGGCTGTGGCGGCGGCCATCCTGATCGCGGCGCTGTAGCGGTGGCTGTGCCTGCGGCCGTGCAGCACACGTGCCTCACTGGCGGCGGCACGTGCCTCACTGGCGGAGGCTGTGGCAGTGGAGGTTTGACGCACGGCGCTCGAGCCACACTGCCGGCGGCCCGTGCGGGCGGCCGTGCCGCACTCGTACATCACTGGTGGAGGTTGTGCGGTGAGTATATAGTTTTCGACATTGTCGATTTTATTTTAGCACCGTGCGGTGTTGGGAACACCGCCGCACGGCCCCGGAATTGTACGTTCTCACGAGTGCGCGGTCTATGGCGGCAGATTCTTCCCGTTTCGCCGCCAATGACCGCAGACTCGTGAGACAGGCCTTTAAGCGAGAGGAAGAATGGAGATTGGGCTACTGGAGAAATAATACTGGAGAAGTACTAATGGGGAACAAAGAAATGGCAAACAAACTGAAGAGCTTTTTGCATCACTCTTTACAGTAGAATACACCAGCAACATGTCAGCAATTCAAGGAAGTCAAGGGGCAGAAGTGAGTGTAGTCGCTATTACTCAGGAGAAGCTGCTTGGGAAGCTGAAAGATCTGAAGGTGGATGTTACTTGGACCAGATGTACTGCATCCAATAGTTCTGAAAAAGGTCGCGCTGGAGGTTGTTATAGTATTAGTAGTGATATTTCAAGAATCGCTAAAGTTGAAATGGTTGGAAAATCACAAATGTAACTCCACTGTTTAAGAAGGAAATGAGGCAAAAGAAAGGAAATCATATGCTGGTAAGTCTTGTTGAACACGTTGGAAGAGTGGGCAAAGAAGTGGCAAATAGAGTACAGTGTTGCAAATTGTATGGGCATGCACTTTAGTATTAGGAATAAAGGCAAAGACTATTTTCCAAATGGGGAGAGGATTCAGAAATCAGAGGTGCAAAGGGACTTGGGAGTGTTGATTCCCAAAAGGTGAATTGAGTTGGTAATAAGGAATGCAAATGAATCGCTACCATTTATTTTGAGAAGACTAGAATATAAAAGCAGGGCTGAGGATCTATAAGGTGCTGGTCAGACCACATGTGGGATATTGTGAGCAGTTTTAGCCCCCATATCTGACGGAGGATGTGTTGGAGAGGGTGCAGAGGAGGTCTACGAGAATGATCCCAGGGATGATTGGGTTGACGTATGAGGAGCGTTTGATGTCTCCGAGCCTGGCGTTTGCATGTTTGAGGGGAGATGTCATTCAAACCGACCGAATAGGTCTAATAGAGTGGATGTGGGGAGGACGTTTCCAGTAGTGGGAGAGTATAGGACCTAAGGGCATAGCCACAGAATAAAAGGACATTCCTTTACAATGGAGATGAGGAAGAATTTATTTAGCCAAAAGGTGGTGAAACCGTGAAATTCATTGTCATAGACAGCCAAGTAATTGGGTGCTTTTGAACTTTTTAAATAGATTCATGATTAAGGTGAGTTGGAGAACATCCAGAAGGTTAAGATATGCAGGATTCACAATCACTTGGTTGATTTAGAACTGACTTATTCATAGAAAACAGAGGTGCATGGAAACATGGACTGCTTCATCATCTTGATCATTATGCAATCATCTGTAAAAATCCCCATTTCTGATCCTGTGATGGAAGGAAAGTTAGTAATGAAGCAGCTCATAAGTTCATGTGATAGGAGAAGAATTAGGTCATTCGGCCCATTATGTCTACTCCATCATTCAATCCTGGCTGATCTATCTTTCCCTCTTAACCCCATTTTCCTGCCTTCTCCCCATAACCCCTGACTCTCATACTAATCAAGAATCTATTTATCTCTGCCTTAAAAACAAATGTTGGACCAAACACAATCCCATGAGGAGCTCCGGCGATGATATCTCATGTTTGGGCACGACTTACAAGGAGGCCATTTGGCTCATCGTCAATGCTGGACTATGCTCGTGCTTCCCTGTGACCCGTACATCCCAATCCCCACAAACTCCCCTGACTCTAGAATCTACATTGGCTGGAATAATTCACATCCAACAATCCCAATCATCTTCTTTTGTGTAAGGTATGGTTCCAAACTTCCTGATATCACACTCGGCCAAATTATATCTTTGCATCAAGTGCATCCACTCTCGCCTTCCCTTGGTATGTAGTAATTTCATGTTCAGACCAAGTATTCATTTCATGTATGTAATCATTTCATGTTCAGCCCAAGGCTATGATGAGGTCTGGAGCTGAGTAGTGCTACCAAAAAACAATCTGGGTGTCGGTGAGCAGGATATTTGTGACTAATTACTGCCTGCGACTACAGCCTTGCTTCGAGTTATAGAGTCATGCAGCATGGACACAGGGCCTTCAGCCTAACTTTCCCATGCCAACCAAGATGCCCCATCTACACGGATCTCACCCGCTCGCATTTGGCCCATATCCCTCTAAACCTTTCCTATCAAAGTACTTGTCCAAATGTCTTTCAAATCTTATTGTAGTCCCTGCCTCAACTACCCCTCTGGCAGCTTGTTTCATGTACCCACCCCACTCTGTGCGAAGGCGTTGCCCTCAGATTGCCATGACATCTTTCCCCTCTCACCTTAAACCTACGTCCTCTCTTTCTTGAATCTCCTCTTCTGGGTTAAAGACTCTGCATTCACTCTATCTATTCACTTCAAGATCTTAGACACCAATATAGGTTCACCCCTCATCCTCCTGCACTCCAAGGGATACAGTGCTAGCCTGCCCAGCCTCTCCCTATAGCTCAGGCCCTGACGTCCTGGCAACGTCCTCGTAAATCTTCTCTGCAATCTTTGTAGTTTAGCAACATATTTTCTATAGCAGGGTGACCAAAACTGAACATAATACTCCAAATGCGGCCTCATCTTGTACATTTGTAACATAATATCCCAACTTCTATACCCCAATACCCTGACTGATGAAGGCCAATGTATTGAAAGCCGCCCTGACCTCCCCATCTACCTGTGACACCACTTTCAAGGAACTATGTACCTGCATTCTTAAATCCCTCTGGTCCACAACATTCCCCAGGGCCCTGCCACTCAAAATGCAGCATCTTGCACTTGTCTGCATTAAAGTCTATTATCCATTCTTCAGCCCACTTGCCCAATTGATCAAGATCCTGTTGTAGTTTTTGATAACCATCTTCATTGTCAATGATACTTATCAATGACCTTAGTGTCGTCTGCAAACTTACCAATACTGCCTTTGTGGTGCCATCTGATAGTCGGGCCATTGTTTAGTTGAACAGTCAAAAGAAGCGCGTGACTGAGGGGCGGGGGTTGGAGATAAGGAGTTAAAAAGGGAGTTTTTGTGTGTGCCTGGCAGAGTGACGCACATCTATTCTGAGCTCAGTCACACCGATATTGTTTTGAAGTTCATTTTCTTCGCCAACCTCCGGCTGCTGGAAAGTATGATGGCCTTAAGGTGCTCCTTTTGCGCACTTTTGGGCCCAGCAAGCGCGAGCGGGCTGCGGGGATTCTGAACATGGGTGGTCTCAGTGACCACAAGCCGTCGGTTCTGATGAGCAAAATGCTTACCTCGATGGGCAGTCATCAGCCCTGTTTCCTTTTCAAACACGTATTCCTGGAGCAGGTGCCCGAGAACATCCACCTGCTCGTCGCAGGTGATGTTTATCTGACCCGCTGCAGCTGGCTGGTCGTACCGACGAGCTGTGGGAGGCAAAACCGCAGGATGCCTTTTCCATCGGTCAGGTGTCGTCGGGGCCGCAACACAGCCCGCGGCCATTTCCGGTTTCGGTTGAGGGTTCCACCAGAAGGCCGGTTTCGAGTGACGTGGGTAGCGGTAGGTGGTGCTACTACCACCAACGCTGGGGTCCTGCGGCCCACCAATGCCGTCCGCCCTGCTCGTATCTGGGAGACGCTGTGGCCGGCCGCCAGTAGTGGCTGCCGCGGCCGGCCAGAAGAATCGCCTCTATGCCTGGGACCGCCATTCGGGACGGCGGTTTCTGGTGGACACGGTGTGCCGAGGTCAGCGTTTGGCCCCAGCGGGAGTCGACACTCGATCAGGTAAGCGGGGGCCCGCTCTGACCACAGTTAACGACAGCCCCATCCAATGTTTTTCATACGGTCCCATTTATTTTCGGCTCCTGCCATTTTACGTACACTTTCTTTTTATTTTTTTTAAAAATATTTTATTTATTAGAAGTAAGTACATTACATTTTGATGGTACCTTTTTACAGGTTCCCAGAATTATTAAAACATTCTTTGTACAACTTCCTTTTTTTTTTAGAAAGAAAGAAATGAGAAAGAAAGAAGTAGTGAAGAGTAAAGGAAAGTCTAGTGAGTGTGAGGTAAAGAAAAGAAATAAGTAAGAAAGTGCAGCAGAAAGGAGATTCTCCCTCGCCACAAGTCAATGCTTTTTTATATTCTTAATCATTTTTTGCCCAAACCCAGAATTTTTAATTTTACGATACTATTGCACCACATGAATCCACAAGGTCAATAAATGGAGACCAACTCGTTAAGAATTGGTCTTGTTTATCTATTAGGAGGAGTCTCATTTCTTCCAAGTGGGCCGTTTCCAACATATTACCAATCCACATTTTGAGTGTTGGTATAGTAGCATTTTTCCAAAATTTAAGTATGAGTTTTTTTGCTGTTATTAAACCATAATTAAAAAATGAAATTTGGGATATATTTAATTTGTTTCCATCTCCTATTACTCCAAAGATAATCATTTCCATATTAGGTTCCATTTTTATCTTAAATAAACTAGTGAATATATCAAATATATCACACCAAAATCCATGAAGTTTTGTGCAAGAAACGAAAGAATGTGTGATATTGGCATTTTGAGAAATACATTTATCACAGATGGGAGAAATATTTGAATAAAATTTATTCAACCTAACTTTTGAATAATATAATCTATGTAATATTTTAAATTGAATTAAATTATGTCTAGCGTTAATCGAACATTTATGTATATATATCAAATACCTCTCCCATGCTTCTTTAGACATTTTTACATTAATTCTTTTTCCCAGTCTTCTCTAATTGCCTCTGTTGATGGCAATTCTCTATTAAGAATACTATTATATAAATATGATATTACATTTTTGTGAGCGCCTTAATATTCATTGCTTCTTCCAGAGGGTCTATCATTATGCTCTGTTGTCTTGGTATATATACTTTTTATAAAATCACATATCTGTAAATATTTAAAGTATTGGTTATTATTCAGATTAAATTTTGATTTTAATTGTTGAAATGATAATAAATTTCCCATTTCATACATGTCACCCACCTTTTTAATTCCCAATCTTTCCCATTGTCTATATGTTTTATCCATAAAAGATGGTTTACATACCAGATTATTCACTATTGGTGTTAATGATGATAAGTTTCTTAATTTTAAAGTTAATTTTACTTGTTTCCAAATTCGAATTATATTGTGTATAATTGGATTCTTCTTATATAATGTATTATTCAATTTTATCGGGGAGAAGAGGATCGCTCCTAAATCGTACGGAAAACAATCCTCTTTCTCCATTCTTATCCATTCCATCTGTTGAGAAGGGCAGTCTAACCAATAAATGATATTCTTAATATGCACTGCAAAATAATAATATAAAAAATTAGGCAGTGCAAGTCCCCCTACATCTTTAGGTTTACACAAATGATTTCTTTTAATTCTATGTGCTTTGTAGTCCCAAATAAAATTAGTAATATTAGAGTCTAGTTTAAAAAAAAAATATTTTGGTATTATATATTGGTATGGATTGAAATAAATATATTATTTGTGGCAGAACTATCATTTTGATAGCATTTATTCTGCCAATTGATGATAGTGGGAGCGTTTTCCAAAATTTAATCAGAGCGTTCAATTTATTTAATAAAGGACTAAAATTAGCATTAAATAATGATTTATATCTCCTAGTAACTTGAATACCTAAATACTTAAATTTTTCCGTTGCAATTTTAAATGGAAATTTTAATAGATGATTCGCTTTCTGGGGCTGTAATGACATAATTTCACTTTTATTCCAATTTATTCTATATTCAGAAAAAGAGCCAAATTCCTCTATTACGTTTAGTAAATTCGGGATACTCGTTTTACTCATCTGAATTTCTAATATATAAAAGTATATCATCCTCATATAATGACATTTTATTATTAGAGTCCTTAGTATTATATCCCTGAATATTCGGATGTGTTCTTATCCTTTCAGCCAAAGGCTCTATCATAAGGGCAAATAGCAGGGGTGATAAAACACATCCCTGCCTATTGCCCCGTGATAATTGGAATTTTGGAGACAACATATTATTAGTTAATATTCTTGCCATTGGTTTATCATATAATAATTTCACCCATCTAATAAAATTATCTCCCATATTAAATTTTTGGAGTACTATGTATAAATACTGCCACTCTACCTGATCAAATGCTTTCTCTGCATCCAAAGATATAACTGATAAGTCTTCCTTTTCCACTTTATGTGAATACATTATATTAAAAAGTCATCTCAAATTATTAAATGATTGTCTTTTAGGTATAAACCCCGTTTGGTCCGGGTTTATCAATTTATTAATATATTTACTCAATCTTCTTGCTAAAATCTTTGCTAAAATGTTTTGATCTGTGTTTAAAAGTGATATAGCTCTATACGAGCCCGGATCTAGATTTTTATCTTTTTTTGGTATAAGCGTAATTGTAGATTCTGCTAAAGTTTCTGGTAATTTCTTTTCGGTAAAAGCATAAGTATATAATTTAAGTAATCGTGGGACCATTAACTCCTGAAATCTTTTATAGAATTCATTATTAAAACCATCAGGCCCTGGTGTCTTCCCATTTTTCAGTTCTTTTATTGTTTCTCTTATTTCTTCACTTGTGATCTGAGCTCCTAATTCCTCTTGTTCTAAGATATCCAGTTTTGGCAAATTACAATTATCTAAAAAATGTATAATTTTATTGTCTTCTATTTTAGTTTTAGATGTATATAAATTTTGATAAAATTGAGCGAACCTTTTATTAATGTCCTTAGGTAAAGTTAATAGTTCCCCGTTCTCTGATTTAATTTTATTAATTGTTTTTTCCTTTTCTTGCTTCTTCAATTGTCGTGCTAGAAGTTTATGTGGTTTATCCCCAAATTCAAACTGTACTTGTTTTGTAATCGGAAATAATCTTATTACTGTTGCCGATAATATTTGATTAAGTTTAAATTTCAATAATGTAATCTTATTATGTTTATCTATAGTTGGGTCTTTTGCGTTACCTAATTCTAATAATTTAATTTCCTTTTCTAACGTCCATTGTTCTGTCCTGTTTTTTTAATTTAGAAAACTTTGATACGAAATTATAACTCCACGGATGAATGCCTTAAAAGATTCCCATAATAGAGATGGTGAAATACCTGGTGTATCGTTTGTCTCCAAAAAAAATTTCATTTGCTGTTTTAAATACTCGTAACCTTGTGAGTCATTAGCTATTTGTGTGTTAAATCTCCAAAAAGATTTTATGCCTGGCATTCCCTCAAGTTTTAAAGTAAAAGTCAACGGGGAGTGATCAGAAATAATACTATTGTGGTATTTAGGATTAATCGTATATGGTATTAATTTTGTATCCACTAAGAAATAATCAATTCTTGAATACGTTTTGTGTACTGATGAGTAAAACGAGTATTCCCTTCCAGTTGGATTAGATATTCTCCATACATCTGTTATATTAGTGTTTTTTATATATGTGTTTAAGAATTCACTAGACTTGGATTTGACACTACCCTTCCTTAATTTTATTGATTTGTCTAAATATGAATCTATAACACAGTTAAAGTCCCCCCCTAGTATTACATTTTGAAAATTATACTCATCTATTATATCCATAATTTTCTTTAAAAATTGGGGGTTATCAAATTTTGGAGCATAAATATTTATCAGAGTCAGTGGTGTAGAATAAATTTCTCCCGCCACTATCGTGTACCTTCCTTCTTTATCAGATATAGTGTTCTTTAATATAAATGGTATACCTTTCCGAATAATAATAGCTGTTCCTCTAGCTTTAGCAGTAAATGACGAGTGATAAGTTTGGCCTATCCAGTTTGCCCTTAGTCTCATCTGTGTTTGTAGTTTCGTATGCGTTTCTTGCAGAAAAGCTATGTCCACATTTAAAGAATTTAACTGGGCCATAATCTTGCCCCTTTTAATTGGATCATTCGCACCCCTAATATTCCAACTACAGAATGTGAATCCTCCATTCTTTTTTTCCTTATTATCTTGCATTGTAAATAGGTTTTGGTAATTTTGCTTCATGTGGTGTAGTTAAGTACCTCAGGCTTTTGGGTATGTGGGTATCATCCCATACTTCTGACGTCATTTTACCTCTCCTCCGTATATTGAACCTCCATAAGAAAAAGAGAAAAGTGTGTTGAGAAATAGTGAAGAAAGAAAGAATTTTTAAAAGATATTACGTACACTTTCACTGTGGCCGACGTGTCCCAGCCGTTGCTGTGCGCCGATTTTCTACGTGCACAATCCCTGTTAGTTGATGTGCGTGGGCAGCGGCTCGTACATTCTGGAACTTTGGAGTCGATTTCCCTTCGCCCCTGCACCAGTTCCTGTGCCTCACCTCGACCCGGTTTCTGCTGTTGACAATATATACGCCCAGATATTGGCTGAGTTTCCTGCCATTCTGACCCCTCAGTTTCAGTCGGGTGTTTCCAAACATGGGGTTTTACATCATATTACTATCACCGACCACCAATGCACGCCGTTTGCCTCCTAACAAGCTTCGCATTACCAAGGTGGAGTTCCGCCAAATGGAGGAGATGGGGATTATGCATCATTCTGATAGCCCGTGGGCCTCTCCACTGCACATGGTTCCCACAGCGAATGGGAGCTGGAGGCCTTGTGGGGATTATCACCGTTTAAATGATGTCATGGTGGCTGATCGATATCCTGCTCCACATATCCAGGATTTCACGGCCCATTTGAATGGGGCCAAATTTTTTCCAAAGATCAAGCTGGTGAGAGGTTATGATCAGATTCCCGTTCATCCGGCTGATGTCCCCAAAACTGCTATCATTACCCCTTTTGGGCTGTTCAAGTTCATACGCATGAGGAAGTTTAAAAGATTTAAACTTTACAAAAATAGATTCAGCTGAAACTAAAGACAGGCTGTTACCTTCCTCCTGTTAATTGCAAAGCCAGCAGAAAGCTCCTACCCTTGCTCCTATTAAACTAACAAGGCTAACAAAGATGTTTATGTGCTTTTTACAATAACAAGCGAGATAATAAGCACAACTTAGTGAATGTCTCCTCTATAATATAAACATTTAGAGGATGTTCAGACTCTCGGCTGTTACCCTTGCTCTATAAGATTATAATGTGTGTCATTTAGTAAAAAAAAATAAAATGCTTGTTCTGCAGAAAAATAGCCTTCTCATATAACCATTCCTCTCTCGGAAGAAGCTTTCATTCTTAAGAAGCAAGAGGCTGTACTATGCTCTGTAGATAAGGTATTGCTGAATCACTGATTATTGAAGTATAAATAAATGTACTTAATCATTGCCCCTTTGTGTGGGGATAGAGTGAACCTATAGTCTGTATATTACATACTGTAAGAGTCACTACCACACCCACCTGGCAAAATAAAGATTTTACTGCTTGATTACTGATTTTATTTGCGTTTTTGTCTGTTTAAGAGAAAATGAACCACAACACGTATGCCTTTCAGTCTTAAGAACGCCGCACATGCTTTCCAGCACCTCATGGACATGGTGGGTTGTGGTTTGGAATTTTTATTTATTTACTTGGACGATATTCTCATTGCCAGTCGCTCTCTTCAGGAGCACTGCGCCCACATCCGTTTGCGTGTCAGCGTCTCAGTGAAAATGGACTGGCCATCAACCTCGCAAAGTGTCAGTTTGGTCTGATCATGGGTGACGATGGCAGCGTGACGGTGATGAGGTGCTCGCCGACCGCACCGCTATTTCTGGTTTGGTATTGGAGGATGTGCGTTTTGGTCCTGCTGGTGCCACGGTTCTATGTGACGTGTCGACTGGTCAGCCGAGACCCATCCTTCCTGCAGCTTGGCCTCGCCGGGTATTCGATCTGGTTCATGGTTTGGCCCATCCTTCCATCCGAGCGACGATTGCCTTGGTGGCGGCCAAGTATGTGTGGCATGGTCTGCGCAAGCAGGTCGGTCACTGGGCGACAACGTGTATCTCCTGTCAGACGTCCAAAATCCAGCGTCATGTCAGGGCACCCATGCATGGTTTTGCTATGCCCCAGAGGCATTTTGACCATATCCATGTGGATATTGTGGGTCCATTGCCCCGTCCAGAGGGGTTACTCATCTCTTTACCATCATTGATCATTTCATTCGATGTCCGGAGGCTGTTCCGATTGCCGATACCACTGCTGCTACGTGCGCTCGTGTCCTCACTGCTCATTGGATCGCTGGTTTTGGTGTGCCGGTTGACATCTCATCTGACGGGGGGGGGGGCACAGTTCACCTCTGAGTTGTGGTCTGCCATGGCCTGGCTGTTGGGGGCTCAGTTGCATCACACCACGGCCTACCATCCGCAATCCAACCGGTTGGTTGAGCGTTCCAACGCCGTCTCAAGGATGCTTTGAAAGCACAGCTGACAGGTCCGGATTGGTCGATGAGTTACCGTGGGTATTGTTGGGAATTCGCACTCTGTGCTAATGCGTCTTCGAGAGCAGGTGGGCAAGCTTTCTCCCGTGCCAACATCCCGGCACGGGGTTGCTTTATCCTATGTTCCGTCTGCCCACATGTGTTCCTGCATCAGGATGCTTATCGTACACCATTGCAACGCCCATATGAGGATCTATTCCGGGTGTTTCAGCACAGCATTTCAACATTTGTGTTGGACATGGGCGGAAAGCCTGTGACTGTATCGGTGGCGCGTCTTAAGGTGGCTCAGCCTCGCTGTCGGGGGCATCCGCCGGCTCAGCCCCCGTTTCCCATGCCTGCGGGATGTCCAAATGTGGGTCCTGTAGTTACGAGAGCAGGCCTGCTGGTTTTTGTTCCTCCGTTTCTGGGGTGGGTCGTGCGGCGCCATCTGATAGTCGGGCCATTGTTTAGTCGCACCCTCGGAAGAAGCGCATGACTGAGTGGCGGGGGTTGGAGATAAGGAGTTAAAAAGGGAGTTTTGCTGTGTGCCTGGCAGAGTGCCATGCAGCAATTCTGAGCTCAGCCACACCGCTTTGTTTTGAAGTTCCTTCATATTTAATAAAGCTCTCTCTGCAGTTTACAACAAGTGACTTGCTTTATTGTGCTTCACCCTCATTTGAATGGTTTATATCAATCAGTCTCATCCAAATGATTGATATAAACCACAAACAGCAATTGGTCCAGTACCGATCCCTGAGAAACACCACTCGTCACAGGCCTCCAGTCTGAAAAACAACCTTCAACCATCACGTGTAGGAAAGAACTGCAGATGCTGGTTTAAATCAAAGGTAGACACAAATGCTGGAGTAACTCAACGTGACAAGCAGTATCTCTGGAGGGAAGGAATGGGTGACGTTTCGGGTCGAGGCAGGTCTGAAGAAGGGTCTCGACCCGAAACATCACCCATTCCTTCTCTCCAGAGATGCTGCCTTCCCTGCTGAATTACTGCAGCATTTTGTGTCTACCTTCATCCATCACCCTCTGTTTCCTTCCATGAAGCCAATTCTCTATCCAGTCAGATCTCTAATCTGATCCATTGATGTGGAGTTGCTTAGCACTGTAACATGCTGTTCAATAAGCACGATGTACCATGTTGGACTTGCACCAGAGTTGCCTCTCATTTTCAAGTACGTCTAATGTTGCTCCATTGCATGTCCTTGCCAGGATCAAAGTTGGTTGCTAGTTTAAGAATAAATTATAGTGAGTTTCAGATTATGGATGCGCAGTTTCAAGATGCCTGATCCGATTAAAGCTCATCCCATTTAATACCATTGTGGTTCCACAATACACAACGGAGATGATTTGACTTCTAAAGGACGATATGCTGCTCTCCCCTGTGAAAGTCCAGTTCCAATGAAAAACTTGAAACATGAACTCTACTGCTCTCTTTACTGATGCTGCTGACCTTTTGCATATTCCCAGTATTTTCTAAAGATAGACACAGGAAGCTGGAGCAACTCAGCGGGTCAGACAGCATCTCTGTAGAAAAGGAATAGGTGATGTTTCGCTGTCTGACACGCTGAGTTGCTCCAGCTTGTCGTGTCTATCTTCGGTTTAAAGCAGCATCTGCAGTTCCTTTCTTTTCTTTTAAAATCTTTTTATTGTTTTTTTTCCAAAAAAAACTAAAATAAAACATAAGAAACAGAGCAAAAAGAATAATGATAAACATAACAATGATATTGATACATAGGGATCAGGATTACATTAATAACAGGTATAACCTAAATATGAGACCAGTGTCAAAATACACAATGGATATAGACTCTATGTAAATATAGTTAAATCTTTAAAAGGAAACATATGTAAAAAAAAACACAAAGATAAAAAGACAAAAAGAAAAAGAAAAAAGGGAAAAACAAAACCCCCCTAAACTAAAGAAAAAAAGAAGAAAAATTGATAATAATAAAATATGGATAAAAATAAAATAAATAAATAAAACAAAACAAAGCAAAACCGAATCTGAACTGAGAAATTCAACAATTTAAGTCTGTTTGTCGTCAAGTCCGTTCCACCCTATGGAGGTAAAATAATTTTTATAACAGTTAAAGAAGGAACAATTTATGTATGAAAGTGTTCAATAAATTTTCCCCAAGTCTTATCAAATTTAACCAAGGGTTCAACAATGTCACTTCTGATTTTTTCTAAATTTAAACATGATACCGTTTCAGAGTACCAATGGAGTGTGGTCGGAGGGTTGGAATCTTTCCATTTAAATAAAATAAATCTACTGCCGATTAATGTGGTAAAAGCAATCAACCGATGGGCGGAGCAGGACAAATGAATAGAATCTAACATTGGTAGCCCAAAAATTGCAGTAATAGGATGAGGTTGTAAATCTATACCTAAGACTACAGAAATAGTATCAAAAATGTCTTTCCAATATTTTTCCAAAAGAGGGCAGGACCAAAACACATGGGTCAGTGAGGCCACTTCAGAGTTACATCTGTCACAGGTAAGATTTATATGACCATAAAAATGAGCTAACTTATCTTTTGACACATGAGCTCTGTGAACCACCTTGAATTGTATCAAAGCGTGTCTTGCACACATTGAAGAGGAATTAACTAATTGAAGAATCCTCTCCCATTTCTCTATAGATAAAGAAATTTGGAGTTCTCTTTCCCAGTCATTCTTAATTTTATCAAATGTATCTATTTGTAATTTCAAAATCAATTCATAAATAGTCGTTATTAATCCTTTCTGATAAGGGTTCAACTGTAAACAAAATTCAAAAATTTCGGATTGATGTGGTAGCGGGTAGAGTAGCCTTCAAAAAAAGTCTAATTTGTAAATATCTAAAAAAGTGTGAATTAGGTAAGTTATATTCATTGGAGAGTTGTTCGAAAGACATAAAACAACCCTCCAAAAACAAATCACGAAAAGCTACTAATCCCTTCCTCTTCCAAAAGAAAAGGACTTGATCAGTACTAGTAGGTTGGAAGAGAAAATTGGATAAAATAGGACTCGATAAGATAAAATCATTTAGTCCAAAAAAACATATTCGGAACGTATGTCTTATTATTGGGTTTGTTGTATATTTATTCAATCTCGTCACTGTAAAAGGTAACGAGGCCCCTAGAATAGAAGCCAATGATAGCCCTTGTAAGGAATCACGTTCTAGGTTTATCTATCCAGAGCATTGGGTATCTTCTAAATCTTTTGTCCAAAATGTTAAATAACGAACATTGACTGCCCAATAGTAGTGTCTAGGGTTCGGCAATGCCAAACCACCAACTTTTTTTGATTTCTGTAGGTATTTTTTACCTAGTCTGGGATTTTTATTCTGCCATATATATGAAGAAATTTTGGAGTCTATAATATCAAAGAAAGATTTGGCAATAAAAATTGGTATCGTCTGAAATAAATACAGAAATTTAGGTAAAATGAACATTTTAATAGCATTGATTCGGCCAATTAAGGATAAGGACATTGGTGACCATTTAGTGAACTGATGTTTAATATGGTCAATTAAAGGCATAAAATTAGCTTTAAATAAATCCTTGTGTTTCTTGGTGATCTTAATACCTAAATAAATAAAACTTTCGGAAGTCAATCTAAATGGAAACTGTCCATAACTCGAAACAAAATTATTTAATGGAAAAAGCTCACTCTTACTAAGATTTAGTTTCTAACCAGAAAAACTACTAAATTGATTAAGTAATGCTACTATTGCCGGAATAGATTTCTCAGGGTTAGAAATAAATAATAACAGATCATCTGCATAAAGAGATAGCTTATGTGTCTTATTCCCGCGGACAATACCAAAAATATTAGGAGATTCCCTAATAGCGGTGGCTAAAGGTTCTAAAGCAATATCAAATAGTAAAGGACTTAAGGGACAGCCCTGTCTAGTACCTCGAAAGAGCTTGAAAAAAGGGGATCTCTGATTATTAGTAAATCCAGAAAGCTGGAGGCGTCTTGAGGGCTGTTAAAAAATCGAAAGTTACCGTTGAAAAGTCAAATACGCAATCTAGCTGGAAATAATAGAGCTGGGCGCAGCATTTATTTATACAAATCAGACATTACATTATAAAAAGTCTTTCTTATTTCCAAAAGCTTGTAACTATAATCAGGGACAAACCGAAACTTGCATCCTTCATATTCAACCACACCCAACTTTTTTGCTGCCTGGAGAATATTCTCCTTCATTTGCAAAAAATGAAACCGAATGATCAAGTGTCTCGGTTTATTACCAGATTTCTTCCCAATCCTGTGTGCGTTATCCAGAAACGGAAGGTTTTCATTGTGCTCAATGTTGAAAGTTTCCTTTATCATTTTAGAAGCATATTTTATAACATTATCTCCTTCTTGGCCTTCCGGCAAACCAACAATTCGTAAATTCAAACGACGGCTTCTGTTTTCCAGGTCCATATTTTTAGACTTGTATTGCTGAAGTGCTCGAGTGTTTTCATTCATTCTCCGTTCCAGTTTTTCAATCTTCAAATCTCTCTCCCGTCCCAGGGTTCGCAAGATATCAATTTGTTCCTTTTGTTCACGAAGTTCATCTTGTAGCATAGACAGTTTTCCTTGGACTTCCTTCAATTTGGTCGAAACCCCTTTCACCATTTCTTCCAAACTGCCAAATCTTGTTTTCATTTCATTTTTCAGCTCATTTTTCAATTCATTGTTCATTTTCTATATTGGTTCTATGATGCTGGAATCAGAAACTGCAGCTGTGGTTGTGGCTTTCCCCAGTTCCTTCTTTGGGGATCGTCCTTTCCTTCTTGTCTCCATCCTTTTCACGATTAAGGCGTGTAAAAGTGTTATCAACACTTTATAACCAGTTAGACAGTGTCTTGAAGTCAAATAGTTACCAGTAACATTGCAAGAGTGGTAAGTGGAAGTTAAAAGTTAAGGGAGCAAACGAATTTGCAACCTTTACAGCATGCTGCCACTAGGAGATTCCTTCCTGGGGTCAAGGAAAGAGCATTCAAGCCACGGCCCTGTTTCCACTAATCATTCCACCACCACGCACAAGAAGCACAAGACAGACACCATTGTATACAGATGCCGAGAAGTGTGTTCAGCTCTGGCTGAAGAACTTCTAATCTTGTGTGTGGACTCGATAAGAAGAAGAAGTTCCCTCCTACACATCCAGTATTTTCTGTTTCCTTTTCATATTTTCAACATCTGCAGATTTGTTCTGGTTTGTAAAGGCTCTATCTTACCTGTTTGCGGTCATCGGCGGTGAAGCGCGGCGTCGCCGGTAGCGGGGACCGCGCGGCAACGGCGAGAGCGTCGAGCCTATCCACCGGAGCGCCGCACGGATGCTGCGCGGGGGCCGAGTTAATTCAAACACGGCGGGTCCCACGTGCTTGCGGTAAGTAAAAAAAAGGGCGGGCCGACTGCGATGACGTCGGCCCGCCGCACGTGACTCACCAGCGGCGGCTGTGGCGGCGGCCATCCTGATCGCGGCGCTGTAGCGGTGGCCGTGCAGCACACGTGCCTCACTGGCGGCAGCACGTGCCTCACTGGCGGAGGCTGTGGCAGTGGAGGTTTGACGCACGGCGCTCGAGCCACACTGGCGGCGGCCCGTGCGGGCGGCCGTGCCGCACTCGTGCATCACTGGTGGAGGTTGTGCGGTGAGTATATAGTTTTCGACATTGTCGATTTTATTTTAGCACCGTGCGGTGTTGGGAACACCGCCGCACGGCCCCGGAATTGTACGTTCTCACGAGTGCGCGGTCCATGGCGGCAGATTCTTCCCGTTTCACCGCCAATGACCGCAGACTCGTGAGACAGGCCTTTAAGCAATATTCCAATGATGCTCAAATGGGAATATAATTGGTCAATGGCGGGATTGTCATATGAGGAAAGATTGAAAAGACTAGGCTTGTATTCACTAGAGTTTAGAAGGATGAGGGGGAATCTTATAGAAACATAAAATTATAAAAGGACTGGACAAGCTAGATGCAGGAAAAATGTTCCCAATGTTGGGCGAGTCCAGAACCAGGGGCCACAGTCTTAGAATAAAGGGGAGGTCATTTAAGACTGAGGTGAGAAAAAACGTTTTCACCCAGAGAGTTGTGAATTTATGGAATTCCCTGCCACAGAGGGCAGTGGAGGCCAAGTCACTGGATGGATTTAAGAGATAGTTAGATAGAGCTCTAGGGGCTAGTGGAGTCAAGGGATATGGGGAGAAGGCAGGCACGGGTTATTGATAGGGGACGATCAGCCATGATCACAATGAATGGCGGTGCTGGCTCGAAAGGCCGAATGGCCTCCTCCTGCACCTATTTTCTATGTTTCTATGTTTCTAATTTAGCCCTGTTACCCCCATAATTTGCTGTCAACATCAACAGAGAAGGAATGGGCGACGTTTCGGGTCGAGACCCTTCTTCAAACTCAACATTGTCTCGATATTGTTTTGGCATGACCACGAGTGAGATGGAGCAGTGAGAGCAATGGGGAGACCCGGCAGGGGTGGCCACCGAGAACAGAGGGGGACTCGCCGTGTGTGTGGGGGGGGGGGGGGTTTGGCTGCTGCCACGTGCAGCGGCAGGCTGTGGCTAGGACTGTTGGTACTTTTGTATCTTTGTCTGTGTTACGGTACACAGTACACTTGTATAATGCCTAGGCTGTAAGCAAAACAAAGCTTTTCACTGTATCCAGGTACCCTGGCGCATCGGACAATAAAGTAGCGTTCATTCAATAAAGTGTAATTTGTTAATTCATTCATTCATTTATCAATCTATTTATTTATCTGTTTATCTATCTATTTATTTATGTATTTATGTATTTATTCATTTATTTACCCATTCATTCATTCATTCATTCATTCATTCTTTCATTCATTCAATCATGGCCCTAAGCCCATGAATTTCACCCCTAAATCTCTCTGCTTGCTATGACAGTTTCTACTTTTAAGATATTTTATGAAGCTTGCTCTTGTCACTCTGCTGGAGCAGGGCATCATTCTGGGGCAAGCAGAAGTTTCTGCCCATGAAAACAGCGGAAGAAACAGCATTGCCCGACGGTAGACGCCCAGTTGAAGAACTGCCCTAAACTCTGGTGCAGTGTCAAAGTTTGTTTGATAATGTTCCTGTGAAACTACTTCAGAAGCTTCACTGAGCAACATCCCTATATAGATGTATAGGATGGAACTGCAGATGCTGGATTAATCCGAAGATGGACACAAAATGCTGGAGTAACTCAGCAGGACAGGCTGCATCTCTGGAGAGAAGGAACGGGTGATGTTTCAGGTCGAGACCTGAAGAAGGGTCGCTACCCGAAACGTCACCCATTCCTTCTCTCGAGATGCTGCCTGTCCTACCGAGTTACTCCAGCATTTTGGGTGTATCCTTTATAAATGTAGATTGATTTTATTGTTGGGATAACACCTCATTATTATTGTGCTGTACACAAAAAACCCAAAAAAACAAGGCGAGTTTATATATCCCCTTCCACACTGTATCTTTGTCCCAACAAGGTTCTTTGCAACAGTTGCAATATTGGAAAAGGTTCAACCAAATAAAGAGCAGGAAGATCAGGTAATGTGAGGGAAGAATATCATCAGCCTGGGAATTGAATTTTCGCTCTTAGTCTTCTTCAAATAGTTCCAGGGAATCTTACACATCCAACTCAGACTCCAGAAGAGCACGGGTATTTAGTCACCACTGATGTTTCCTGCTATCAGCTATGGTGTCTGAGAGAGATGGTGGCTGTGAATACAACAGAAGGGCATCGTGTCTTCATTGGTTACACAATAAATGAGGTCTGGGGAGGTAGGTTTTGCTTGTTTATGGAAGCAGTACAAAAAGGAGGGCATTTAGCCCATCTTGTCCACTCTCAGCAGAGTTGTTCCAAATCTGTTTTATTCCCCATTTTATGCCCTATGAAGTATTTTCTCTCACATGCCTTCCTTTCTCAAGATTTTCTACTTATCCACAGAGAAGGACAATTTACAGTGGCCAATCACTAGCGACACTTGTTTGGGAATTGGGAGGAAACATGAGTCTCTAGACAATAGACAATAGACAATAGGTTGAGGAGCTCAATCTAACTCTCTCTTGAACACATCCAGAGAATTGGCCTCCACTGCCTTCTGAGGCTGAGAATTCCACAGATTCACAACTCTCTGGGGAAATTCTTTTTCCTCATCTCCGTTCTAAATGGCCTACCCCTTATTCTTAAACTGTGGCCCCTGGTTCTGGACTCCCCCAACATCGGGAACATGTTTCCTGCCTCTAGCGTGTCCAATCCCTTAATAATCTTTAATGTTTCAATAAGATACCCTCTCATCCTTCTAAATTCCAGAGTGTACAAGCCCAGCCACACCATTCTATCAACATATGACGATCCCGCCATCCCGGGAATTAACCTTGTTTAAACAATGTTTTTACTACTGTGCTCCATGGGTAGAGCAGAGCTTTACAAGGATCTAACACAATGAATGTTTGGTCATTAATTTCAAAAATCAGAAAGCTTGATCTTAACCTTTATTTAAATTTTTTTTTTAGAGATACAGCGTGGAAACAAGCCCTTCAGCCCACCGGGTCCGTGCCGACCAGCGATCCCCACATATTAACTCTCCTACACACACTAGGGACAATGATCACATTTACCAAGCCAATTTACCTACATACCTGTACATCTTTGGAGTGTGGGAGGAAACTGAAGATCTCGGAGAAAACCCACGCACTCACGGGGAGAACGTACAAACTCCGTAAGACAGCACCCGTAGTCGGGATCGAACCCATGTCTCCGGCACTGCAAGCACTGTAAGGCAGCAACTCTACCGCTGTGCCACCATGCTGCCCTTTCTCAGCTAGGAATAAAAGGATTGGAACTAGATAATGATAAGAGGATTGAGGGAGGGAAATTGATGATACATTACTTTCTCCTAAACTCTCTCTTCCACATGGGTAGCAGACATTGGTTCTTCCATTACTGCAGGAATGCCAGGAAATGTTAATATTGCAGGGTTTTTGCTCTTTCACAATTTCTCATCCATCTGAATCAATCACTGCATCACCCTCCCCCAATCCTCACAGGACGTTCCCAATATTCACCTCATCTGCCTCAAGATGCTCCAATTCCAGTCGGCACTGCCAATACCTTCAACCAATAAACCTTGTTGCTTCATGCTCCTATATTTAAAGGCAGCTTTTGATAATGGATCATCGAACCCTCCTCCCCAGTGCCAAAGTTCAACAGCATTGGTCCACCGAACAAACACACCTTCCTCTAATGTTCCCAACTACTTGGAGGCCTTGTTCAGCATTGATGACTTTTGAATTTGAAGAAGGGTCTCAATCCGAAACATCACCTTTGCAAGTTCTCCAGAGATGCTGCCCGACCCGCTGAGCTACTCCAACACTTTGTGTCTTTTTTTATTAACCAGCATCTGCAGGTCATTGTATCCACTTTGAATCTTCTTCATGGTGTTTCACTTATGATCCCTCCATCTCATAAATCAGATTCAGATTGGTCGATTGATATATACAATGGGGTGCAATGAAATTCCATGTCTGCGTGAAGCCCAGAGAGTAAATGATGGATACCACACTGAAAGCAACAATGAATGAAAACGGCAGAATGGTGTAAAGATTACAGTGCAATCTGAAGCAGTGCACAAAATGATGGAATAATTGAAGAGAGAAGTAAGTGTTCATGATACCTAGGGATGTATGAAAGAGGTGGATGATTCAGGAGTTTGATTGCAGTGGGCAAAAGCTGTTCTTAAGTTGGACGTCTGTTCTTTTGAGCATCTGTATCTTCTCCCAGAAGCTAAAAGAGAGAAAATGGAGCGACCGGGGATTGATACTTGCAGCCTACCTGATGCAATCCATGGAGATGGCTTGGATGAAAGGAAGTGATGAGGTGTGAAGAACTGGACTGTGTTCACCTATCTCTATAGGTTCAGGCAGTCAAGAGCAGACCAGTTGCCAAACCAGGCTGGGATGCATCTCAACAGAATAATTTCTATATTGCATCTGTGGAGAGTTCGTGTGAGACCAGGTTAGGTTGTGGTGAAGAGTTAAAGAAGGAACTGCAAATGCTGGAAAATCGAAGGTACACAAAAATGCTGGAGAAACTCAGCGGGTGCAGCAGCATCTATGGAGCGAAGGAAATAGGCAACGTTTCGGGCCAAAACCCTTCTTCAGACCCTTTAGGTTGTGGTGATATGGATAAGCTTAGTTCAAGTCCAATAGCAGGTCCTCTGATGATGACCGGGTTGAGTTCACCACCAACCCTCCCCCTCCCCGCCACTGCTTCCTTAGCTCAATAACCATCTCCTTTGTCTTGCTGACAATAAAGGCTAAATTGGGGTCTTGCAACCATGGTTTCCAATCTCTTACCTATACTAGTTGTATATCCCTCCTCAGAAAAAAGATCAGCAAAAGCAATACCATCTGGCAGAAAAATCTAATGTTTTCCAGTGGAGTTAATAAATAAATATTTCATGAATTGAAGAACTGCAATTTCTTACATGAAGCATGGATGTGTTTATATTTTGGCACTGGAACTGCCACTTACGGAAGTATTTTTGCAATATTGGATGGAGGAGTTAATGGGATCAAGATTCAAGAGACAAGATTTAATTGTCACGTATTGAAACGCATCAATTACATTTTTACTTGCAGCAGCACAACAGGTCTGGAAACTCCGTACTCAATAGACAAGATAATAAAAAAAAGTTTTATAAATTAAAAACAAAACAATATCAATGCAAAACAAAACAAAAGCCTGAAGTCCTTAGTGCATCCAAGACAGTTCGTAGTTTCAAGTTTAGGTGGTGTTTGTAATATACATGGACATGTGGAGGAAGATAGACACAAAAAGCTGGACTAACTCAGCGGGATAGGCAGCATTTCTGGAGAAAAGGAATAGGTGATGTTTCGGGTCGAGGCCCTTCTTCAGACACTTTGGCATGAGCCAATTGCTTTCCAGAGGGATGGTCATGTTGACCCACTATTTGCTTCCACTCAATTCTGCATGTGAAAGAACTAAAGCAACTTTGGAACCAAACCTTGTTGACAGTCAGTGCCGGATTTATCAACAGACATGGCAGGCTGGCCTAGGGCCTCAAAATCAAGGGGCCCCCGGCCAAGGTGTATAATATTTTTGACACTGTCATAGGCCTTTCTTACATATGCTGTCACAATGCACTATAGTCTCTAAACAACCCTTCAGTAATTTTCCTTGACCTCCATTTCAGAAAAATACTGTTTTAAGCCGAAAACTCGACACTAGCACTGGCAATAAATAAATTTTAAAAAGCGCAGCTTTCCAGCCCCCTCTCATTGGCCACGCTCGGCTGCACATCGGTGCCAGTCTGGTGGCACCGGGGTCTGGCAAACTTTCACACATGCTCCAGTAAGCAGTGATGGTGGGTGCAGCCAGGGAACATCTTTGGATACTTGCAGGCTTCAAAAGTCAAAACTCAGGGGTAAGTAGGAAGGTGCAAAGATATTTGAACTAGGAAGTTGGCAAGGAGCAATGCTAGGGGTAGAGCTGATAATCGTTGCTAGAAACCTACTGTGTAGTGCTGTGGCTGCCACTGTCAGGTTAGTAATAAAAACTAAGCTTATTTGTAGCATCTGTGTTAATGATAGGAAAAAGCATACTCGTTTTTCACAATGTTAATTTTAACATTTATGCATTTTTTTTCCAATCACCGGTATTTAACAATAACATTTTATGTCCTTTAGAGAAGGAATTGCGAATTGCGGAATTTTAAACACCTGTCATCATCCTTGGCCTTACTCAAATTATTTAAAACATTCTTCCATCTTCCTCTAGTCGTGGGGGTGGGGGATTGGGAGGGGCCTCACAAATGGAATAGCCTAGGGCCTCTAGAATAGAATAGAATAGAATGCCTTTTATTGTCATTCAAACAGCTTGGTTTGAACGAAATTGCATTTTCTACAGTCTTAACAATTACAAAAAAAACAAGACCCACACTTAACTCAATTTACACAAACATCCATCACAGTGAATCTCCAACACCTCCTCACTGTGATGGAAGGCAAAAGTCTTATCTTTTCCCTTGTTCTTCTCCCGCGGTCCAGCAGTCCAACTGCAACGTCGAGGCGAACTGGGGCTCCCGATGTTAAAACCCCCGGCGGGTGATGGTAAGTCCCGCTGCTGTTTAAGCCGCGCCGGGCGATGTTAGGCCCCGCTCCGAGTCCTTTAACCCCGCGATTCCAGCGGGAGAAGTTGCCATTGCGGGAGCTCTGAAAAGCGGTCTCCCACCAGGGACCTGCGAGCTCCTGATGTTACCGTCCACCGGGCCTGCGTCCGGAGCCTCCGAAGCTCCGAAGTCGGGTCACAGCCGTGCGCCACCACATCTCCTCCCGCTCCGAAGACGCCAGCTCCGCGATGGTGAGTCCGCAGGCTCCGTGACTGGAGCCCTCAGGTTAGTTCCGGTTGGAGGCCGCCGCCAGCTCCATGAAGTTAGGCCCAACGACACCGGAGACCCAACAGGGAAAAGTCGGGTTCCCGAACGGGGGAAGAGATTAAACGGTTTCCCCTCCCCCCCCCACATATACACAGCTAAAAAATAATAAAACTAGAATCAAACATACATTTAACAAGACAAACATTTTTTTTAAAGACAGACAGACTGCAGTCAAGCCGCTGCCGTTAGACGCCGCCACACCACCTCTCTTCATCTAAATCCGGCACTGCTGACAGTGGTTCCAACAGGAACACCCTATTATCAGTCATTCAAACAAAGTGCCAGTCTCTGTCTTGTTGTGGCTACTCACAACTACATGGTAGAAAGGCTTCTCAAATACTGGCCAGTTGGACTTGCCACACTATCCAAAATTCCAAGGATTACAATGGGGATTAGAAGATTGTTAGATAAAGAGGAAGGTAACATGTTTTTCGCAATTAATTTTGTCATTTTAATGTATTTTAACCTTTTAAATTTTAAGATTTGTTATAACTAAATGTCTTAGTTTTACAGATACAGAATGGAAACAGGCCCGTCATCACATTGAGTCCATGCGTACACAGGTTTTATGTTCTTACACGTTTGCATCCTACATACTAGGGGCAATTTACAGAAGCCAATTTATCGACAAGCTTGCACATCTATGGCATGTGGGAGCACCCAGAAAAATCCCATGTGGTCAAAGAGAGAATGTACAAACTCCACATGGATAACACCCTTAGTCAGGATCGAACCTGGGCCTCTGGTGCTGTGAGGCAGCAACTCTACTAGCAGTAGTGTTGGTAGTGCCACTGTGCTGCCTAAAATGTGCGAGACATTTGAAAGTCAAATTCTGAGACAACATTGATGGAAGCACTGACTACTCTGCTCCCAGATCTGTTTGCAGTCAATGGTTGTCAAAGATGTTTCAGTGTACGACCTTTGCACTGTGCTGCCAGTCACTTAGTTGTCATTCAGATCTCATTATCCAACTTCAGATAGGCCCAGGTATATGTTGACATTCAGCGACTAAAGAAGCAATTCTGGGCCCTAGGCTCAGGACCATCTCCATCATCTAGAAATACTTTTTGCTACTTTAATTTGTTTGAAAATCCCCATACTTCACTTCCTTCCATTTTGTTTATTTTCTGTGCTGCGAAAATTTAGAACAAAAATCTTTTTCTCAAACTAAAGATTAACCAGAGGTTGTAACCCACCCACTATGCTATATTTGCAAGCTTGAAGATTATTCAATTGTTCAATATGCCCTGATTTTCATATCCTTTGCAAGGTTTCTCAGAGGCACCTTCTGTTTGCTGCTTATGTGTACAGTGATTCCATTGATATTATAAACACATATTCAACTTCAATGCTCAGGATGTACATAGGAGCATTTATATCCGTCTATTTTCAATACTCTGATAAATTCCCAACCTTCAGTAAGTTTGTTGTCACATAGGAATACATACAGTATAGTTGTGGGCTATTCATGCTCCTCGTACACTGTTGTTTCATTCTAAATTGAGTATTAACAAGCTCACACGTTATTAGGAGTAGAATTAGGCCATTTGACCCATCGAGTCTACTTTCGCCATTCAACCATGGCTGATCTCTGCCTCCTTATCCCATTTTCCTGCCTTCTCCCCATACCCCTTGACACCCGTTCTAATCAAGAATTTGTCTCCTTCAAAATATCCAGTGACGGCCTCCACAGCCCTCTGTGGCAATGAGTTTCACAGATTAACAACCCTCTGACTAAAGAGGGCTGTTTGTGGAGCATTTATAAAATACTCATGTACCTTATCTGTCCAAAGGAATTTAGCTGATATCAGAGAAAGCTGCCCTATCTCACATTCCATGAACACTATTCCTTTTCCGTTACCACCAGTCAAGTGCTTTGAATCCTTATATACTTATTTGTATTGGAAACTATTGATGGGTTCTATATATGGAAACAATTGAAGATTTATTATTGGCTGCAGAGGTGGTCTTTCAGATTATTGAGAATACTTTGACTTGGGAGGTTTGCTGCTATTATCCCTGATACCAGGCATACTCGCTGTTCTCCTGCTTCACCCTACATACAATGTCATCCCTCAGTTCTTCCTCAACATTCAGATCTGAGCGTTACAGCAACTATAGCCGGCGATCGTCAGGCGACCCCAGCTTCGATCAATACCTCGACGCAACAAGGAATTTATTTGAGGAAGAAATGGAAAAGACCTCCTTCAGGAATGGTCATTTTGTAAGGCCTAGAAATGAATCCTTTGCATCTGCAGGTTTGATCTTTAATATCTTTAATATTCGTTTGTCTTTGACTTCATGGATATTTATAAACCTCCCCAAGACAGTCTTTGCAATAAGAATGTGTCGGAAGGAACTGCAGATGCCAGTTTAAACCAAATAGACACAAAAAATGGAATAAACTCAGCAGGATAGGCAGCAGCTATAGAGAGAAGGAATTGGTGATGTTTCAGGTCAAGACCCTTCTTCAGACTAGGATGTTTCGGATCGAGGCCCTTCTTCAGACGTCTCGACCCTAAATGTCACCCATTCCTTCCCTCCAGAGATGCTGCCTGTCCCTCTGAGACACTCCAGCGTTTTGTGTCTATCTTCTGCAATAAGAATGTTGCAAATGTTATTATTACTTCAGGCAGGCAGTTCTACACAAGTGTAAGATAACAGTATGAAGCTGCCCATCATTTGCAATCCCATTTTGGGATAAAATGGAACTGCTTGATAGGGAAAAAAATAATTATGCCAGGATTGGAAAAGCTTCAGCAGATTGTAGAGAAGTTGATTTTGTATGTAATCTTATTGAACCTTCTTTGATGTGTAAAATGAACAAGAACTGTGACCTGTCAGTTTGCACAGGAATACATATTTGACATGAATATTAATGCAGAACCTATGTAATATAATTATCAAAATCTAACGAATGTTGCCTTTTTATCTAATCGAATCTGCATTTTTTATCACAGTAATCTGTGCTTCATGCTCCCCACTCCCCACTGCCCACGACCAACCCCCCCCCCCCCCCCCTCCCCAGCTCCAGTTATTTATATTTGTCAGTCTCAGGGCCACCAATTACATTTTTGTTGGTTTTTATATACCTTCCTCTGCAAGTTACTTTTCAAACGGGATATACATGCATTTGGACGGACAAGGGCTGATTAGGATTGTTAACTTAGTTTTGTACGTGGAGGTCATGTCTTACAAATCTGCGTTTTTTGAGGATGGGACCAAAAAGGTTGATGAAGGCAGAGCTGTAGATGCTGTATATATGGTTTTCAGTAAGGCATTTCACAAGGTTCCACATGGTAGGCTGCTGTGGAAGGTTAGATCCCATGGGATTCAAGGAGAGATAGCTGAATGGATAAAATTGGCTTCATGGAAGGATGGTGGAAGGTTGCTTTTCAGACTGGAGGCCAGTAACTAGTGGTGTGCCTCAGGGTTCAGTGCTTGGCCCATTGCTGTCTGTCATCAATATAAATGATTTGGATGAGATCGTACATGGCATGGTTAAAAAGTTTGCAGATGACACAAAAGTGGGGTATTGTAGATAGTGAAGATGGTTGGCAAAAATTGCAGCAGGATCTTTGGGGCAGGTGGGATGAGGAATGGTTGATGAATTTAGTATAGAGAAATGTGAGGTGCTGCATTTTGGGAGTGAATGGTAGGCTCTGGGGAGTGTTGTGGAGCAGAGGGATCTAGGAGTGCAGGTACATAGTTCATTGAAAGTGGCATCTGAAGCACTTGGCACAGTAAGAACGTTGAGTATAGAAGTTAGGTCATGTTGCAGTTATATAAGACATTAGTGAGGCCGCATTTAGAGTATTGTGTTCAGCTTTGGGTACCATGTTATAGGAAAGATGTTGTCAAGCTGGAAAGGATGCAGAGAAGATTTACGAGGATGTTGCCAGGACTCGAGCGTCTGAGCTTTAAGGAGGGGTTGAGCAGGCTAGGACTATTGCTTGGAGTGCAGGAGGATAAGGGGTGATCTAATAGAGGTGCACAAAATCATGGGAGGAATGCACAGTTTCTTGTGCAGAGTAGGGGAATCGAAACCCAGAGGACATAGGTTTAAGGTAAGGGGGATAGATTTAATAGACACATGAGGGGTTACCTTTTCACCAAAGGGTGGTAGGTGTATGGAACAAGCTGCGGAGGAGGTAGTTGAGGCAGATACTATCGTAATGTTTAAGAAACATTTAGACATACCGTGGATAGGACAGGTTGGCTGGTGAGGGCAAGTTGGGCCAAAGGGCCTTTTTCCACATTGTAAGACTCTATGGTCTATGACTCTATGAAACTATGACTTTAATTTAAGACTAGTGACTTGTTTTAAATAGAATTGGTATCTGCTAATTTACCACAAAGATATATTTCCATATGTGAAAGTAGAATATTAGACATTCTTTTGTTGGTGCTTTACCGTTAGACACTAATTTTATTGAATTGAAAACTGTAGATATTGGAAATCTGAACAAAAATCTGTTAGCACTCTGCAGGTCCAACACCATTAGTGGGGGATAAAATGGAGTCAAGGTTACAGGTTGAGGACCCTTTATCAGAATGCAAACAGAGAGAAGTCAGGCATGTTTTAAGTAGCAGAGAGGGGGAGTGGAGAGAATAGAGGGATTGTCTGCGATTAACATTGTCAAAGTAACCATTAGTTTACAAAACAATAGTTGGTGACAGAAAAAATAAAACTGACACGAGTTGGACAGAACGCCAGAAAGAACAAAAGGTTAATTAAAATTAGTAAATTCAATATTTGAATACTTCAGGTGTCGGGGTTTATGGGGAGAAGGCAGGAGAATGGGGTGAGAGGGAGAGATAGATCAGCCATGATGGAATGGCGGAGTAGACTTGATGGCCGCATGGCCTAATTCTACTCCTATCACTTATATGGTTGGAGTGTTCCAGATGGTTGGAGTATTCCCAGATGGAAGATCAGGTGCTGTTCCTTGCGCTGACACTGGTCATTGATGGAGCTATGTTGGAGGGTGGTGACAGAAAGGTCAGAATGGAAGTGAGTCAGAATAAAAGTGCCAGATGATGAGAAGTTGACGATTACTCTTCAGACTGATTGGAAATTGGGCGGCATAGTGGTGCACTGCCTTACAGCACCAGAGACCTGACTACGTGAGCTGTCCGTACAGAGTTTGTACGTTCTCCCCGTGGCCGCGTGAGTTTACTCCGAGATCTTTGGTTTCCTCCACACTGCAAAGATGTACAGGTTTGTAGGTTAATTGGCTCGGTATTAAAATGTAAATTGCCCCTAGTGTGTGTAGGGTAGAGTTAGTGTGCGGGGATCACTGGTCGGAGCATACTCGGTGGGCCAAAAGGCTGTTTCCATGCTGTATCTCTGAACTAAACTAAAATGTTCTTCAAAGTGGCCACCCAACCTAGGTTGGTTTCTCCAGTGTGAAGGAGGCTACATTGTGAGCATCAAAAGCAATTCACTGGATTGGAAGAAATGTCTGTCCCAGGTGGTGAGATGGGAAGAGTGGAAGGTGCTACAGTTCTATGAGAAGGTGCTGTGAGAAGGGGAGAGGTGAGCATGCTGTGGCTCTCCCACATCCCCGGAAGTGCCTGGTGGTAATGGGGTCAGTTGCAGAGGCTCCATGGCACACGAGATAGAATGGTGGCTGTGGGACAGCACGATCCTGGTCCGGGTGTCAGCGGAGAGGGCGTTCGCAAGGATTAGGCACCACTGCAGGTCCCACACAGGTCAGGCGCATGGACCAGATGCAGTCTGCATCAGATCGAAATGATGGATCAACTGCAGCGCCAGGCCAGGCGACCCCTGGGATGCTCAACTACTGGGAACACTAACCAAGGCATCAGTTCACTTGCACCTCCTCCAACCTCATCTACTGTATCCGCTGTTCCAGGTGTTGACTCCTATATATCGGCAAGACCAAGCACAGGCTTGGCGATCGTTTCGCTGAACACCACCGCTCAGTCCGCCTGAACCTACCTGATCTCCCGGTTACTCAACACTTTAACTCCCCCTCCCATTCCTACACTGACCGTTCTGTCCTGGACCTCCTCCACTGTCAGAGTGAAGGCTCTGTCTTACCTGTTTGCGGTCATTGGCGGTGAAGCGCGGCGTCGCCGGTAGCGGGGACCGCACGGCAACGGCGAGAGCACCGAGCCTATGCCACGGGAGCGCCGCACGGATGCTGCGCGGGGGCCGAGTAATTCAAATACGGCTGGTCCCACGTGCTTGCGGTAAGTAAAAAAAAGGGCGGGCCGACTGCGATGACGTCGGCCCGCCGCACGTGACTCACAAGCGGCGGCTGTGGCGGCGGCCGTCCTGATCGCGGCGCTGTAGCGGTGGCTGTGCCTGCGGCCGTGCCGCACACGTGCCACACTGGCGGAGGCTGTGGCAGTGGAAGTTTGACGCACGGCGCTCGAGCCACACTGGCGGCGGCCCGTGCGGGCGGCCGTGCCGCATTCGTGCATCACTGGTGGAGGTTGTGCGGTAAGAATATAGTTTTAAACAGTGTAGGTTTTATTTTAGCACCGTGCGGCCCCGGAATTGTGCGTTCTCACGAGTGCGCGGTCTATGGCGGCAGATTCTTCCCGTTTCGCCGCCAATGACCGCAGACTCGTGAGACAGGCCTTTGAGGCTCAGCGCAAATTGGAGGAACAGCATCTCATATTTCGTTTGGGTAGCTTACACTCCGGTGGTATGAATATTGACTTCTCTAACTTCAAGTAACCCTTGCTTTCCATCTCTCTCCATCCCCTCCCCCTTCCCAGTTCTCCCACCAGTCTTACTGTCTCCAACTGCATTTTATCTCTGTACCGCCCACTCCCCTGACATCAGTCTGAAGATGGGTCTCGACCCGAAACGTCACCCATTCCTTCTCTCCAGAGATGCTGCCTGTCCCGCTGATTTACTCCAGCATTTTGTGTCTGTCTTTGATTTAAACCAGCATCTGAAGTTCTTTCCTACACACGGCATCATTGATGTCTGGCAGTTTGATCCAGAAAACTCAATGTCAACACACAGTCGTCAAAGCAGAAAAGGTTCAACTGAGTATTCTTCACATGGCTGTTTATAAAATATCAATAGAAGTCTTTGTTTATTTTGATATTCCTATGATTGCTAATCAGGACACTAGGATTTCCTAGTCTTCTAGGAACTTGCCTTGTCATCTGGAAGTTGGTTAGTTAGTTAGTTGAGTTTATTGTCATGTGTACCGAGGTACAGTGAAAAGCTTTTGTTGCCTGCTAACCAGTCAGCAGAAAGACAAGACATGTTTACAATTAAGCCATTTACAGTGTACAGATATAAGATAAGGGAGTAACATTTAGTGCAAGGCAAAGCCAGTAAAGTCCAATCAAGATAGTCTGAAGGTCCCTGATGAGGTAGATAGTAGTTCAGGTCTACTCTCTGGTTGTGGTAGGTTGATTCAGTTGCCTGATAACAGCTGGGAAGAAACTGTCCCTGAATCTGGTAATGTGCGTTTTCACACTTCTATACCATTTGCCCGATGGGAGAGGGGAGAGGGAGTGGCCAGGGTGCGACTCATCCTTGATTATGCTGCTGGCCTTGCCGAGGCAGCGTGAGGTATAAAAGGAGTCAATGGAAGGGAAGGTAGGCAAAAATGCTGGAGAAACTCTGCGAGTGAGGCAGCATTAATGGAGCGAAGGAAATAGGCAACGTTTCGGGTCAAAACCCTTCTTCAGACTGATGTGAGGGTGGGGGGGGGGGGGGGCGGGGCGGGAAGAAGAAAGGAAGAGGTGGAGCCAGTGGGCTGAGGGAGAGCTGAGAAGGGGAGGAGGAAGTAGGGACTACCTGAAATTAGAGAAGTCAATGTTGATACCGCTGGGGTGCAAACTGCCCAAGCGAAATATGAGGTGCTGCTCCTCCAATTTACGGTGGGCCTCACTCTGGCCATGAGGAGACCTAGGACAGAAAGGTCGGATTCGGAATGGGAGGGGGAATTGAAGTGTGAGCTACCGGGAGATCAGGTTGGTTATTGCGAAAGGAGTGGAGGTGTTAGGCGAAACGATCGCCAAGCCTACGCTTGGTCTCACCGATGTAGAGCAGCTGACACCTAGAGCAGCGGATGCAATAGATGAGGTTGGAGGAGGTGCAGGTGAACGACTGCCACACCTGGAAAGACTGCTTGGGTCCTTGAATGGAGTCAAGGGGGGAGGTAAAGTGACAAGTGTAGCATTTTCTGCAGTTGCAAGGGAAAGTGCCTGGAGAGGGGGTGGTTCGGGTGGGAAGAGATGAATTGACCAGGGAGTTATGGAGGGAGCGGCCTCTGCGGAAAGCAGACAGGGGAGGAGATGGGAAGATGTGGCAAGTGGTGGGATCACGTTATAGGTGGTGAAAATGTCGGAGGATTATTTGTTGTATGTGACGGCTGGTAGGGTGGAAGGTGAGGACAAGGGGTACTCTGCCCTTGTTACGAGTGGGGGGGATGGGGAGTGAGAGCAGAGTTACGGTGTATAGAAGAGACCCTGGTGTGAGCCTCATCTATAGTAGATCATGGGGAACCCCCGTTCCCTGAAGAATGAGGACATCTGCGATGCCCTGGTGTGGAACACCTCATCATGGGTGCAGATGCGGCGTAGACGGAGGAATTGGGAGTCTTTACAGGAAGAACGGTGGGAAGAAGTGTAGTCCAGATAGCCATGGGAGTCAGTGGGTTTATAGTGGATGTCGGTCAATAGTCTATCACCTGCGATGGAGATAGTGAGGTCAAGAAACGGTCAATGTGTATTTGAGTGCCAGATGGAAGTTGGTGGTGAAATGGATGAAGTCAGTGAGTTGTGTGTGGGATGCAGGAGGTAGCACCAATGCAGTCGTCGATGTAGAGTTGGGGGATAGAGAAGAGGTTGGTTTGTGTGATTGTCTGGGCTGCGTCCAGTCTGGAACAGATTGAAGGGGAGCTGAAACTTCAGAAGGCTGTCCAGTGATAAAGCATTCCCTGAGTACTACACTGAAATGTCCACCGTGATGACATGAAAAATCCCAGTCCCACAAACAATGTACTCTGTCAATAATATTACCAGCCTTTCAAGCTGATGCTACTCCTGGTTATTTACTGCGGTCGGCAGTGACAGCTTGACAATGGCATCCACCTTTGTGTTTCACATCTAAGAAAATCTGTAGAAACAAGGAACTGCAGGTGCTGGTTTATAAAAGACACAGAGTGCTGGAATAGCTCTGTGGGTCAGGCAGCATCTCAGGAGAACATGGATAGCAACATTTTCAGTCAGGCCCCTTCTTCAGACTGGAAGAAATGTTGCATATGCCCAATGCAAGAGGTTACAATGAGGAGCAAGATGACCCTTCAGAGGTTATGGGGAAAAGGCAGGAGAATGGGGCCAGGAAGGAGAGATAGATCAGCCATGATTGAATGGCAGAGTAGACTTGATGGGCCGAATGGCCTATTTCTGCTCCTATCAGTTATGACCTTAAATCAAATGTTGCTATCCACGTTCTCCTACCATGCTACCTAACCCACTGAGCTTCTCCAGTACTTTCTCATTTACAGTGCCCTCCATAATGTTTGGGACAAAATCCCATCATTTATTTATTTTTATACATTTTGGTTTCACCATGTAGAAATTACAGCAGTGTTTATACATAGTCTCCCAATTTCAGGGCACCATCATGTTTTGGACACAGCAATGTCATGTAAATGAAAGTAGTCATGTTTAGTATTTTGTTGCATATCCTTTGCTTGCAAAGACTGCTTGAAATCTGCGATTCATGGACATCACCAGTTGCTGGGTGTCTTTGGTGATGCTCTGCCAGGCCTGTATTGCAGCCATCTTTAGCTGATGCTTGTTTTGGGGGCTAGTCCCCTTCAGTTTTCTCTTCAGCATATAAAAGGCATGCTCAATTGGGTTCAGATCGGGTGATTGACTTGGCCACTCAAGAATTGACCATTTTTTTAGCTTTGAAAAACTCCTTTGTTGCTTTAGCAGTATGTTTGGGACTCAAATAGAGAAAGCTAGTAGACAGTGTGTGAGGCAGGAGGCAGAGAAGGGATCACGGAGACATGGCTCCAGGGTGACCAAGGCTGGGAGCTGAACATCCAGGGATATTCAATATTCAGGAGGGATAGACAGAAAGGAAAAGGAGGTGGGGTAGCGTTGCTGGTTAGAGAGGAAATTAGCGCAATGGAAAGGAAGGACATTAGCTTGGAGGATGTGGAATCGATATGGGTAGAGCTGCGAAACACTAAGGGGCAGAAAACGCTAGTGGGACTTGTGTACAGGCCACCTAACAGAAGTAGTGGAGTTGGGGATGGCATCAAACAGGAAATTAGAAATGCGTGCAACAAAGGTAAAACAGTTATAATGGGTGACTTTAATCTACATATAGATTGGGTGAATCAAATTGGCAGGGGTGCTGAGGAAGAGGATTTCTTGGAATGTATGCGGGATAGTTTTCTAAACCAACATGTAGAGGAACCAACGAGAGAGCAGGCTATTCTAGACTGGGTATTGAGTAATGAGGAAGGGTTAGTTAGCAGTCTTGTTGTGCGTGGCTCCTTGGGCAAGAGTGACCATAATATGGTTGAGTTCTTCATTAGGATGGTGAGTGACATTGTTAATTCAGAAACAAGGGTTCTGAACTTAAAGAAAGGTAACTTTGAGGGTATGAGACGTGAATTGGCCAAGATTGACTGGCAATTGATTCCTAAAGGGTTGACGATGGATATGCAATGGAAGGCATTTAAAGACTGCATGGATGAACTACAACAATTGTAAATCCCAGTTTGGCAAAAGAATAAATCAGGGAAGGTAGTGCATCCGTGGATAACAAGGGAAATCAGAGATAGTATCAAAACAAAAGATGAAGCGTACAAATTAGCCAGAAAAAGCAGCCTACCAGAGGACTGGGAGAAATTCAGAGTCCAGCAGAGGAGGACAAAGGGCTTAATTAGGAAAGGGAAAATAGATTATGAAAGAAAACTGTAGGGAACATAAAAACTGACTGCAAAAGTTTTTATAGATATGTGAAGAGAAAAAGATTTTACTTCGGAGTCACGTGAGTGACTACGTGAAGAACCCCGTCAGGGCGCATGCGCGTCATTACGTCGGACGCATTGGCGACAACGGCAGCGGGAGCTCGGAGCTCCTGCTGCAACGTGAGTAAATACAGCTCCACCAAAGTCGGGGAGACTTTGGAGGAGTTAGGAAAAAAGTAAATAAATTGTTTCTGTCTGTTTTTTTCCCCCATATACAGGAACAAGGAAAAGGTGCAGGCTGCTGCCGACAAGGAGAGAGAGAGCTGCGGGACGCAGTCTCTGAAAGGCAGCCTGTCACCTCGGGGGAGTCGCAAGCCGGTAGCGGTGCGGCGACAGACTTGGCAAAGTGCCCAGCCGGGTACACAGCCAACGCCAGTCGGGAGGTCGGCATACGCCAAGTCTGTCAGGGCTATAGACTCCGTAGAGTCGGGCCACGAGAGTCCCGTCGGGGACAGGATACCGTTCCCCAGCGGTTATCCAAAAGGAGCAGCTCATACAGGGGCTGCTCCACAGAGACGCTCCAGGAGGAGTAGTGCAGGTGGGAAGCCACAGAGAAGGCTCCACTGGCAGTGCCTAGGAGAGGTTCTGTTTCATAAAGCCACACTCCAGGAGGAGTAGTGCAGGCGGGAAGCCTTAGGGAAGGCTCCGCTGGCAGTGCCTAGGAGAGGTCTGCTTCATAAAGCCATACTCCAGGAGGAGTTGTGCAGGCGGGAGGCCGTGGGGACGGCTCCGCTGGCAGTGCCTAGTAGAGGCCTGCTTGAAAGCACCCTCTTTGCAAGAGGTGAGTGCAGAAGGGCAGATACGCTCTGACCCTGAGCCTGACGACTTCCAAAGGGAGGGCAGGCAGCTGTCAGAGCTGACACCGTGTGCAGCACGGTTTGCCATGTCGTCGGATGCTGGTGAGCCTCTGGGTGAGGAACTTGCCACCAGCATAAATTACCAAGTCTCACATCAGCTACAGGAGCTGACAATGGATGAGATGGTAACGAAGTATGAAGCCCCAATCAACTGTGGACTGTTAAAATTTCCTGTTGGGAACAGGAAGAATTGGGGTAAGATGGGCATACTAATGAAAGCCCAGGAGCATGTGAAGCTCCAGCATATTTTTAAAGTTGCTGGCATCTGGTATAACGAGCTTTGCCAGGATGGTGGATGGAGAGGGCATGACAAATTACAACAAAAGGCGCTATTGTGGAGTGCCCACTTTGAGATCAATTGCCTCCGCAAGATGCGATTAGACCAACCATCAATGCTAAATATGCTTCACTCTGCCAGCCTGGCACAGTGCAACTGGCACAGCTGTTTGGCGAGGATTTCGCACAGCAGGTGAAGGAGCTGGAGGAGGAGGCTAAGACGGCAGCCACATATTCACCAAAGCGGAAGTATCCCTATAAGGGAGCAGACTGGTCCGGGCAAGGGACGAGTCCAGCTACGATGCAGCGCAGTTGGCGTTCGGCTGTAGCACCGCCACGGAGGTGAGATATCCAGCTCAAGGCCGGGGAAGAATGCCAGGTGGTAAGGAGGTAAGAGGGTCTGGTTCTCATGTAGACAGATCTAATGTGATACAATTAAATGTTTCCCTCAGATATGTTTATACTGAAGGTTATTCAAGGGCATTGAATAAAGCTTAATGCAAATTATGATTTACCCATGCAACATGTTCCAAAAAAGGAGTTTGACTTCAGTATCACTGAACAATTGGAAGTTCAGCTGGAACTTGCAAGCTTATGTAATAAAGGTGTAATTGCTAAGGCAGTTTACCAAAGCCATCAGTTTGTGTCCAATATCTTTCCCAGACCAAAAAAGGATGGGAGGATGCAGAATTATACAGACCTGAATAGGCTTAACCCTTTTCTACGGTAAAGCCATTTTAAGATGGAAACGTTTGTGAAGGAGATCTTAAAGATGCGGATTCAGTGTCTGTTCATTTGCAGGATAGAAGATTTAAAATTCAGCTGGATGGGGAATTATGCCAATACAATCCACTGCCTAATGGTTTGTCTTCAGCTCCTAGAGGGATTACAAAGTTGTTAAAACCTATTCTAGGCATGAAGAGAAGTCAAGGTCATGTGCTCATGGCTTAGCTAGATAATATCCTGATTGAAGGACAATCAAAGGTAACAGCTGAAGCATCAGTGGCAGTTGGTAAAAACCAATTTTTAATTGGGCTTTATAAGCTATTCTGAGGAATCTAAATTTATACCTGTGACACAAATTGACCAGTTGGGTTCACAATGGACTTAATCAACATCATTGTGACCTTGCCCAGGCAAAAAAGGGTACAGCTAATTAAGAGCTATATCAAGTTAATTGCTAACACACAGCCTTCAATTAGCCAGGTGACAAGACTGCTGTGGTAATGGCTGGCAGCATTTCCAGCAGTTCAATATGGCCACTTTATTATCTACAATTACAAAGGTCAAAGGAACAAGCATTGAGGATACATTGGGGTCATTATAATAGACCTATGCTTCTATCAATAGAGGCTGTTATTCCTGCAGGTTACAGGACTGTATGTAAGAATTTAGTTCAAACTTTGACCTGTGGAGGGCAGTAATACGCTTAGCAGCGTCTACACTGCCGGAATCCTACAAGAAGAAGAAGAAGAAGAATAGAGGCTGTTGCTGATGTACAATGGTGGATTCAGCATGTGTCCAATAGTAGTTCCAAAGTGTTATTGGACCAAGCTTCCATGATTTGCAGACAGATGTCAGAGCACTTCGGTAGGGTGCTACTGATACAAGATCCAGCGGTGGAGACAGATGAACATTGCTTCTGCATACATGGGGAATTAACCAAGAGTATTTTATGGACTCAAGGCTTATGGCATTAACTAAACTAGTTTGCATGTGCAGTGCAAAATAGACAACACTGCAGCAGTTGCTGATATGAATCACATGGGTGGAATCAAATCGTTATCATGTGACAGGTTGGCAAATACAATTGGACCTGGTGTAGGGATAGAGAGATTTGGATTGGAGCTATCTATCTGCCAGGGAAACTTAATGTAGTACCAGATGGCAGCTCACGCAAATTCCATCATAACACAGAGTGGATGTGGAACCAGGATGTGTTCAAGAACATAGTACTTCTATATGGAAGGCCAAAATATGTTTCATAGGCACCAGATCCAGGGGCAGTGGCAATTGATGCTTTTTCACTAAATTGGGATGATATGTTTGTGTACATTTTCCCACCATTCTGCCTCATAGGTCGGTGTTTGAGAAAATCAAGCAGGATGCCGCTTCAGGGGTTTTGGTGATACCAAATTGCCTGATTCAACCATGGTTCCCTTTGATGTTACAGATAGCGATCCAACCTCTTTTTGCTGATTCCAAACAGTAGGAATTTGCTGGAGCATCCAGTAACGCATTAAGTTCATCCGTTATGTGACGGTATGGATCTGTTAGTTTGCAGGTTTCAAGAATGCCTTACATTGGTCGAGGACTTTCTAGGCCAACGGTGTATATACTCGCTGCAGTCTGGAGAAAGAGTACTCAAAAACAGTATATGACTTATGAAAAAAAAAAAAAAAGGAACAATATTGTGTTCAAAAGAATATTCAATATGATACTGTAGTTATTGAAAATGTGTTAGAGTTTATCTACACTTTATTATGATGAAGGTCTTAGCTATACTGCTATCAATACAGCTAGAAGTGCTTTGTCCGCACATCTTGTAATAGGTACACGGACACAAAGTATAGGTTCTCACCCTCTCATATCTAGGTTGATGAAAGGAATCTAATTCCAAACCGCCTAAGCCTAGGTATATGGTAATCTGCGAGGTAAGCGTTGTTCGTAACATACTTCGTCATTGGGTCCCTGTCACGGCTATAACTTTGTTAAAATTAACCATGAAATTGGCTATGCTAATGGCATTGGTGTCAGTACAGAGAGTGCAGACTTTCCAAAAAACTTCAGTTCGAGAGAATGGAAGTGAATACAGAGAATGTTCTGTTTTATATTTCTGACCTGCTCAAACAAAGCAGGCCAGGTGTGACAGGTTTTAAGATTGTGTTCTCAGCATATCCTACAGCTCCATGTTTATGTGTAAGGACACATTTGTGACATTACATTGAAGCCACAAGGGCTTTAAGACAAGAAGAAACAGGATTATTTGTCAGTTACAAAAAGCCAACATAAAAGAGTGGCAGTTCAGACTATCTCAAGGTGGTTAAAGCAAGAGTTGGTTCAGGCAGGAATTAACATTTATGTGTTTACATCTCATTCCACTAGCGCAGTAGCAACATCCGCGGCCAGGGCGATGGACGTTCCCATCGACCATATATTAAAAGCCGCAGGTTGGAAAAATGAACTTGTGTTTCAGCAATACTACCATCGGCCGATTGCCGATGGAGGGCTGTTTGCTAACTCAATATTGAGTGCTGTTGCTATTGTTTAAAGTCTGTTTTCAATACTGTTTCATTCTGTTTCGTTTGTTGCCCTACATTAAGAGGGTTTATTGGTTGTTTTATGACCAAAAATAAAACTGTTTTGTTTTTGCATGATATGCAATGTCATGTTTACAGCATTATTGATGATACTCAGTCAATCGATGCAGTGAGAAGCCGGGATTTTGATCTGCGGCATAAAAATCACAGAGCTTTAAAATCTTCACGTAGTCACTCACGTGACTCCGAAGTAAAATAGTAAGATTAAACGAGAACTTACCAGTTTGAAGTTTGATCTTTATTTTATGAGGAGTTACGTTGGTGATTACGTGCCCGCCACGCCCAACCCTCTCTCATAGAAAAAAGGTCATAATGGTAGTTCTCATGTTGATCATCTTAATATGTTACTTCAATTATGGTTTTGTCTGTGATTTCATACCGCTGCTTTGAAGATTGACGCGCATGCGCCCTGACGGGGTTCTTCACGTAATCACCAACGTAACTCCTCATAAAATAAAGATCAAACTTCAAACTGGTAAGTTCTCGTTTAATCTTACTATTAGTTAAAACAAATGTAGGTCCCTTGCAGTCAGAAACAGGGAATTGATCATGGGGAACAAGGACATGGCAGACCAATTGAATAACTACTTTGGTTCTGTCTTCACTAAGGAAGGCATAAATAATCTGCCGGAAATAGCAGGGGACCGCGGGTCAAATGAGGTGGAGGAACTGAGTGAAATGCAGGTTAGCCAGGAAGTGGTGATAGGTAAATTGAATGGATTAAAGGCCGATAAATCCCCAGGGCCAGATAGGCTGCATCCCAGAGTACTTAAGGAAGTAGCCCCAGAAATAGTGGATGCATTAGTGATAATTTTTCAAAACTCCTTAGATTCTGGAGTAGTTCCTGAGGATTGGAGGGTAGCTAATGTAACCCCACTTTTTAAAAAGGGAGGGAGAGAGAAAACGGGGAATTACAGACCAGTTGGTCTAACATCGGTAGTCAGTTATTAAAGGTGGGATAGCAGCACATTTGGAAAGTGGTCAAATCATTGGACAAAGTCAGCATGGATTTACGAAAGGTAAATCATGTCTGACGAATCTTATAGAATTTTTCGAGGATGTAACTAGTAGAGTGGATAAGGGAGAACCAGTGGATGTGTTATATCTGGACTTTCAGAAGGCTTTCGACAAGGTCCCACATAAGAGATTAGTATGCAAACTTAAAGCACATGGTATTGGGGTTCAGTATTGATGTGGATAGAGAACTGGCTGGCAGACAGGAAGCCAAGAGTAGGAGTAAGCGGGTCCTTTTCAGAATGGCAGGCAGTGACTAGTGGGGTACCGCAAGGCTCAGTGCTGGGACCCCAGCTATTTACAATATATATTAATGATTTGGACGAGGGAATTGAATGCAACATCTCCAAGTTTGCGGATGACATAAAGCTGGGGGGCAGTGTTAGCTGTGAGGAGGATGCTAGGAGGCTGCAAGGTGACTTGGATAGGCTGGGAGAGTGGGCAAATGCATGGCAGATGCAGTATAATGTGGATAAATATGAGGTTATCCACTTTGGTGGCAAAACAGGAAAGTAGACTATTATCTGAATGGTGGCCGATTAGGAAAAAGGGAGATGCAACGAGACCTGGGTGTCATGGTACACCAGTCATTGAAAGTAGGCATGCAGGTGCAGCAGGCAGTGAAGAAAGCGAATGGTATGTTAGCATTCATATCAAAAGGATTTGAGTATAGGAGCAGGGAGGTTCTACTGCAGTTGTACAGGGTTTTGGTGAGACCACACCTGGAGTATTGTGTACAGTTTTGGTCTCCAAATCTGAGGAAAGACATTCTTGCCATAGAGGGAGTACAGAGAAGGTTCACCAGACTGATTCCTGGGATGTCAGGACTTTCATATGAAGAAAGACTGGATAGACTCAGCTTGTACTCGCTAGAATTTAGAAGATTGAGGGGGGATCTTATAGAAACTTACAAAATTATTAAGGGGTTGGACAGGCTAGATGCAGGCAGATTGTTCCCGATGTTGGGGAAGTCCAGGACAAGAGGTCACAGTTTAAGGATAAAGGGGATATATTTTAGGACCGAGATGAGAAAAACATTTTTCACATAGAGAGTGGTGAAACTCTGGAATTCTCTGCCACAGAAGGTAGTCGAGGCCAGTTAATTGGCTATATTTAAGAGGGAGTTAGATGTGGCCCTTGTGGCTAAAGGGATCAGGGGGTATGGAGAGAAGGCAGGTACAGGATACTGAGTTGGATGATCAGCTATGATCATATTGAATGGCGGTGCAGGCTCGAAGGGCCGAATGGCCTACTCCTGCACATATTTTCTATGTTTCTATGTTTCTATGTTTGGGATCATTGTCTTGCTTTGGAATGAACCGCTGGCCAATGAGTTTTGAGGCATTTGTTTGAACTTGAGCAGATAGGATGTGTCTGTACTCTTAGGAATTCATTATGCTACTACCATCAGCAGTCGTTTCATCAATGAAGATAAGTGAGACAGTACCTTCAGCAGCCATACATGCCCAGGTCATAACACCCCCTCCACCGTGTTTCACAGATGAGGTGGTATGCTTTGGATCCTGGGCAGTTCCTTCTCTCCTTCATACTTTGCTCTTGCCATCACTCTGATATGTTAATCTACATCTCATCTGTTCACAAGACCTTTTTCCAGAACTGTGGTTGCTCTTTTAAGTACTTCTTGGTAAACTGTAACCTGGCCATCCTATTTTTGCGGCTAACCAGTGGTTTGCATCTTGCAGTGTAGGCTCTGTATTTCTGTTCATGAAGTCTTCTGCGGACAGTGGTCATTGACAAATCCACACCTGACTCCTGAAGAGTGTTTCTGATCTGTCGGACAGGTGTTTGTTTTTTTTTCTTTATTATAGAGAGAATTCTTCTGTCATCAGCTGTGGAGGTCTTCCTTGGCCTGCCAGTCCCTTTGCGATTGGTAAGCTCACCAGTACTCTCTTTCTTCTTAATGATGTTCCAAACAGCTGATTTTGGTAAACTTAAGGTGTGGCTGATGTCTCTAACAGTTTTATTCTTGTTTCTCAGTCTCATAATGGCTTCTTTGACTTTCATTGGCACAACTTTGGTCCTCATATTGATAAACAGCAACAAAAGTTTCCAAAGGTGATGGAAAGACTGGAGAAAAGACTTGGTGCTGAGAGCTCTCTTATATCTGCATTAAGGAGGCAATTAAACATATCTGAGCAATTACAAACGCCTGTGAAGCCATCTGTCCCAAACATTATGGTGCCCTGAAATGGGGGGACAATGTATAAACACAGCTGTAATTTCTACATGGTGAAACCAAAATGTATAAAAATACCCTTTAATAAAATCTGACAATGTGCACTTTAACCACATGTGATTTTTTTCTGCTGCAGATGCTGGAAAATCAAAGGTAGACAAAAGTGCTGGAGAAACTCAGCGGGTGCAGCAGCAAGGTCTGCACCTCAGCGGCTTGAACATTGACTTCTCCAATTTCCGGTAGCCCTTGCTGTCTCCTCCCCTTCTCAGCTCTGCATCAGCCCTCGGGCTCCTCCTCTTCCTTTCTCCTTTCTTCTCCCTGCCCCCCCCCCCCCCCCCCACCCCACATCAGTCTGAAGAAGGGTTTCGGCCCGAAACGTTGCCTATTTCCTTCGCTCCATAGATGCTGCCGCACCCGCTGAGTTTCTTCAGTACTTTTGTCTACCTAAATAAATGATGGGTCTTTGTCCCAAACATTATGGAGGGCACTGTATAACCCAGCAACTGCAGCAAGTACATTTATTTTGCACCTCAGCCTGGCACAACAATTTCCACGTTATATTAATTAAATATATATAATTAATCTAATCAGCATGCCTTAGTAAGAAATATATGCATGCATGTATATAATACATGAGAATACTTTCTTGCTTTTCACTATGTTTTGTTTTCAATCATAATAGCTCCAGTATCTGGGCGTCAGGGAAGCCTTGGAAATGTCAACATTATTGGTGAAACTTACCAAGTTACAGCTGATGTCAGTCAGTTTGATCCAGAAGAGATCATTGTCACCATGTACAACTACCACATAGTCATCAAAGCCGAAAAGGTCCAAATGATTCATCCTTGTATTGTTCCAAACAAAATATCAAATGCAATCTTTAAAAGATTAACTGCTCATTGCCAAACGAGGTGTAGGAAGGAACTGCAGATGCTGGTTTACCGAAGATAGACACAAAATGCTGGAGTAACTCAGCGGGACAGGCAGCATCTCTGGAGAGAAGGAATGGGTGAGGAATTGGGACGAGACCGTTCTTCAGACTGAAACTCTCTCCTGACTCTCAGTCTGATGAAGGGTCTTGACCCAAAACGTCACCCATTCCTTCTCTCCATAGATGTTGCCTGTCCCGCTGAGTTACTCCCTCCCTCTCCTTACCCCTCCCTCCCTCTCTTCCCTCCCTCTCCCTACCCCTCCCTCCACTCTCCCCGATCTCCCCCCACTCTCACCGGCAGTCTTCTTGCAAGGAGCAATTACTCTAATGGGATTTTATTACTGGCTGCCCAATAGCTAACGGGAGATAGAGGAACAGGTGTTACGGAAGGAAGCAAGACCCACTGGGTAATGGTAGTGGGTGACTTTAACTTCCACAATATTGACTGGGACTTACTCAGGGCAAGAGGATTAGATGGGGCAGAATTTGTGAGGTGCATCCAAGAAGGTTTTCTTAAATAGTCTGTGAATAATCCGACCAGATGAGGGACCACTGGACCTTGCATTGGAAACAAGCATGGCCAGGTGACTGATGTTGCAGTGGAAGAACTTGGGGATAGTGATCGGGTGATCTTATAGAGGTGTATAAGATCATGAGAGGAATATGTAGGGTAAATGCACAGTTCTTTTACACAGAGTAAGGGAATCAAGAGGACATAGGTTTGAGTTGAGGGGAGAAGGGTTTAATAGGAAACCTGCGAGGGAACTTTTTTCCACAAAGGGTGGTAGGTGTATGAAAAAAACTGCTGGAGGAGGTAGTTGAGGAAGTTACTATCACAACTTTTAAGAAACATTTAATTAGGTACATGGATCGGATAGATTTAGAGCGATATTGACCAAACGCAGGCTGGTGGGGCTAGTGTAGATGGGGCATGTTGGTTGGCGTGGGCAAGTTGGGCCGAAGGGCCTGTCTCCATGCTGTATGATGGTATGACTATATGACTCTAACTACTCCAGCTTTTTGTGTCTTCATCTGCAGTTCCTTCCTACACATATCCATAGGTTTTAAGATTATTTTGAATAGGGAGAAGACTGGATGTTGGGAGAAGGTACTTAATTGGGGCAAGGCAGGTTACAATGTCATGAGGCAGGAGCTAAGAAGCTCAGCAGAGTAGACTGGGATCAGTTGTTAGGACATATGGGAGTTGTTTAATGATGAGCTGATCAAAGTGTATGAGGTTGTAAACTTGGCCAGGAAGAAAAAGGAAGCGTATGTCAGGTTTAAGAATGCATCAGATGGTACCTGGAAAACTGGGGCGTGAGCAATGTTTTTTCCTTTGTTTAAGAATGAAAGTAGAGAGAATCCGGGGAACTATAGGCCAGTGAGCCTCAAGTCGATGGTAGGGAAACTACTGGAGAGAATTATTTGAGACAGGATTTACTCGCATTTGGACGAGAATGGGCTAATTAAGGTTAGCCAGCACGGCTTTGTAAACAGCACATTGTGTCTAGCTTGATTGAGTTTTTTGAGGAGGTGACAAAGGAGAAGGCAGAGGGTGGATGTTGAGTACATGAACTTTAGCAAGTGGGAGAGTCTAGGACCATGATTGAATGGTGGAGTAGACTTGATGGGCCGAATGGCCTAATTCTGCTGCTATAACTTATGACCTTATGGACATAGAACGTAGAATATAGAACCACTTCCACTCTATCCAGGCCTTTCACTACTTAACATGTTCTATGTTCTAGGTCAG
>CM075984.1:1716487-1743927 GCA_038087875.1 Malacoraja senta | reverse complement strand
CTCCATACCCCCTGATCCCTTTAGCCACAAGGGCCACATCTAACTCCCTCTTAAATATAGCCAATGAACTGGCCTCAACTACCTTCTGTGGCAGAGAATTCCAAAGATTCACCACTCTCTGTGTGAAAAATGATATTCTCATCTCGGTCCTAAAAGACTTCCCCCTTATCCTTAAACTGTGACCCCTTGTTCTGGACTTCCCCAACATCGGGAACAATCTTCCTGCATCTAGCCTGTCCAACCCCTTAAGAATCTTGTAAGTTTCTATAAGATACCCCCTCAATCTTCTAAATTCTAGCGAGTACAAGCCGAGTCTATCCAGTCTTTCTTCATAATAAAGTCCTGCCATCCCAGGAATCAGTCTGGTGAACCTTCTCTGTACTCCCTCTATGGCAAGAATGTTTTTCCTCAGATTTGGTGACCAAGACTGTACGCAATAATCCAGGTGTGGCCTCACCAAGACCCTGTACAACTGCAGTAGAACCTCCCTGCTCTTATACTCAAATCCTTTTGCTATGAATGCTAACATACCATTCGCTTTCTTCACTGCCTGCTGCACCTGCATGCCTACTTTCAATGACTGGTGTACCATGACACCCAGGTCTCGTTGCATCTCCCCTTTTCCTAATCAGCCACCATTCAGATAATAGTCTACTTTCCTGTTTTTGCCACCAAAGTGGATAACCTCACATTTATCCACATTATATTGCAACTGCCATGCATTTGCCCACTCACCCAACCTATCCAAGTCACCTTGCAGCCTCCTAGCATCCTCCTCACGGCTAACACTGCCCCCCAGCTTCGTGTCATCCGCAAACTTGGAGATGTTGCATTCAATTCCCTCATCCAGACCATTAATATATATTGTAAATAGCTGGGGTCCCAGCACTGAGCCTTGCGGTACCCCACTAGTCACTGCCTGCCATTCTGAAAAGGACCCGTTTACTCTTACTCTTTGCTTCCTGTCTGCCAGCCAGTTCTCTATCCACATCAATACTGAACCCCCAATACCGTGTGCTTTAAGTTTGCATACTAATCTCTTATGTGGGACCTTGTTGAAAGCCTTCTGAAAGTCCAGATATAACACATCCACTGGTTCTCCCTTATCCACTCCACTAGTTACATCCTCGAAAAATTCTATAAGATTCGTCAGACATGATTTACCTTTCATAAATCCATGCTGACTTTGTCCAATGATTTCACCACTTTCCAAATGTGCTGCTATCCCATCTTTAATAACTGACTCTAGCATTTTCCCCACTACCGATGTTAGACTAACTGGTCTGTAATTCCCCGTTTTCTCTCTCCCTCTCTTTTGAAAAAGTGGGGTTACATTAGCTACCTTCCAATCCTCAGGAACTACTCCAGAATCTAAAGAGTTCTGAAAAATTATCACTAATGCATCCACTATTTCTGGGGCTACTTCCTTAAGTACTCTGGGATGCAGCCTGTCTGGCCCTGGGGATTTATCGGCCTTTAATCCATTCAATTTACCTAACACCACTTCCCGGCTAACCGGGATTTCACTCAGTTCCTCCATCTCATTTGACCCCCGGTCCCCTGCTATTTCCGGCAGATTATTTATGTCTTCCTTAGTGAAGACAGAACCAAAGTAGTTATTCAATTGGTCTGCCATATCCTTGTTCCCCATGATCAATTCACCAGTTTCTGACTGCAAGGGACCTACATTTGTTTTAACTAATCTTTTTCTCTTCACATATCTATAAAAACTTTTGCAGTCAGTTTTTATGTTCCCTACAGTTTTCTTTCATAATCTATTTCCCCTTTCCTAATTAAGCCCTTTTTCCTCCTCTGCTGGACTCCGAATTTCTCCCAGTCCTCTGGTAGGCTGCTTTTTCTGGCTAATTGGTATGCTTCATCTTTTGTTTTGATACTATCCCTGATTTCCCTTGTTATCCACGGATGCGCTACCTTCCCTGATTTATTCTTTTGCCAAACTGGGATGAACAATTGTTGTAGTTCATCCATGCAGTCTTTAAATGCCTTCCATTGCATATCCACCGTCAACCCTTTAAGAATCACTTGCCAGTCTATCTTGGCCAATTCACGTCTCATACCCTCAAAGTTACCCTTCTTTAAGTTCAGAACCGTTGTTTCTGAATTAACAATGTCACTCTCCATCCTAATGAAGAACTCAACCATATTATGGTCACTCTTGCCCAAGGGGCCACGCACAACAAGACTGCTAACCAACCCTTCCTTATTACTCAATACCCAGTCTAGAATAGCCTGTTCTCTCGTTGGTTCCTCTACATGTTGGTTTAGAAAACTATCCCGCATACATTCCAAGAAATCCTCTTCCTCAGCACCCCTGCCAATTTGATTCACTCAATCTATATGTAGATTGAAGTCACCCATTATAACTGTTTTACCTTTGTTGCACGCATTTCTAATTTCCTGTTTGATGCCATCCCCAACTCCACTACTACTGTTAGGTGGCCTGTACACAACTCCCACTAGTGTTTTCTACCCCTTAGTGTTTTGCAGATCTACCCATATCGATTCCACATCCTCCAAGCTAATGTCCTTCCTTTCTATTGCGTTAATCTCCTCTCTAACCAGCAACGCTACGCCACCTCCTTTTCCTTTCTGTCTATCCCTCCTGAATATTGAATATCCCTGGATATTCAGCTCCCAGCCTTGGTCACCCTGGAGCCATGTCTCCGTGATCCCAACTATATCATATTCATTATTAACTATCTGCACATTCAACTCATCCACCTTATTACGAATGCTCCATGCATTGAGACACAAAGCCTTCAGGCTTGTTTTTACAGCACTCTTACCCCTTATACAATTATGTTGAAAAGTGGCCCTTTTTGATTTTTGCCCTGGATTTGTCTGCCTGCCACTTTTACTTTTCACCTTGCTACCTGTTGCTTCTACCCTCATTTTACACCCCTCTGTCTCTCTACTCATGCCCCCATTCCCCTGCCATATTAGTTTAAATCCTCCCCGACAGCACTAGCAAACACTCCCCCAAGGACATTGGTTCCATTCCAGCCCAGGTGCAGACCGTCCTGTTAGTACTGGTCCCAACTCCCCCAGAACTGGTTCCAATGCCCTAGAAATTTGAATCCCTCCCCCTTGCACCATTTTTCAAGCCACGTATTCATCTGCAATATCCTCCTATTTCAACTCTGTTATAGCCATGTTATAAGAAAGATGTTTTCAAGCTGGAAAGGGTGCAGAGCAGATTTACGAGGATGTTGCCAGGACTGGGAGGGTCTGATCTATAGGGAGAGGTTGAGTAGGCTGGGTCACTATTCCATGGAGTGCAGGAGGATAAGGGGTGATCTTATAGAGGTGTCTAAAATCATGAGAGGAATAGATTGGGTAGATGGACAGTCTTTTACCCAGAGGAGGGGAATTAAGGACCAGAGGACATAGGTTCAAGGTGAAGGGGAAAAGATTTAATAAGAACCCGATGGGTAACTTTTTCACACAGAGGGTGGTGGGTGTATGGAACAAGCTGCCGGAGGAGGTAGTCGAGGCTGTGACTATCCTATCGTTTAAGAAACAGTTGGCAGGTACATGGATAGGACAGGTTTGGAGGGTTGTGGACCAAGTGCAAGCAGGTGGGACTAGTGTAGCTGGGACATGTTGGCTGGTGTGGGAAAGTTGGGCCGAAGGGTCCGTTTCCACACTGTATCACTCTATGACTCTACTGTGTGTTTTAATGACTAGTGGCTCTGACATCCACCAGGCTTGGAGAAACTGGTGATGGTGCACATTAACTCCAGCCTCCCAGATAGCGTTGATCCACTGCAGTTTGCCTACTATCTCAACAGGTCCACAGCAGATACCACCTCTCTGGCCCTAAATCTCTGGATCGCCTAGTCAACAAGGACACCCAAGTCAGACTCCTATTTATTGACAATAGCTTTATCAATACCTTAATCCCATCCAAACTCCTGGACATGGGAATCAGAACCCCCCCCCCCCCACCCCGCCACTGGATCCTTGACTTTCTGACCTGGAGACTACAGTCAGTGAGGAGAGGGGACAACATCTCCTCCACGATAAATCTCAACATCAGTGCCCCGTAAGGATGTGTTCTGAGTGTCCTACTCTACTCCCTATACATTCACCACTGTGAAGACAAATTCTGTTCCAACTCCATCTACACGTTTAAGGATGACACCACTTGTGGTGGGCTGGGTCATGGGAATGGTGTCTCGACAACAACCTCTCGCTCAATGTCAGCAATGCAAAGAAGCTAGATATCAACTTCAGGAAGTGTGCCGGATGTCAGCATCAATGGTGCCAAAGTGGAAATGGTGGAGGACTTCAAGCTCGTTGGCATAAATATTACCACCCACATTGAAGCGACAGCCACCAAAAGTAACCGATGCTTCTCCTTCCTCAGGAGAGTGAGCAAATTCAGCATGTTGCCAACGACTCTTACAAACATCTACAGATGCACCCTGGAACGCATGCTGCTGGGTTGCATCACAGCTTGGTTTGGGAACAGCTCTTGTTTGCCCAACTCTGCAAGAAATTGCAGAGTTATGGATGTAGCCCAGTCCATCGCACAGACCAGACTCCCCATACTTCACGCTGCCTTGAGAGCAGCATGAAATGGTCCATCCTACGTCATTGTGGAGATTGAACCTCTGGGACTCCGCTACAATGCAGGGAACTATATTCAGCATCTGGTACCTTTCTCTTCACGCGACCTCTTGTGTTTGCCTTGATTGTATTCATGTATAGCATTATCTGATTAGATTGGAGAGCACATAACTGCATCACAATAGATGTGTCCAGCATAAACCTAAACCTACACTAAATTTATAGCAACTCTCTGTTTTTGACATGGGTATGAAAACCAAAACTTAACTTGGATTCAGATAGAACATCTGAACTGCGAAAAGTCTAATAATTCCTATGTTTACTCTTGATCTTCAGCATGTGCAGTAATTTGCTTTTGAAGTCCCAGCCCCTCCAGCCTGGTATCAGTGGAGAGTCATTGAAGCAGTATGATAATATCAACCATGTCAAAGGCTGCAGCATTGTCAACACTATCAAACCAGGATCGTTTACAGCAGTACTATTCTTTTGTAGACAAAATGGTGCCAGTACACGTATTGGTCCTTGCTGTTGGTGTCCATGATGGATCATCGTTCTGGAAGCTGCTTGAGCTGTTTAAGGCTGTTGAGCTGTTTATGGCCCTGACTGCTTCACTTGATTAATAATGTTTCATTTTTTAAACTTTAGTAATCATTTTTTTGATATTTAAAAATCTAAAAATGTGAAAATCTTGTTTTTAATGTTTTAGAGAAGAGTAAGAGTCTGAAGGTCCAAAAAAATTCATTAGAAAATAAATGTTTACAACAGCCAAACAAGTTCAACCACTGCATGAGTTTAGTCTTTCTTGGGAAGCATAAGTGGAGCGAAGACTTTTGATGACTCCTTCTATAAACCTTTCTCATTACCTTTGTGATCTGCTCATTTTGAGAGTTGATCAAACAAGACTTTAAAAGGTTGTAACTGAGAGAGTTAGCTGCAGTTGTCAAGCAATAATCTTGTTTAAAGTATAATATCTCTGATCATACAAGAAAGAAGACTAAGGTGCTAGTCTCAACGGAGTTGGTGCATTTTCCCCGTGACCTGCGTGGGTTTTCTCCCACACTCCAAAGATGTACAGGTTTGTATGTTATTCAAACAACAATTAGCTTGGTACAATTGTTTGGTATAATTGTAAATTGTCCCTAGTGTGTGCAAGATAGCATTAGTGCATGGGGATCGCTGGTCGGCGGGGACTCAGTGGGCCGAAGGGCCTGTTTCCGCGCTGTATCTCTAAACTAAACTAAAGAACAAGGAGTATAATAGACTAATTTCTTTACGGGACAGGCAGCTTCTCTGGAGAGAAGGAGTGGTTGACGTTTCAGTCCGAAATGTCACCCATTCCTTCTCTCTAGCCTGAGCTACTCCAACATTGTGTGTCTATCTTCGGTGTAAACCAGCATCTGCAGTTCTTTTCCACAGACTAATTTCTGATATTAATCCTGCACCATTTTCCCTGCGGTGGTCGTCCTCTGCTTACCCGGTCTTTACTGGCGGCAATCCAATAACACAGACAGCAGTTCAAACCCCCTTGTTGATGGTATGAGAAAGACAAGATTTTCACTGCCCTTTTAATGTACCTTTTCTACACCTAAAGGGCCTGTCCCACTGTACGAGTCATCCCGACTATTATTTTATTTGTGGACATTTTTCATCGGGATGAAAAAACGTCCCGACTTACCTGATGCCCCGAGTACCTATGGCTAGCGTAATGAGCCGCTATGAAACATCCACAAACTCCTACGGCCTCCTACGGACTCGTTATGAACATTCTGCGAGTTCGAATCAGGGGAAAACCCGGGAGAATTCGTGAATTACCTCGTACAGTCGGACAGGCCCTTAATAAATTTAGCAAAGAATATGTTTGTCATCATTTATCTTTATCTTTGTAATCATGTTTAGCTTGTATATGAAGTAGTGGAGAAGGCCTCAAATTTAATTTACTTTAGTTTAGAGATCAGCCCAGTAACAGGCCGCGCCGACCAGCGATCCCCTCACACTAACACCGTCCTACACACATTAGGGACAATTTACAATTTTATCAAAGCCAAGTAATCTACAGACCTGTACGTTTAGAGTGTGGGGGGAAACCAAAGATCTCGGAGAAAACCCACGCAGGTCACGCAGTACACACTCTGTACAGACAGCACCCGTAGTCAGGGCCTAAGGTAGTAGCTCTACCAGTGCACCACTGCGCCAAATATTGGTATCAAAGTTTAAGCTAATGAAATTCACATTTACATTCATCTAACTCCTGATCTATTTATTGAAATAGTTCTAATAAGGTTAGACATCATAATATTACTTAAACACGACAGTAGAAATACATTTCTGATAGATATTTAAGTGAATGAATTATATCATATGTTAATTTTACCAAGCAAAAATATGAATTCAAGAATGACTAAATTTATAGTTTCAAAAATGTGTGGGTTTACCTCTGATGCTGTCATGTCATCTTCAACTTCATATTCATCCTGACCAAAAAGAACAAATACCAATCAATATTTAGTAAAATACAACATGCCCATACATTTTGAAGAGAATCTAATCTAGATGTTTTCAAACTAAAAACTGCCTTGATGAAGTTAGAGGGCAAGGGACAACAAATTGCCCATGAATGCATCCACTGGTGTACATAGTATGAGATGATTGCCACACATTCAAATAAAATAAACTTCATAAATCAGGAATTATACCAGTATTTAAAACCTGATCTGCGATGGAAATTAATTTATTAATGAAAGTAGAGAGCCAATTCAGGGTAAAGATCCAGGGCCAGAGCAATGGTGCAGCGGTAGAGTTGCTGCCTGACAGCGCCAGAGTCCGGGTTTCGATCCTGACTGTATGGAGTTTGTTCGTTCTCTCCGTGACCTTTCTCCGGGCCCTCCGGTTTCCTCCCACACTCCAAGGACGTACAAGTTTGTTGGTCAATTGGCTTCCTTAAATTGTAAATGGTGTGTAGGATGGGTTCTGAGAAGTGAACTGGTGTGTAACACCCAAGAATATATCAGACTACAAAGTTAGAGTTAGATAGAGCTCTAGGGGCCAGTGGAATCAAGGGTTATGGGGAGAAGGCAGGCACGGGTTATTGATTGGGGACGATCAGCCATGATCACAATGAATGGCGGTGCTGGCTCGAAGGGCCGAATGGCCTCCTCCTGCACCTATTTTCTATGTTTCTATGTTTCTATGTTCCATGGTCCATCCCGAAGCATATTGACTACTATGCAGTGTAAGAACTTTATTTCAAAAGGGCTCTTATTTTCTAAAACGCTCTATGAGACAAATTTAATTGTATTAACTAATTACATTGCATATCACGTTTTCAAACATATTGCTGCTTTGCAGTCAGTGGATTGAACAGCAGTGGATAGAATCCAGCATAATTTAATCCATAAATAAATTGTAGTCTGATAAAAGGATATCTGCTGCTACCTGAAGGTCATAGGAGAACTATGGTGTAGGGGGATTAATAGTGAACCATGCACATGATACTTTGATGCCTGTGTATGTTCATAACTGACTCAATCTACTAGTCTTTCAATGCTAACACATGGCAGAATCGCTGGACTGAAGTACAAATCAAACACAAGGTTAGTGGAAAATTGAGATTCTTTAGTCATCATCATATATAAAAATAGAAGTGTCACAGGTTACTCAACACAAAGATTATTGTTCAAGATTATTAAATAATTCCAATTCACAATATCAATCCATCTTTTATCATCTTGAAATTCATTACTTCCAAATCTTAATTCAAAAGCCATGGAGGCAAAATATATGACATCTCATCCTGATTAAAATTCTGTGTCTTCAGCTTGAAGTGTAAACATTGCTTTTGGTAAGATGACTGTACATTCTCCCCAAAAGCAGCTTGCATTGTTGAGCTGCACATTGTGTGGCACTCGCATACATCCACAGCAGTTTGTTGTGCTGATACCACAATGTGTGCCGACTGTTACTGGTATTTATACACCCTCAGGGCTGATCAAACATGTATATGTCATGAACTAAATACCATTGAACTCTAGAGGTTCACTTGCACCTCCTCCAACCACATCTACTGTGTCTGCTGTTTCATGTGTGGACTTCTATATATCCGCGAGACCAAACGTGGACTGGGCGATCATTTCGCTGAACACCTTTGCTCAGTCTGCCTTGGCCTTCACGATCTCCTGGTTGCCAAACACTTTAACTCCCCTTCCCATTCCCACATTGACCTTTCCGTCCTGGGCCTCCTCCACTGTCAGAGTGAGGCCAAACGCAAATTGGAGGAACAGCACCTCATATTTTGCTTGGGCAGCTTACACCCCAACGGTATGATAATTGATTTCACTAACTTCAAGTAACCCTTGCATCCCTTCTTTCTCCATCCCTCCCCCACCCTAGTCATTGTATGAGGTTCACTGTCGTCCTGTTTACTTTCATTGTCTATAAATCGTTTTCACCCGGCACACAACCAACAAAGGATCATTTCCACGATCATTGTTACTTTTTTGCAAATCTTTCATTCATTTGTTCAATGTCTCTCTATATCACTGTCTATATCTATTGTTTCCCTTTCCCCAGACCCTCAATCAGAAGAAGGGTCTCGACCCGAAACGCCACCCTTTTCTCCAGAGATGCTGTCTGACCCGCTGAGTTACTCCAGCTGTTTGTGCCTACCTACCATAGATGGGATGCAGCTCTGAAATTACAAGGATAATGAATGGAACATTGTGTGAGGAAAACCTACACTAACGTGCGCTGTATTGGTGAACAAAGCCAGCTCTCTCACGTTACATGATCAGTGCCAGTGATAATAGATACGGGGGGGCTCGTCAACAGCTCATTATTTCTGTACTCATCACTATGTCCGTGGCTCGTGTCAGCACAGGCAATATTGAAGTCAATAGTTTGTTTCTGCTCCACTTGCTCAACCCACAATCTTTACCAATTTACAGAATCTGAAAGGTTCCTCATCATACTTCGATCCTCCCCTCGCCAGGACCCTGTGCTTGTGCCTTGATTTCAGATATCCACGCTAAGGCAGCTGGGGCCAGCAGGCAGGCAGTGTGGAAGAGGACAGCCTGCCATGAGCAGCCACCACAGATAGACACACAATGCTGGAGTAACTCAGCGGGACAGGCAGCATCTCTGCATAGAAGGAATGGGTGACGTTTTGGGTCGAGACCCTTCTTCAGGCTGAGAGCAAGGGGAGAATGAGACACAGAGATATGGAAGGCTAAGGTGTGGAAACGAGACATCAAAGGGGACGAGGATCAAGGAAAATGTGGAATAGATCATTGTTAGCTAGGGGAAGGTGACAACGAGCCTTACAAAGATAAAATGTAATCAGGAGGACAGTCAGAGTGGTGGTTGCAATCTTCCCCATGCTAACATTGATCTATTTTGTGTCTATTTTCAGTGTAAACTTGTAACTTGTGAAATTGTAAACCAGTGTGGCGGCTCCCAAGGGTCGGGCCATTCCCACTATCAAACCCCTCGGCACGGGAATGGTTGAGTCCAGAGGCAGCCCTTAACTAGAGGGATAAAAGGCAAGGGTTTAGGTGCCATCTTCCTCTTGCAGACTCCTCTGGTGACAAGGAGGAGACTATTAAAAATACCTCCCGAAGCACCTGGCTCCTCGCCTTCATTTCGGGACTATCGCCCCACACCAGGTTCCTTCCTATACATGCAGAGCCACCAGCTGGGATTCTGGTACATCAGGTACTGAGGAGGAGAGCATGGACCTGGACCTCTGGTGTTTGGTCACTGGACATGAATAACCACCTGCAGAGCCATGGCTGAGGATATCTCAGGTAGTAGCTGCCAAAGATGAGGTCAGACACAAACACAGCACTGGGCAATGCATATGAGGAGGTTGCTGGGCTAGCCTGCAGATGAAAGATGATGTGTAAGTCCAGAAGTTTTTGGTTTAGATACAGTGCGGAAACGGACCCTTCGGCCCATCGAGTCCGTGCCGACCAGTGATCCCCACACATTAACACTGCCCGACATACACTACGGACAATTTTTACAATTTTACCAAGCCAATTAGCCTACAGATCTGTATGTCTTTGGAGTGTGGGAGGAAACCAGAGATCCCGGAGAAAACCCGGTGAGAACGTACAAACTCCGTACAAATAGCTATTGTCAGGATCGAACCCGGGTCGCTACTGCTTGATCGAACTCTACCGCTGCGCCACTGTGCTGCCCATTATGATGCCAGAGGCATTGTGAGGCATATGGAAAGGGTGCATAAGGTGAAATATCAAGGGTTATAGGTAGCCCACAGCTACCTTGCCCATGGAGACAAAAGCTCATGTTTCTACCACAGCAATGTTGGTCAGTGAGGTCCTAGCACTGATCCTTGTGGAACAGCACTAGTCACAGACCTCCAGTAGGAAGAACACCCTTTCCCTTCTCTGGACAAGCCAAAGTTGAATCCAGGTTTTACTCTTCTGGATCAGCCTACCACGTAGGTCCTTGTCGAAAACTTTACTGATGTCCATGTGTACACCATCCACTGTCCTACCCTCATCAATCATCTTCATCACCCGTTCAAAAATCTCAAGCATGATTGTAACTCTGGGCCCACCCAGTACAAAGTGCCTGTGAGCAAATAATCCTGAAGGCAAACAATATTGTCAAGGCTCAGGTGAGGATAGAGAGTAGAGAAATGCAGTAACACCAGGGTGGAAATGTCCAACACTAGAGGGTAAGTTGTTTACACAGAGAGCAGTGGGGGGGCCGGAACACACTGCCAGGGGTGATAGTGGAGGCAGATACGATAGTGGCATTTGCCAGGCTTTTAGATAGACACATGGAAGTGGAGGGAATAAAGAGATATGGATCATGCACAGGCAGATGAGATCAGTTTAACTTGGCATCATGTCGGTACAATCCTATTGTGTTCTAATACATATGAAGAGGAAGGTGATGTTGTTGATAATGGTAGGGAGTGATAAATGTACCAGCACCATCAACAATGGAAGGAGCCTGGTGCAGTCAGGAAAGTTTGACATCTACAATGTGCATCTGTAGATATAAGATACAAGATATATTTATTTGTCACATGTGCCAGTTGGCACAGTGAAATGTGATCACCATACAGCCATACACTAAAATAAAGAATACAACACACGATAGATTTAAACATAAAACATCCCCACACAGCAGAATCAAAAGTTTCCCACTGTGAGGGAAGGCACCAAAGTCAGTCTCTTCCTCGATGTTCACCCGTGGTCGGGGCCTCCGGAGCCCTCCGCAGTCGCCGCTACGGGCAGCCCCCGCTCGCCGGGATGTTGGCTCTCCGACATCGGGACTGGAGGCCAACCTCAGCGGATTGGACCTCGAAATCGGCCGCTTCCCACCGGAGTCCGCAGCTCCCGACATCCCCAGGCCGTGCTGGGCGGAGACTCAACACTGGCGGCCCTCGGCAAAGGCCCCAAGACTCCGCGATGTCGGTCGGCGCCGCCCGCGTTGGGAGCTCCTCGAACCACAGCTCCATGATGTCGATGCTGCAGGCCCAACGCTTCAGGGCTCCAAACGGCGATCCAGGAAGGCATCGCCCGCTCCACGGTGAATCCAGCGCCGCGCCGCCGCTGCCGAAGCTCTGGTCCGGTCCCCGGTCTCCGGTAGGAAAGGCCGCTCCGATCCAGTGGTAGGCTGCGAGGAGGGGGGGGGGGGTGAGGACGCGACTCGGAGAAATAGTCGCATCCCCGCCAGGAAGCGACTGGGAAACAGTTCCCCCTTACCCCTCCCCCACATAGAAAAACTAAAGTAACCCCAAAACAAACAATTTAGACAAACTAAAATTTAAACAAAGGGAAAAAACGGACAGGCTGTAGGCAGAAGCGCCTTCAATGCAGCGCCCCTAGTGGTAGCCAAAGGGTCCAAAGGAAAAGGTTGCTGAGGGTGAAGTAACCACAAAAGGTACAATTTCCAGAACTTTTGAGATCAGGCAGGGTAAGGTTACTGAATATGTACAATTCTTGATGAAATAATAAAGGTGGAAACTTTTTGTTCGCAGAACTTAACGTTCAATGCAGAATGGACAAATAAATCGAAATTACATTTCGGAAAGTGAGGCAGTTTTCCTTAGGATGAGAACAATACTGCAGAGTTCAATTCCGACAATTTAAAGCTGGATGCTGGGTGGGGAAGAGCCACGAGGAAATAAGAATATAAATTTGATCAGCACAACAAATCACACAGAAAGTGTATGTATTATGAAAATCGCTGCATGTCAATTCACAAATAGCAACAAGGTGGAGAGCCTCCATTTATTAAAGTGTGTGAGAAATCGTTCACACACGGTGGTGGCACAGTGGTGCAGCGGTAGAGTTGCTGCCTCACAGCGCCGGAGACCCGGGTTCCATCCTGACTACGTCTGCTGTCTGTACGGAGTTTGTACGTTCTCCCCGTGACCTGCGTGGGTTTTCTCCCAGATCTTCGGTTTTCTCCCACACTCCAAAGACGTGCAGGTTTGTAGGTAATTAACTTGGTATCAATGTAAAATTGTCCCTAGTGTGTGTAGGGTAGTGTTGATGTGCGGCGATCGTTGGTCGGTGCAGACTCGGTGAGCCGGAGGGCCTGTTTCTGCACCGTATCACAAAAAAATCAACTAAGCTAAAAAACAATCGTGGAATGGTGACCACTCTGGTATCATTTCAGAAACAATGAAACACTGAAGGATCTCTAGGGTCTGTCCACTAGGATGGGAACTTTCCTTTGCACAATTTTCTTTCGTTATTATGTGAATTACATAACTCTCTTCCAAAACGTACAGCATCTACATTGGAAGAGGGTTTAGCAACACTAGTCAAACCAGGAAGTGAATTGTCAAAAGTATTGTTATCATTTCAACATTAAATTGAAAGTAAGTGACAGAGTTAATAAACCTTCAAGGTTTCTGTGGGAATTCAGTTCAAAACGTTGATTTTAATTTGGAGTGGCTGTAACGACACAATTGCCTACAGCTCCATAATCTAACCTATGACAGACAATCCGGTTTATTGAGCAGCACACTGCTGGTAAATCTTTTACACAGCTCATAATTTAAACTCAGAATATTCTCGCCTCCAGCAGAAGCCTGCAGCACAAAAGTTTTTTATGCCTCCAAAAATGTGGACTGCCTTTGTTTAAGCTCAATCCAGCATTTGGAGCAGTTGCATCTTCATAAATTCACAAATCACAAGTTACAGAAGTAGAATTAGACCATTCGGCCCATCGAGTCCACTCCACCATTCTATCATGGGATCTCTGCCTCCTAATCAAATTCTCCTGCCTTCTCCCCATAACCCTTGACACCCGTTCTAATCAAGAATTTGTCTATCTCGGTGTTAAAAATATTCACTGAATTGGCCTCCACAGCCCTCTGTGGCAATGGGTTCCACAGATTAACTACCCTCTGACAAGATAAGTTCCTCCTCACCTCCTTTCTAAAAGTGCATCCTTTAATTCTGCACACATTTATAACAGCTGGATAATGTCAGGAGGACACTTCAAAGAAGTGGACAAAGTGGCCTCCCGCATGATGAAGGTTGGGGGAGGAGCTCCAACACAGCGTGTGAACTTGGAGGAGTTAATATTCAGCTCATTAATTATCTTGGCCGCAGGGCATAGGAATTGAATTCTAAACAGGAGGAAAATAGTGCCTTATAGCAATGCCACCAGTGGTGCGACAGAGGTAGTGGACAACAAGGTGTAAGGCTGAGTGTGACATAAGGGATGTGGAAGGACATAGATTATTGTAAGTGGGACTTGAAAGTGAAGTCAAATCACATCAATTAGGATAATACAAATCTGCATATTTGCGTAGTTCAAGATAATTTCTTTAGTCAGAGGGTGGTGAATCCGTGGAATTCTTTGCCACAGAAGGCAGTGGAGGCCGTCAATGGATATTTTTAAAGCGGAGCTAGATAGATTCTTGATTAGTACGGGTGTCGGGGGTTATGGGGAGAAGGCAGGAGAATGGGTTTAGGAGGGAGAGAGAGATCAGCCATGATTGGAATGGCGGAGTAGACTTGATGGGCCGAATGGCCTAATTCTGCTCCTATCACTTATGACCTCATGACCTTATAATTTTGTTTATCTATTATTGACACGTGTACTGATAATCGATAGTTCAAAGGTCTCTAATGAGGTAGAGTGAGACCTTGTGAGGGATTCACTCCCAGTGAGGGAGGTCATGGCCACACTCTAGCTTATGGGACTGTTCAGTTGCCTCATAACAGCTGGGAAGAACCTGTCCCTGAATCTAGAGGCATGAGTTTTCAAACTTTTGTACTCCTTGCCTGATGGGAGAGAAGAAGGAGATTGGTCCTTGATTATGCTGGCAGCCTTAGTGTGAAGTATAGATGGATAGGAGGCTGGTTTGTGTGATGGTCTGAGCTGCGTCCACAACTCTCTGCAATTTTCTTGTGGTCTTGAATGGAGCTTGATAAGATGCTTTCTACGGTGCAACTGAAGAGGTTGGTTAGGGTTGTTGGGGACATGCCGAACTTCCGAAGCCTTCTAAGGAATTGGAGGCATTGGTGAGCCTTCTTGGGCATCTTGGCTGATCCAGGACCAATTGCTGGTGATATTTATTCCTAGGAATTTGAAGCTTTGGATCATCTCTACTCAATGTAGATTGGCATGTGTGTATTGTTTCGCTTCCTGAAGTCAATCCCATTCTAATTTGTCTTGCTGACATTGAGGTAGTTGTTGTCACGGAACCAAGTTACAAGGTTCACAGATAATTGGTCACATGTTGAGTGCGCAGGTTAGCTGAGATTGTATAACATTGGAGGTAAAGGGTGCCAATTTTGAGACAGTAATTTTAAAGTTTGTTAAAGTTAGAGATACAGCGCGGAAACAGGCCCTTCATCCCACCGAGTCCGCACCGACAAGCGATACCTGCACATTAACACTACCCAACACACACTACGGACAATTTTACATTTCTACCAAGCCAATTAAACTCCAAATCTGTAGTTCTTTGGAGTGTGGGAGGAAACTGAAGATCTCGGAGAAAACCCACGCAGGACACAGGGAAAAAATGTAAAAATGCTAAAATGCCCCGCAATAGCACGAGATGACCAGGAAATAATTCAAGTGAATGAGATCCATTAAGACGGGAACACAAGGTGGGAACTCCAGTGATTCTGTTCTAATCATGGCTATTATGAGACAGCCAGTTAGAGAGTGTAGCAATGGCCTTCAGAACAACGAGAGTGTACAGATAATGTTCAATGTTGATGTGTACACTATCAGTGCATTTCTGAAATATAACGCTGAAGGCCAAGCATCAACAACAAAGGATGTGACCAAGAATGGAATAAAATAGTACAGAGCTGAAGTTTTTCCCAGCATGGAGGGGGACTCCAAAAATATAACCGAGAACAGCACAGCTGTCTCATGTGGAAGACATTGAGCATATTACTTTAATTGTAATACTTTAACATCTGGCCACATACAAAAACTACACCGAATGGGGCTCTCATACATGATGACTAAACTAAACATTATGAGGCAAAAAAAATGAAGATATTACAGACAATGGAACTACTATAAAGGATTATGATGTGTCAAACCAAAGTCGAGCTTAAGTCTGTTGGTTTCTACTAGAATCTATCATTGTTACTACTACAATCTATCATTTAGCCAACAAACTTTTCCCTATTCATTTCACCACCAGTAGACAACAGACAGCATTCCTACTACAGATTTATTCCTGTACACTTCCTGGAACGCCCGAAAAGAAACAATTCTGCATTGATGAGACCTGATACACCTCGTGCATTGTCTACAAGTCTAGAGACAAGGTGAAGACTTATTGGTTTAAAGCAGCATCCTTCCTATACAACTGATTAAATGTATTTGAAGCATCATTGTCCATCTCCCACGGTGCCAGCCAAAGCTATCGATCCATCCAGGGAATGGAGCAGAAAAAAAACAAATTCATAAGTTCATAAGTGATAGGAGCAGAATTAGGCCGATCTAACTCTCCCTCCTAACCCCATTCTCTCTCCCTCCTAACCCCTTTCAGAAATCCAATAAACATCCAGAGTTGACCCAACAAAGATTAAAACTCAAATCAAAGGATTGAAGAGGATGCAATTTGGGCCAACATACCTGTGCCAAGCATGGATAAATTTATATATAAAAACAGAAAATCCTGGAAACATCCAACTCTTCAGAAAACAATTTGCAAAGAGAAACCGACTCAAAGTTTCAGATTAGAGGCTCTTCATCAGAATTGAGAGATAATAAAGTTAATCCCATATTGCAATGAAGGTGGAGGAATGGGTAGGATTATTATCATTATTTAGGTGACGGCTGGAGCAATCTGGTCCGCCAGGTTAGGCCGCCCACCCAACCACTACGAGGCCAAGATCCGGGACGCCATCGCACCAGGAGGAGCACCGCCAATGCCCACCTCCTCACTGATCTTCGCCTCCTCCCCAATCTTCACCTCCTCCCCAATCTTCATCACCTTCCCAGCCCCTCACTGGCCAGGGCCACCAGAGTTTCCCTCTCGAGATCACCCCTTCCCCAGCCAACATTAGACCCACCAGGCACCCAGCCCAGCTTCAGCTTAGTTTAGTTTTTTTAGTTTAGAGATACAGCGCGGAAACAGGCCCTTCGGCCCGCCGGGTCTGTGCCGACCAGCGATCCCCGCACATTAACATTGTCATACACACACTATGGGCAATTTTTACATTTACCAAGCCAATTAACCTACAAACATCTTTGGAGTGTGGGAGGAAACCGAAGATCTCGGAGAAAACCCACGCAGGTCACGGGGAGAGCGTACCAACTCCGTACAGACAGCACCCGTACTCGGGATCGAACGCGGGTCTCCGGTGCTGCAAGCGCTGTAAGGCAGCAACTCTACCGCTGCGCCACTGTGACCGTGACTCATTTGTGTCCTGATAAGTCCTGGTCTTTTCTCCTCTCCCACTCTTCACCCACCCCCCCTATCCCCCTACTTACAGTCTGAAGAAGAGACCTGAACCAAAACGTCACCCATCCTTTTTCTCCAGAGATGCTGCCTGACCCACTGAGTTACTCCAGCATTTTGTGTGTAAAACCCCCCTTCCTCTTCTTCCTACCCCACCCCACCCCCCTTCCCTGTGCCCCACCTGGACTCCAGTATTTTGTGGCTATCTTTGGTATAAGATGGAGTTGCTGTATCTCTGGTTTGCGTGTGGCCTCACTCTGGCATGGGGGAGGCCCAGGACAGAAAGGTCAGTGTGGCAACAGGATGAGGAGGTAAAACAGGTAGCAACTGGAAAATCCAACAGGCATCGGTGGAGCGAGCGTAAATGTTTGACAAAATGGTTGCCAAGTCTACGCTTGGACTTGCCAATGTACAGGAGGCCACGTCGGAACACTGGATGCAGTAGATGAGATTAGAGGAGGTGCATGTGGACCTCTCGCTCATCTGGAAGGGCGACTTGGGTCCCTGAGTTGAAGTGAGTGAGGGGGTATAGGGACAAGTGTTATATCTCCTGCGGTTGCAGGGAAAGTACCTGGGGAGGGGATGGTTTGGGTGGGAAGAGGTGAGTGAACCAAGGAGTTGCAGAGGGATGGTCCCAACGGAAGTTGGAAAGGGGTGGAGATGGGAAGATGAGACTGGTGATGAGGTTACATTGGAGTTGATGGAAATATCAGAGAATGATGTGTTGCATGCGAAAGCTAGTTTGGTGAATGGTGAGGACCAGGAGAACTCTATCCTTGTTCTGTCTTGGGTGAGGCATCTATGACAGCCTCATCTTTGGAGCAGATGTCACACAGACAGAGACATTGAGAATAGAGCTTAGCATCTTTGCACAAGGCAGGGTGGGTGGAAGTGACATCCAGATAACTGGGAGTTGGTATGTTTGTAGTAGACGCCAGTCGATAGTCCGTCCCGTGATGGAGACAGAGAAATCAAGAAAGGAGAGCAAGGTGTCAGAGATAGTCGAAGTGAATTTGAGGGCAGGGTGGAAGTTAGTGGAAAAGTTAATGAAATCAACAAGTTCTGCGCGGGTGCAGGAGGCAGCCCCGATGCTGCTGTTGATGTAGTGGATAAAGTTTCGCGAGATGGCGTCAGTGTACGTTTGGAAAAGGACTGTTCAACGTAACCGACAGAAAGGCAGGCATAGCTGGAGCCCATGGCTACACCTTTAACTTGAAGAAAGTGAGAGGAATCAAAAGAGAAGCTGTTGAGGGTGGGAAGTTCCACCAGGAGAAGGACGATATTATTAGAGGGAAATTGATTGGATCTCTGTTCAAGGAAGAATCGGAGGGCCTTGAGACCTTCCTGTTGCGGATGGAGGTGTAAGGGGTTTGGATGTCCATGGTAAAGGAGAGGCAATAGGGGCCTGGAAACTGAAAGTTATTGGAGTTAAAGGACATGTGAGGTGTCTTGAATGTGGTCGGAAGGGACTGGACAAGGGGGGAATGGTATGGAATCAAGGTATTTGGAGATGAGTTCAGTGGGCATAAAGAATGGGTCAACGTACAGAAGGGATTGGATTAGAGTGGGTAAGGGGTTTGGAGATGTCAAGACTGTTGATGTTGCGCTGGCAGTTGGAAATAAAAAGGTCTAAAGAGGATAGAAGGCTGGCAGGGGAGTCCATTAGGGAGCAGAATGTTGGTGATGGGGGAAGGGGTCATCTTCGGACGGCGAGGTCTCCTTACCAGAGAAAAAGACCTGGAGCCTGAGGCAACCGAAGAAGAGGTCAACATCATGGCGGGCTCAGAACCTGTTGAGATTTGGGTGTAGTTTCATTTCAGTTTAGTTTATTGTCCCGTGTACCGAGGTACAGTGAAAAGCTATTGTTGCGTGCTATCCAGTCAGTAGCGGTACAAAGGTAAGGCCTCTGCCTAGGACTGATGTTCTGCATCAGAAGAGGGAGGTTGGAGGGGAAGGGTGAAAACCCGACAGGGGCAAGCTCCGGAAGGCTAGATCACATGGAATCCAAGATGAGCTGGACAACTGGATTCAAAATTGACTTGGATGAGGGGCAGGTATTCTTTTACAGAGAGTGGTAGGTGATTGGAATGTGCTGCCAGGGTAGAGGTGGAAGTTTAATATTGTGGCGTTTAAATGGCGTTTGGATAGGTACATGCAGAAGACAGAAGACTATGGATCATATGCAGGCAGACGGGATTAATATAATTTGGCATCATTGTCGTCAAATATATCTTGGGCCAAGATATATGTTCTAATGATCCCACCTCTTCCCATGCTACTGGAATTTGAAGTAACACCTGTCCTTTACCTCATCACTTTGCCAAATGCTATTTCCAGGTGGAAATGTGATTTTTGTTGCATTTCTTTCCATTTATTAGATAGATAGATAGATAGATAGACAGATAGACAGATAGATAGATAGATAGATAGATAGATAGATAAATACTTTATTAATCCCTTTCTCAGGGAAATTCAGAGCCAGCAGTGGTACAATAAAAAAGAACACAGAATACACAATACAAATTTAACACAAACATCCACCACAGCATTCATCACTGTGGTGGAAGGCACAACGTTTGGCCAGTCCTATGGTAGTTGTGGCTCACAATTTGATTGCCTCCACTGAGGAAGCCAAATGCATGTCGGGTGATTGCTTTGTGGAACAGCTCTGCTCAATGCCACTGCCATCTTTTGCTTGGCTATCATTATGACCCTGTCTCACACCCAAACTGACATATCTGTCCACAGCCTCTGTATTGCTCTTGTCTAATAAATCTCAATGTACACTCAAAGAAGGTTTTGCTCCACCCACTAAGTCAGTCAGGACAGGGCGAGATCCCCCAGCCACGGGTACCATGTAAACCCATGCTACCTGCTCCATGGTCGGACAGTCGGCAACTAAACTGTCTCCCCCATCTGGTCTGCTAGCGGGGGTCTGTGTTCTGGGAGCGGGGGTCTGTGTTCCCCCTACCACCCCCACCGCTCCCCCCCACACCAACACCCACCCACACCACCCCTCCCCCACACTTCCCACTTCCCTACAACCCCCCTCCCTTATAACCCCCCCCCTACAACCCCCCCTTCCCCACACTCCCCCTACCACACCCTTCGCCCTACCACACACGCCCTCCCCCCTACCACACGCCCCTCCCCTACCCCCACAATCCCCCCAATCCTCACAGCCGCCCTACCCCCACCATCCCCCTCATCTCCCCTAACCCCACAATTCCCCCCTACCATCCCCCCTAACCCCCCCGCCCCCACCATCCCCCCCGCCCCCCACCATCTCCCCGCCCTGGCAGAGTTGATGCCAAATGGCATTCTCAGGAATTTGTAACAGCCAAAGGGGATGCCAAACGTAGTAAGGTTGGATGAGTCTGGGTCCAGCGGGATATGCCAAAATGAGCTCTTGGCATCCAGAATGGAGAACACAGATGTGTTGCCTATCTGAGCAGCAACTTCCTCTACCGTTCGCATAGGGTAGTGTGAGCGTTTGATAGCTGTGTTGAGGTCCCTGGGGTTGATGCAGATACGGATTTCTTCCTTGTTTTTCTTTGTAGCAACCACTATGGTGGAAACCCAGTCAGATGGGTCAGTAACTGTAGCAATGCTGCCTAGGGAGACCATCCGCTGGAGCTCATTGTGTACTCTGTCGCAGATGGCATGCGGAACACGATGGGATGCTCGGACCACAGGAGTGACTTTGGGATCGACGGCAATGTTGTATTTGAAGGGCAGCTTGCTTGCCAAGCTCATCGTTGATCAGTTCTCTATATTGAGAGAGTATTTGCTGAGTGGGGCCCCCAGCGGGAAAGAGTTGATGGACAGCGCGGCCAAAGTAGACTAGGCCCAGATCGTGGCATTCATTGATACCAAGCAAAGTTTCAGAATCCCCTCGGACGATATAAAACATAAGGGTATGAGACTGCGGGTCTATGATGCAGTTTAAATCAGTTTCTAATGGAAATGGAAACTAATGGAACGTTCTTATCTTGCAAAATCCAACGTCTACCTGGACCTGCTCAATTTAAGGAACATTACCCGCGATCCCATACTGGGTTCTCCAGCCCAACGACTGATGCCTTGTCAAACCCAAGCTGCCCTTCCTGTACCCCAGCAGCTTTTGCAGCCCAGGTCCGTTCACCTCCCGTGGTCCAGAAACAACAACTACAATTGAAGCGTGATGCACAAAAACGATTTTTTGACAAGTCCAGCCACTTAAACCTCTCTCTAGTGAGGTTGTTCGCCTCCAGACCATCAAGGGCTACGGCCGTCTGGGTCACATCCACAGCCCTGCTAAAGACCTGCGCTCTTACCTGGTAAGCGTCAACTCAACATCTCCTTCCTGTGAAGGAACCACGTCCAGCGGCTCCGTATCCAGAGGTCTCACGTTTTGTAAACCCTCCCACTAGCGGGCCGACTGCTCCACTGCCAGAGACGGTGTCCCCTGCGGCCTCTCCACGGCGTGCAGCACCCTGCTCGCCTACTTCACCACCTCCACCCGGCAGGTCTCCGGTGCCGTCCCCGGTCACTTCCCCAGTCACTTCACCGGTGAAAGGAGGAGACGCGGATTCGTACCGCACTCGTGCCGGACGGGTCAACACGCCACCCATTAGATACAGTGATTTTGTGTAACCATCTATACTTCCCCGTATGCATTAATAGTGTTTCGGCTACTGTATTGTTTAGCCACCTTGTATCCACGTAGCTATGCTTTATTTTGTTTCTACAAGGAACTCCATTTGTAGTGCTTGTTAGTAGAGCTCCGCCTACTATGTGGTTTATATTATCAGTAGTCTGCTTACGTAATTTAGTCTGAGTAGTTGCTAGTTACTATTACACCTTGCAGATGAATGCTGTAAGAGTACTTTCATAAATATGCGTTGTACCTTGACGTGTGCACGACTCAACTCATTACAGCCCACGCACCCCTCCCCCCACAAACCCCCCCACCCCTACACACACCCCCGCACACACACCACCCCCCTCCCACACACCCACACCCCCCGCCCGCCCCACAACCCCCACATCCCCACAACCCACCCCTTCCCCCACAGCCCCCTCCCCCCTCCCCCCACCCCCCCACCCCCACACACCCCTCTCCCCCCACACAATGCCCCCGCCCCCACAACTGTCCTAAAACAGCATCTTATTGTGATATCCTAAGGTAATGGCCAGGGTAGTCACACTAATAAAAAGCAAGGAGGTTGCTATCCAGGCCACTTATCAGTAAAAGCCCAGTTTACTTCTAAACAAAGCATACTACATCACCTTCACCTGGCTCGATCTTTACAAGATAGACACATAAAGCTGGAGTCACTCAGCGGCACAGGCAGCATCACTGGAGAGAAGGAATGGGTGACTTTGGGGGTCAACGTTAACCAAGAGGTCTCTGAATATGTTCCACAGCTTTAAGAGATGAAACAATGAACAAAGAAAAAGCCATTGCAATCCAATGTGCAGCCAGAAACCTCAGGATATTTGTCTGGCACTCAGATAAGTAGCTCGCAAGAAGTGGGAGCTGACTTCACAGCATCACTCAGCAAAGCTTTGTGGATAAATTGGCTCAATTATTAATAAAATAGGAAACTGAATCACACTGAAAGTTATACGTTTTCAGAAATTCTGGTTCACCTAGGTTATCAGATAATGAATAGTTATTGTTGTTCTGTAGTGTTTAATTTGCCTGTAAAGTGGCAACCAGGAAGAATTACAGAGTTCCGGTCCCAGTACATATGACAATTATACATAATTAAACTCTTGAAGTCGTTATTATGAGCTCAAATTTGTTTCAATGCATGAAGTCACATCTCATCAGATACGTCTTCAACCATTTCTGAGGCACTTCTCTGGACTTCCGCTGGAGTTACTGTGGAAATGCACCTGCAGGTCAATTACATTTTTAGATCAAAGATAGACACAAAATGCCGGAGTAACTCAGTGGGGCACACAGCATCTCTGGATAGAAGGGATGGGTAACGTTTCGGGTCGAGACCCTTCTTCACATTTTGAGGTTTCTTGGCATTTTGAGGTTTCTTGGTTCCATGGAATGCTAAGCTCAGCCTAAGACTTCAACAGAATTGTGAGCAACAACACAACTTCTTGCTCCAGGTGGAAATATAAAGCAGAAAATATTCTTCTCCCACCTGCTGTGAATTCCAACCTGGCACAAATGTTGGTTCACCCTTGATTCATATTGTCAATCTTAGCTACAATTACTGCAAATTGCAGGATGAACTGGCAACATATACCTAAATAATTTGATACAGATTTACCATGATTCAATACAGATTTAGCTATTTTCCTTTGGAAGCACCTTGCCACAGGGTATTCATGTTAACTGTCATTTTAGGTCTATTGTGCCTGACTTCTGATTTGCTCCATGTGTAGGAAGGAACTGCAGATGCTGGTTTAAATCGAAGGTAGACACAAAATGCTGGAGTAACTCAGCGGGACAGGCAGCATCTCTGGAGAGAAGGAATGAAGAAGGGTCTCGACCCGAAACATGACCCATTCCTTCTATCCGGAGATGCTGCCTGTCCCGCTGAGTTACTCCAGCATTTTGTGTCTACCTTCTGATTTGCTTCCAGGGGGAAAGCAGTCCTCGCAGTGATTCGGTGAAACTCAAACTAATTTTGTGGTGCGGAATCTTCCTGGTGTTCAAAATTGATTCAGCAGCTATTTCTTTGAAAGATCTATGCTTCAGGGCTACTTCTGTCAAACAGAGGAACTATAACTACCATTATTTAAGAAAGCAGAAACTATTTGATTGTCATCAAGGAAGCCAACCCTATCCAAAATAACAAAGGCACAACGTTCTACGTTCTCCCGGTGACCTGCGTGGGTTTTCCCCAGGATCTCCGGTTTCCTCCCACACTCCAAAAATTCACACATTTGTAAGTTACGTGGTTTGGTATAATTGTAAATTGTCCCTAGTGTGTGTAGGATAGTATAAGTGTGCGGGGATCGCTGGTCGGCATTTATTCAGTGGGCCAAAGGGCCTGTTTCCACGCTGTGTCTATAAACTAAAACTAAAGCAGCACTTATATACCTGCACTTAACCCATGACCCTCCATTCATAGAAACATAGAAAATAGATGCAGGAGGAGGCCATTCGGCCCTTCAAGCCAGCACCGCCATTCATTGTGATCATGGCTGATCGTCCCCTATCAATAACCCGTGCCTGCCTTCTCCCCATATCCCTTGACTCCACTAGCCCCTAGAGCTCTATCTAACTCTCTCTTAAATCCATCCATTGACTTGGCCTCCACTGCCCTCTGTGGCAGGGAATTCCATAAATTCACAACTCTCTGGGTGAAAAAGTTTTTTCTCACCTCAGACCTCCCCTTTATTCTAAGACAGTGGCCCCTGGTTCTGGACTCACCCCACATTGGGAACATTTTTCCTGCATCTAGCTTGTCCAGTCCTTTTATAATTGTATATGTTTCTATAAGATTCCCCCTCATCCTTCTAAACTCCAGTGAATACAAGCCTAGTCTTTTCAATCTTTCCTCATATGACAGTCCCGCCATCCCAGGGATCAATCTCGTGAACCTACGCTGCACTGCCTCAATCACAAGGATGTCCTTCCTCAAATTAGGAGACCAAAACTGTACACAATACTCCAGATGTGGTCTCACCAGAGCCCCATACAACTGCAGAAGAACCTCTTTACTCCTATACTGAAATCCTCTTGTTATGAAATTCCCTGTATGTATTCCCTGCATATGCCTATCCAAAAGTCCATTAAACGGCACAAAGTATCATTAAAAGACAAAAACATATCTGCTTCAATCACTACTCCTGGCAGTGCATTCAAGGCACTCACCAGCTTCAGTGTAATAAAGCTTGCTCTGCATATCTCCTTTAAACATTGGCCCTCTCACCTGAAAGCCATGCTTCTAGTATTTGGTTTTTACATCCTGGGACAAAGATTCTGACTGCCTATGCTAAATATGGATCTCATCATTTTATATACTCCCCGCAACCTCCGGCGTTCCAGAGAAAACAATCCAAGTCTGTCCAACCTCTCCCTGCAGCTAATATCCCATAAACCAGCATCCCTTCCAAAGCCTCCGCCACCCTTTCCAAAGCCTCCACAACCTTCCTGTAATGGGGTGAGCAGAATTTCACAACAAAACTCCAAATGTGGCCTAACCAAACTCATATTAAGTTGCTTTATAACTTCTGAACTGTTATACTGAATGCCCCCCACCTATGAAAGCAAGCAAACCCTATATCTTCTTTACCTAATTGCTATTATCCAGCCTGTCTTGCTGGATAATCAGGTTCTGTTCTCCATTTGCCAGTTTTCTGGTTGGGCTGATTGTTGCAACACTGTGTCCAACCCACGGTATTGTAAGCTTCTGGCTAAGAGGCCGTGATTACAAAATCACTGTAGATATCGTGTTTTTCCATTCCTGACATCATCCTATCAAGACTACATTGTAGCTTACTCATTTGACCACACTCCTTTTCATATGAATAGTTTCCAGTAGCATTACAGCCATCATGCGGTACAGATTTGGCACTGCCTTTCTGGGGTGGGAGATTGCACGTGGTCCGCCCTGTTTTCGACTAATGCAATCAACCCGACGTGCACAATCAAATAGGTTCAAATAGAACAAGTTGTCCTGCATCTTTAGGCTGTGCACGCCATACACAAGAAGAAAAAGACTGCCTTTCTTCTTTTCCACCAATGCCTTTAATCAATCTCTGTCACCCTTTAGTCATTTAATCACTACAGTCCCCCACAATATCTGAGGTGTCACCTTCTGTCCTCTCCTCCCTCTCTCCCACTGTCATTGCATCTTAAAACTTTCTATTGCTCTTGCTCCTCCTCACTGTCGATGAAAAATAGTTGACCTGCAATATTAATTGTTTTTCTCTCCTCTGTTCTGCTGGGATTGCCAGCATTTTATTGTTCTTGATATTCATCAGCTCCGTGCATGAAGCCATGGACCAGAAAGCTAACGCGAACCATTTTAAACCATTGCAGCCGAGATCAAAACCCAACCCCGATAGACACTGAAACTCTGCCAGCCAGGTAGTTTGCTATTCGCCACATTGTGCAGCATAGAAATACTTCATTGTAAGAGGTGAAAATGCAACAAAGTAAAATGGACAAGTCCCACTGCCATGAATTACTCTCAATGGTCTATCATAAACAATGGCAGAATGAACAGTCCAGGCCATGCTCTCTCCGTGCCACAGGCAAAGCATGTTTGTGGGCAATGGTCGATAGAAGGCAGTGCAATAAGTAAGAGCACCAACAATTCGTCAAATGCAGAATACTTGAATTATGAATGTTGTTTTTCATCAAACCCAAATTAAATCAAAACTGATTAGTAACTGTAAATATATGATTTAGGGGGGGAGGGGGGACATCAGGTACAAATCAGATCAAAGAAATAGCAAATCAAAACTAATCCTTTGAATGGAATGGATTTGCTTATCATTGATTATTTGCTCATTTGAGATGGAATCATCAGCTTTTCAACAGGAAGCTCTACTGAGGACAGCAGTTATCTCAGCATTAATGCTGTCCCAGTTGGGCATCTGCCAAAGATCACTCATCTTGATCATCTTACCGAGCTGAACGTAGCACTCCTCTTGACAAAATATTGTTGCAGCCCTGTAGCTCTTTCAAAATGGAAATGATTTTCATAAGTGTAAGTATTTGTTGAAAAGGTTATCTTATGAGCTCAAAAGAGAATTCTTTGACAGTAGACACAAATACTCCATTCAATTGGGTGTGTTCAGATTGGCTAGCTGACCTGTTTGATGGTTCGCATGAAATGCATGACATACCATTATCACTGATCTGATACAGATTCGCAATCTGACAGCCAATTCCATCCAACAAGGCTATGATAATCTATAGCTGTAGTTGCATTTGGAGATTGTGATTAATCTGCAG
>CM075984.1:1659605-1716287 GCA_038087875.1 Malacoraja senta | reverse complement strand
CGCTGGGGTGCAAACTGCCAAAGTGAAATATGAGGTGTTGCTCCTCCAATTTACGGTGGGCCTCACTCTGGCCATGGAGGAGGCCCAGGACAGAAAGGTCGGATTCGGAAAGTGAGGGGGAGTTGAAGTGCTGAGCCACCGGGAGATCAGGTTGGTTAATGCGGAGGTGTTGGGCGAAGCGATCGCCAAGCCTACGCTTGGTCTCACCGATGTAGATCAGCTGACATCTAGAGCAGCGGATGCAATAGATGAGGTTGGAGGAGGTGCAGGTGAACCTCTGTCGCACCTGGAAAAACTGCTTGGGTCCGTAAATGGAGTCGAGGGGAGAGGTAAAGCGACAAGTGTAGCATTTCTTGCGGTTGCAAGGGAAAGTGCCCGAAGAGGGGTTGGTTCGGGTGGGAAGGGACAAATTAACCAGGGATTTTCCAGCATCTGCAGTTACATCTTAAATATAAATAGGGGAATACTGAGATTATGTGCATTAGACCTGAGGAAATATGCCAATTAAAATGGTTTGCATCTTCTAGAATCTTATTTATTCTTTGTATACACTATCCTTATTTTCTTTTCAAGTAGAGTTCAGGGATTGTCACAGAGACCCAGTGAGTTATAAGGTAGTTCAAGAAATACAAAGACTTTCTGTAAGGAACATGGAAGAGGGTGTGCAGGAGAGTTTAAAAAGAGCATTGGAAAGAAAATTACCAGGGAAACAGGGCTTGTGCAAGATTTAAACAAGGACATACCAAAGTATGTCACTGCAAGTTAAAACAGGCTTCTGGTTTAAACAACCTGTTCTGGTATCTAAACCAGTAGTGATTTGACACGGATTATATTTTAAGTATGCTGATTTCTGTTAATTGAGCTAATCTCATGCAAGGCACTGTGTTACCCAGGCCACTCGGATAGCACCTTCCAATCCCACAACCTCCTCTGTGAAGAAAGACAAGGATACCAGTCAAATCGAATGCCACAGCTCACAAGATATTAATGGTTCCACTCCATGGCCAGAGTCAGGCCCACCGTAAATTGGAGGAGCAGCACCTCATATTTTGCTTGGGCAGTTTACACCCCAGCGGTATGAACATTGACTTCTCCAATTTCAGATAGTCCCTGCTTTCTCCTCCCCTTCCCAGCTCTCCCTCAGCCCACTGTCTCTGCCTCTTCCTATCTTATTCCCCCACCCTCACATCAGTCTGAAGAAGGATCTCGACCCGAAACGCTCCATAGATGCTGCCTCACCCGCTGAGTTTCTCCAGCATTTTTGTCTACCTCCGATTTTCCAGCATCTGCAGTTCCTTCTTAAACAGTGGTTCCAAGTAGTTTAGTTTGGAGATACAGCGCGGAAACAGGCCCTTCGGCCCACCGAGTCCGCACCGACCAGCGATCCCCGCACATTAACACTATCCTACACACACTATGGCCAATTTACACTTATACCAAGCCAATTAACCTACACATCTGTACATCTTTGGAGTGTGGAAACTGAAAACCCACACAGGGGGAACGTACAAACTGCGTACAGATCAAGCACCAGTAGTCAGGATCGAACCCAGGTCTCTGGTGATGTAAGGCAGCAACTCTACCGCTGCACCACCATGCCGCCCCTGAAGCACTGAAACTTTCCACCCAATGGTACCAGGAATGTATCTTCATCAGTAGAAATGCAGGGATTGTCATGGCCAGTGAAGTCTAGTCTAGCCAGCAATGCCCATATCCTGTAAATGATTCAAATATTAACGGCGGGCATTATCAACCTGGTGTGAAGGAAGGAACTGTAGATGCAGGTTTAAACCGAAGATGGACACAAAATGCTGGGAGTAACTCAGCAGGTCAGGCAGCATCTCTGGTGAGAAGGAATGGGTGACGTTTCAAGTCGAGACCTTTCTTCAGACAGAGAGTAACTCACGTCGGAGAGAGGAGGAGAACGTCTTTATCAAGCTGGTACCTTGGTGCAAAGGAGACAGTGCTGCAGACACTAGATTTCACTTCGGAGTCACGTGAGTGACTACTTGAAGAACCCGCCAGCCCGCATGCGCGTCATTACGTCTACCGCATTGCGCCACGCTGACTGGCAGGCGCGCTGCTCCTGCCAGCGGTAAGTTTAAACCTGCAGGTAAGTTTTTTTTAACTTTCCAGGTTATGTTTTTTCTCTGCAGGAATCTCTTTTACAGAGTTCCTGCTGGATTTTGGGGCAAAGCCGGGACTGGGCCGCGGGGAAACCTTTATGGACCGCGTCCCAGTCACGGACCCTGGGGTATCCTGTTCACGACCTCGGGGGTTCCCGGCCACGGACCGCAGGAAAAACGGCTATGGAGACCGCGGAAGTGCGGGTAGCGGCGGCGGTCAAATTAGCCTTCCAAATCGCTGGCGGTGGAGCCAGCAGCTTCAGACTGGTGCCGGCAGCACCTTGGCAAACCCGCTTGGAGGGTAGCCACATAGAAAGTCTGTACGGCCCGTTGACTCAAACGAGTCGGGCCAGGAGGATTCCTGATGGAGAGGATCCCCTCCTTCAATGGGTAGCGTCTTCGGGCGTCTAACCCACATGGAGCACCTGATGGAGAGGTGCTCCACAATCGTATGTTCCAAGGAGGGAGTTATATCACCGCGGGTCTCTGCGGGGCCCGCGGCAATAGTACCTGGGTACATGGCTGCACACTGTCTCCCTCTCTGAGCAGGGGAGCAGTCGGGGTCAGTGTGAACTGACTCCAAACTCGGTGTATGTCCATGGCACACACTGGAGTTCCTGAAAGTGCCGGCAGTGAACAGCGCTATCAGGGGTGACGTTGGAGGGGCATGGACTCAGGAAACCAGCCGCCGAATCTTCTCTTCAGGTAAACCTATTCAACAGGTGCGACCTGCATGAGGGAGCTAAAGCTGTCGAACTACGAGTACAGCCTCATCGTTTCAGCGACAACACACCCCACGCCTCCATCGGCAGTAAGCGGTTCACTGAAGCTGGTGGCAGCCAGCAAGCTGGGCAGAGGGCTTTTAGGCCAAGGCCCAAGCCGGTCTCAGGAAAAATATGGAATCCACGTACCCTGTCAGTCCTACTCTCCAAATCAAGGACGGAATTAGAACCTGCATCAGGGGCCTTTGGGGTTACCATAAGACCACCGGTAACCATGAAGGTAGGTGGGTCTGGTTCTTTTCGAAACATGTGGTATGTGGACCATTTACACGTTGGTAATTATTATTTTTGACAAAGTGAACATAGCAAAACCGGTGCTTGGGCTGCTTAGAGCTCAAAAACACTTGTTTTGGCCTATCTACATGATTCTAAAACGCTGTATTTTGCTAAAATTAACTGTTTCGGCATCCATCCAGTTAAATTTAAGTTGATACCAACTAGAGTTATGGATTATTGCGATTTACCTTTAACTCTATTAATTTGCTGTGACCGCCATGCGGCAAGAGATTGGAATTAATTAAATCCTGTAACAACCTTGTTGTTATGATGCAGCCTCTATTTATCAAGAGTAATTGGCAATTAGCGGCTGTGTTTTTCAGCTGTGCATTTGGGCTTTGCATGAGTTACCTATTTTCAGTTATATGGTATCAACTACCTATAAGACACTAGGTGTATCATCACGTAAAAATCCATGACAACACAGAATGGATGTTGTATCACAAAGTATTTAATGACATTGTGCTTCGATGGAACACCGAATATCAATATGTTTACATCCAGGCTCTATCACCATTGTAAAAATATGTGGCACAGTGGCAATAGATGTATTCTCGCCACACTGAGGAGGAATGCTCTTTATGTCTTTCCTCGATTTTGCCTCATCAGTCCGGTCTTGCACAAAATCCAGCAAGATCTCGCCTCAGGCATTTCATACTGCCTGACTGGCCTATGCAGCCATGGTTCCCGCTAAATGTTGGGAATGATAATAGGATCTTATATGGTTATCCTAAACACAAAAATTTGGTGGTTCACCCCGTGACTCGGGAAACCATCCTCTGCATGATAAAATCAATTTATAGACTTGCAGACTCTGAGAAGACCGTTCGGCGGCTCGGGTTGCCAGACCGATCTATGTACGTGCTCACTGCAGAGTGCAGGGATAGCACCGAGAAAGCAGCACATTTTTCCTCATCAGGAGATGGGAAGTGTTTTGTTTCAATGCCAATGTTATATATAATACGGCACGGATAACTAACGTCTCGGAGTTCATTTTCAGATGGGTCTTTGACAATTAATTAAGTTATAGTACCATTACTGTGCCAATGTGCTTCCTCATCATAGTTGCTGCAACGATCGGGACCCACTCTGTCGGGTCTCATCCTCTGATATTCAGATTTATAAAGGATATCTTTAACGCAAATTCTCCCAGGCCCAGGTACTCTGAGATATGGGATGTTAGCATTGTTCTTAAACTGCTTCACCAGTAGGGCCCAGCTACATCTATCACTGGTCAACTCACTTACAAAGTGGTTATGCTCATGGCGCTAGTCTCAGCACAACTGGTCCAGCCACTACTTAAATTGCAACTGGACAGGATGGTTACATCTGCTATTAATATATATTTTATGTTTATGATGTAGTTAAGCGGAGCAGACCAGGGGTGTCAGGTCCCAAACAATTTCTCATGGCATACCCCATGGACCTTTGGTTGTGTGTGGTCACACATTTACAACAATACATCAAGTTCACCTAGAGCTTTAGAGGCTCTGCACTAGCAATGATTGTTAGTTACTAAAAAACCTCATAAAAGATATCAATCCAGACCATCTCCAGGTGGTCAAAATGGGGTTTTGGCTCATGCAGGAGTAGATGCAAATGTTTCAAATCTCACTCCACTAGGGCTGCTACAACATCAGCAGCAGGGTTATGTACGTTCCACTGGACCACATCCTAGCGGCTGTAGGATGGTCAAATGAACGAACTTTCCAACTTTTTATAATACCCATTGCCAGACCGGGGGTATTTGCCAATTCCATTTATGTTCTGTTTCATAGTTTCCCCCCAGGACGGGAAGGGTCACTATTAATTTCCTTTGATGATTAAGCATCAGCAATTTTAACAAACTATGTCATGTCTGAATGCATTAATCTTTTTCACTCATCCATGGTCAATTGATGCAGTGTGTGACGCCTGGACTCGTATCCAGCATGAAATCACAGAGCTTCAAAGTCTTCACGTAGTCACTCACGTGACTCCGAAGTGAAATAGTAAGATTAAACGAGAACTTACCAGTTTGAAGTTTGATCTTTATTTTATGAGGAGTTACGATGAGGGATTACGTGCCCTCCGCTCTCAACCCTCTCTCATAAAGGTCAGCTGGTAGTTCTAGTTCTCTCCAATCTTACTATATTCAGTTCAACAACTGTTATCTGTGATTTCACACCGCTGCTTTGAAGATTGACGCACAAGCGGGCTGGTGGGTTCTTCACGTAATCCCCATAAACTCCTCATAAAACTCCTCATAAAATAAAAATCAAACTTCAAACTGGTAAGCTCGTTTAATCTTACTATTCTTTATCAATTGCACAAAGGTCTCATACAATGGTGGGTCAGTTTACCACAGGATGATAGCCACCATCAATTTCAATAGTAATTGGTAAATACAAATTAAACAGTACATTTGATTCAATACAGTTCAAGATAGTGGACTATTGTTCAGTTCAGTATGTTTCACTCCTGTGGGTCTAATTGCTCACCTCAAACCTGACTCCAGAATCATGTGCATCTTTGTTTCCTTCATCAATAATTCTGAGTGAGTCTGGATCCACTTTCTCCTCCGTCTGAGCTTTCTGTCGAAGGTAGTCCATTCTCCTTTGTCGGCTCAGTTGATTATTAATAAGGGCTTGCAGCTGATTCCTTTCAATGGAGCCCAGCAGGATCATGGAATCTAAGGATGTAATCAGCCCAAGTTAAATACTTATAGATATCAAGTCAGTACTCAATGTAAACCAGAAATGCTGATATCCACCCATCAATTCACCACACTACTACTCTCTATTAATATGAACGATCTACACTTGCTAGATATAGACAATTACACGCACCTGAATTCATACTTTCACATTTGCTTTGCTGACATAATGCAGAGGTCGGACAAAAAAGAAACAGAGGTCATTTTAATCAGCCATATAGTCCAGAGAGCTATAGAGTTATTACTGGGGTTGCCAACTTTCTCACTCCCAAATAAGGGACAAAAGGTCAAAATAAGGGACAAATTCCCAGAGTAATTTGTTGACCGACTCGGCCATGGCCGGGTGAATAATGAGTTGGCCCAGGTGCTGGACTGCACACAAAGCTGAGGAGTTTAGTCCGACACCCCATCCAACTCATGAACCAATGATCGGCCATGAGAAGGAGGGGTGGTGGTGTCGGCGGTAAGCGAAGGTCCGAAGGACGGACAACTGGCCGGGCTGCCGACCGACCGACGGGGCCACGGGCGAGGCGCTGCTGCTGCTGCTGCACTCCATGGGCTGCACTATGTCGGGACCTGTGAGGCGGGGCCAGACGCGGCGCTCCGACCCGACAGTCCCCTCGACCCGAGTAGTAGCAGTCAAATACAGGACAAGGGCTGTCCCGTATGGGACAAACCAATTTAACCCAATATATGGGATGTCCCGACTAATACGGGTGAGTTGGCAACCCTAGTTATTACATAAAGGTGGAAAGCTTTCATAGAATGTGCTTGCCTTCTACTGTAGTACAATGTTCAGTATGGAAAAACAGAATGCATTTTCAGGCACAGTAATACTCAATAGTTACATGATGCAGTGTTAAGATGACATGCTGGTTGGTTAAACTGTACACTGCGTAATAATTAGTGTATACAACCCATCATGGGAGATTGATAAGTCAGGAACACTTCTGCATTGCATAATGTACAGCGTTCAAAGGTGGCCATAGAACTGCGTAGGAAGAAACTGCAGATGCCGGTTTACAGCGAAGATAGACACAAAATGCTGGAGTAACTCAGCGGGACAGGCAGCATCCCTGGATCGAAGGAACTTGTCCGTGCAAGAATAAAAAAGTACTGATGTTGGAAACATAAACTGATGCAATATTTAAGAGAGTATGAATTGGTAGCCTACTGTGGTAAAGGACATTTTAAATTACACTCACTCAAACAAATAATGTATCTTGCATATCTCACACTAGCGACAACTGTTGACTCTCAATTTGCTGAGTGTTAATTTTTGCCGATTCTCAATTTTTCGTCTGAATACTGAACCGTTGGAAAGCCAAATCAAGATGCCAGCCAGCACTGATCCGGGAAAGGAGGATACAAAATGGACAATGATGTAAACAAGGTATGTTGAAACAATCTGGTGCTCAACCCAGGCAACTATTCGCTTGCTAGCCACAGAAGCAGACCTACAATCACATATTAAATCCATACTTTTAAATCTCTATTTCTGCAGATACACTGTGAATGACTCGATTGTAATCATGTACTGTCTGTCCGCTGACTGGATAGCACGCAACAAAAGCTTTTCACTGTATCTCGGTGCACATGACAATAAACTGTAATGGTAAAAACTCGAAAACGCAACAGGAAAAAGCAAGAAGGAAGAAAATAAGAAGTGGAAAGGCCAGTGAGAAATTATAAATATTGGGAATTTTAGTCAGGAGTAGAAAAAATATTTCAATTAATTTTATTTTAAGGAATGTAATTTTATCTCTGGTGTGAACCTCTTCAAGTGAGTTGTTGGTGGTGTTAAATTAATAACCATTGGAACAGGATAAATAATTACAAAGGGAAAGAGAAATCAAAGATGGAATATACAATTTAATTTCACAGTTCATAAATAACTCAGTCCTGAACATGTTCCCGACCAGAGAAAAGGCAATTCTGGATTTAGTGTTGTCCAATGAACCAGATATGATAAGAGAACTCGAGGTAAAGGAACCGTTTGGAGGTAGTGATCATAATATGATTAGTTTTTATCTGCAATTTGAGAAGGAGAACGTTAAATCGGAAGTGTCAGTGATCCAGTTGAACAAAGGGGCAATGAAGGCATGAGAGGGGAGCTGGCCAAGGTAGACTGGAATGGGATCCTAGCAGGAATGACGGTGGAACAGCAATGTCAGGAATTTCTGGGCATAATCCGGAAGATGCAGGATCATTTCATTCCAAAAAGGAAGAAAGATTCTAAGGGGAGTAGGAGGAAACCATGGCTGACAAGAGAAGTTAGGGATAGAATAAAACTAAAAGAAAAGATGTATAACACAGCAAAGAGTAGCCGGAAGCCAGAAGATTGGGAAACTTTCATAGGACAACAGAAGGAAACAAAACGGGCAATACGGGCTGAAAAGATGAAGTACGAGGGGAAGCTGGCCAGGAATGTAAAGAAGGACAGTAAAAGCTTCTTTAGATATGTTAAGGGAAAAAGTGTAGCAAAGTCAAATGTGGGTCCCTTGAAGGCAGACACGGGTGAAATTATTATGGGCAACAAGGAAATGGCAGAAGAGTTGAATAGGTACTTCGGATCTGTCTTCACTAAGGAAGACGCAAACAATCTCCCAGATGTACTGGAGGACAGAGGATCTAAGGGGATAGAGGAACTGAAAGAAATTTTCATTAGGCGAGAAATAGTATTGGGTAGGCTAATGGGACTGAAGGATGATAAATCCCCTGGACCTGATGGTCTGCATCCCAGGGTCCTCAGGGAGGTGGCTCTAGAAATAGTGGATGCATTGGTGATCATTTTCCAATGTTCAATAGATTCAGGATCAGTTCCTGTGGATTGGAGGATAGCTAATGTTATCCCACTTTTCAAGAAAGGAGCGAGAGAGAAAACGGAGAATTACAGACCAGTTAGCCTGACTTCGGTGGTGGGGAAGATGCTGGAGTCAATTATTAAAGAGGTAATAATGGGGCATTTGGATAGCAGTAAAAGGATTAGTCCAAGTCAACATGGATTTATGAAAGGGAAATCATGCTTGACTAATCTTCTGGAATTTTTTGAGGATGTGACAAGTAAAATGGATGAAGGGGTGCCAGTGGATGTAGTGTATCTAGACTTTCAAAAAGCCTTTGATAAGGTCCCGCACGGGAGACTGGTGACTAAAATTAGAGCACATGGTTTGGGGGTAGGGTGTTGACATGGATAGAAAATTGGTTGGCAGACCGTAAGCAAAGAGTAGGAGTGAACGGGTCCTTTTCAGAATGGCAGGCAGTGGCGAGTGGAGTGCCGCAAGGTTCGGTGTTGGGGCCGCAACTGTTTACCATATATATTAATGATTTGGAAGAGGGAATTAGATGCAACACTAGCAAGTTTGCGGATGACACAAAGCTGGGTGGCAGTGTGAGCTGTGAAGAGGATGTTAGGAAGTTGCAGGGTGACCTGGACAGGTTGAGTGAGTGGGCAGATGTGTGGCAGATGCAGTATAATATAGATAAATGTGAGGTTATTCACTTTGGCGGCAAAAACAAGGGGGCAGTTTATTATCTCAATGGGGTTAGGTTAGGTAAGGGGGAGGTGCAGCGAGACCTGGGCGTCCTTGTACACCGGTCGCTGAAAGTTGGCTTACAGGTACAGCAGGCAGTGAAGAAAGCTAATGGAATGTTGGCCTTCATAACAAGAGGATTTCAGTATAGGAGTAAAGAGGTTCTTCTGCAGTTGTATAGGGCTCTGGTGAGACCACATCTAGAGTATTGTGTACAGTTTTGGTCTCCTAATTTGAGGAAGGACATCCTTGTGATTGAAGCAGTGCAGAGTAGGTTCACGAGATTGATCCCTGGGATGGCGGGACTGTCATATGAGGATAGATTGAAAAGACTAGGCTTGTATTCACTGGAGTTTAGAAGGATGAGGGGGGATCTTATAGAAACTTATAAAATTATAAAAGGACTGGACAAGCTAGATGGAGGAAAAATGTTCCCAATGTTGGGCGAGTCCAGAACCAGGGGCCACAGTCTTAGAATAAAGGGGAGGTCATTTAAGACTGAGGTGAGAAAAAAAAATGTCACGCAGAGAGTTGTGAATTTATGGAATTCCCTGCCACAGAGGGCAGTGGAGGCCAAGTCACTGGATGGATTTAAGAGAGAGTTAGATAACGCTCTAGGGGCTAGTGGAGTCAAGGGATATGTGGGGAAGGCAGGCACGAGTTATTGATAGGGGACGATCAGCCATGATCACAATGAATGGCGGTGCTGGCTTGAAGGGCGAAATGGCCTCCTCCTGCACCTATTTTCTATGTTTCTATGTTTCTACGTTGCAATCTTGTTTTTCCCCAAAATGGTGTACTTCACTCCACTCAAGATAGACACAAAATTCTGGAGTTTCCTACACAAATCTCCACTCAGTTTTGTAGTAATCAATGTTTACTTTCTAAAATACCTGCAATATCTTTCTGGTTTCAAGTTCAACCTACTGTCTTAATCAACAAGTTAAGAATCTTACTGTGAACACTAATTCATGGTGAAAAAACATTCAAACAAGAATCATATATATATTTAAACTTGGGTCAAAGCTCTTTTTATCTCACAGTAGGTTAGTGTTAATGTGCGGGGATCATTGGTCGGTGCGGACTCGGTGGGACAAAGGGCCTGTTTCCACATGGTATTGGGGGTAGGGTACTGACATGGATAGAAAATTGGTTGGCAGACAGGAAACAAAGAGTAGGGATTAACGGGTCCCTTTCAGAATGGCAGGTAGTGACTGGTGGGGTACCGCAAGGCTCGGTGCTGGGATCGCAGCTATTTACAATATACATCAATGATTTAGATGAAGGGATTAAAAGTAACATTAGCAAATTTGCAGATGACACAAAGCTGGGTGCAGTGTGAACCGTGAGGAGGATGCTATGAGGATGCAGGGTAACATTGACAAGTTGGGTGAGTGGGCAGATGCATGGCAGATGCAGTTTAATGTGGATAAATGTGAGGTTATCCACTTTGGTAGCAAAAACAGGAAAGTAGACTATTATTTTAATGGTGTCAAGTTGGTAAAAGGGGAAGTACAACGGGATCTGGGGTCCTTGTTCATCAGTCACTGAAAGTAGGCATGCAGGTACAGGATAGTATAGGAGCAAAGAGTTGTACAGGGCCCTAGTGAGACCACACCTGGAGTGTTGTGTGTAGTTTTGGTCTCCAAATTTGAGGAAGGACATTCTTGCTCTTCAGGGAGTGCAGCGTAAGTTCACGAGGTTAATTCCCGGGATGGCGGGACTGTCATATGTTGATAGAATGGAGCGAGTTGGTTTGTATACACTGGAATTTAGAAGGATGAGAGGGTATCTTTTTGAAACATATAAGTTTATTAAAGGATTGGACACGCTAGAGACAGGAAACATGTTCCCAATGTTGGGGGAGTCTAGAACCAGGGGCCATAGTTTAAGAATAAGGGGTAGGCCATTTAGAATGGAAATGAGGAAGAACTGTTTCACCCAGAGAGTTGTGAATCTGTGAAATTCTCCGCCTCAGAAGGCAGTGTAGGCCAATTCTCTGGATGCATTCAAGAGAGAGTTAGATAGAGCTCGTAAAGATAGAGGTCAAGGGATATGGGGAGAAGGCAGGAACAGGGTACTGATTATGGATGATAAGCCATAATCACAGTGAATGGCGGTGCTAGCTCGAAGGCCCGAATGGCCTACTCCTACACCTATTGTCTATTATATTTCTAAACTGAATGGCACTTGGAGAGGACATTCGTGGGGAAACATTCAGTGAGGATGGATGGGTGGAATATAGGAATAAGAAGGGGGTAGTCACATTCATTCGATTGTACTCTCCCTGCAATAGTCAGCAAAAATTAGAGGAGCTAATATTTAGGGAGATTGTACAATACGGTTGTAATAGAAGGGAGTTTAACTTCCCTAACATAGACTGGGAATGCAACAGTGTGTCCAGGACGATTTTCTCAGGCAATATGTAGGTGATCCTACTGGAGATGGGGCAACACTCAACTTATAGTGTGATACAGTCCTCCTCCTGTGACTCGACCTCTTGCTAATGTTTTATGTGTTCCTATCAGTTTGTGGCCACCAACTACTTGAAGTTTCAGAAAGTCTACGAGATCATGGCTACTTCTCGCCTGATATGGATGGCCAGTCTACAAGTGGAATGGAGCTGCGGTTTAGTTGCTAGAATCATACAGAATTTATTGTATACAAACTTTCTTTAAGTATACAAACTTAAAGCACACGGTATTGGGGGTTCAGTATTGATGTGGATAGAGAACTGGCTGGCAAACAGGAAGCAAAGAGTAGGAGTAAACGGGTCCTTTTCACAATGGCAGGCAGTGACTGGTGGGGTACCGCAAGGCTCAGTGCTGGGACCCCAGCTATTTACAATTTATATTAATGATCTGGATGAGGGAATTGAAGGCAACATCTCCAAGTTTGCGGATGACACTAAGCTGGGGGGCAGTGTTAGCTGTGAGGAGGATGCTAGGAGACTGCAAGGTGACTTGGATAGGCTGGGTGAGTGGGCAAATGTTTGGCAGATGCAGTATAATGTGGATAAATGTGAGGTTATCCACTTTGGTGGCAAAAACAGGAAAGTAGACTATTATCTAAATGGTGGCCGATTAGGAAAAGGGGAGATGCAGCGAGACCTGGGTGTCATGGTACACCAGTCATTGAAAGTAGGCATGCAGGTGCAGCAGGCAGTGAAGAAAGCGAATGGTATGTTAGCTTTCATAGCAAAAGGATTTGAGTATAGGAGCAGGGAGGTTCTACTGCAGTTGTACAGGGTCTTGGTGAGACCACACCTGGAGTATTGCGTACAGTTTTGGTCTCCAAATCTGAGGAAGGACATTATAGCCATAGAGGGAGTGCAGAGAAGGTTCACCAGACTGATTCCTGGGATGTCAGGTCTTTCATATGAAGAAAGACTGGATAGACTTGGCTTATACTCGCTAGAATTTAGGAGATTGAGAGGGGATCTTATAGAAACGTACAAAATTCTTATGGGGTTGGACAGGCTAGATGCAGGAAGATTGTTCCCGATGTTGGGGAAGTCCAGGACAAGGGGTCACAGCTTAAGGATAAGGGGGAAATCCTTTAAGACCGAGATGAGAAAAAACTTTTTCACACAGAGAGTGGTGAATCTCTGGAACTCTCTGCCACAGAGGGTAGTTGAGGCCAGTTCATTGGCTATATTTAAGAGGGAGTTAGATGTGGCCCTTGTGGCTAAAGGGATCAGGGGGTATGGAGAGAAGGCAGGTACGGGATACTGAGTTGGATGATCGGCCATGATCATATTGAATGGCGGTGCAGGCTCGAAGGGCCGAATGGCCTACTCCTGCACCTATTGTCTATGTATCTATGTATCTATTGTCTGGGTTGCACAATCGGGAGTTTTCTAATTCCCATGTTCTCTCCACCCCACTATCTGATCAGACAAGCAATTCTGATTCTGGATTAAATCAGGGGTTTAGCGCATCAGCTCTTTAAATTAATGCCAGAGGCACTATGCTGTATTAATCCCATGTATATAATCTGGCAGCAAAACAATACACCTTTAAGAAGGGTCTCGACCCAAAACGTGGAATGGTTTGAGAATTTGTGTCTTATTTATCTGTTATCCTTGTTCCAACTCCTGATAGGTCCCACCTCCAATCCTTTCCCATTCTAAACACTGTCCACTTAAGGGCCTGTCCCACTTACGTGTCCTTGGCATGCAAATTACGCGACCTCGTGGTCGCGTTGAGGCGCACAGGCATCGAGTGGCCGCGCGGGGCCGGTCCCACTGAGAAGCGCGGAGGGGTATGTAGTTGTGTGCGATATCGCGCGGGGCTCCGAAATTTTTGTAGCGAACGAAATCTTCGCGCGCCAATGGCCTGTCGCGTAACTGACGACCAAAGTGCGACAGGCCCAAGACCCTGGCGCGACGCAACTTCTCACCTTCAACAGCAGCAGAAGCTGGCAAACGATCGCCGAGCTCGGCCTGAGGCTCACGGCTGTTGCGGTCCGGATCCGCCCCCACTCCTACTCCCAGAGCGGGGCCAAGAAAATTGAAGATGGACACAAAATGCTGGAGTAACTCAGCGGGACCGGCAGCATCTCTGGAGAGAAGCAATGGGTGAAGTTTTGGGTCAAGACCCTTCTTTTCAGACTGAAGAAGAGTCACGACACGAAACGTCACCCATTGCTTCTCCCCGGAGATGCTGCTGGTCCCGCTGAGTTACTCCAGCATTTTGTGTCCATCTTCAAATGACGTCATGCGCTCCAGACAGCTGTGCGGTCGAATGAAGTCGCGCGCGACCTTCGCGGGACCGTTGCGCCTCAACGCGACCACGAGGTCGCGTAATTAGCGTGCCAAGGACACGTAAGTGGGACAGGCCCTTTACTTTGACTATTTGCTTCCTGTCCCTAAACCTGTTTTATTTGTGCAGTACATTCCCTTCCTTAATACCTTCTTTCCTTTTCCCTTCCAAACTCTTTTCGGCACAGATATTGTGGGCTAAAGGGCCCATTGCTCTGTTCTATTGTTCTATGCTCACCACATTTGATGTCCAAACCTCTCTCAGACAATCCCAGCAACTCAAGGGTTTTCTGGAGTTCTGAATTTGGTCTCTAGGACCCACCTCTCTCTGCTATTCCTGCATTCTCTCAGACATGCTGAGGGTTTATCAACACTGATGGTTGCTTGTATTGCCATTTCCCTATGTTTAAGCTGTCGTCTCTTTCCCCAAGTGCCAAACTTGCAAGAATCAAATTCTTCCCACTCACTTCAGAAAGATTTTAATTATAGAGTTCATAACTTCATAAGTGATAGGAGCAGAATTAGGCCATTCAGTTCATCGAGTCTACTCCACCATCCAATCATGGCTGATCTATCTCTCCCTCCTAACACCACTCTCCTGCCTTCTCCCCATAACCCCTGACACCCATACTAATCAAGAATTGATCTATCCCTGCCTTAAATATATCCACTGACATGGCCTCCACAGCCTTCTGTGGCAATGAATTCCACAGATTCATCACCCTCTGAATAAAGAAATTCCTCCTCATCTCCTTCCTAAAAGAATGCTCTTTAATCCTGAGGCTATGACCTCTCGTCCTACACTGTCCCACTAGTGGAAACATCCTGTCCACATCCATGCTATCCAAGCCTTTCACTATTCTGTATAAAGGTGTACCGTTCTGGATACTGTTGAGGAGGATGAGCATTCAGCAGCATGAGTTGGATCTGTGGTGATGGTCCTGGCTCTGGTGAAATCAGGCAGAGCCATAGTGATCGGAGACTCATTAATTAGGGGGACAGACTGGAGATACTGTGGCAGCAAACAGGACTCCAGGATGGTCTGATGTCTTCCTGGTTGTATCCGCTGCAAGACCAACTCTCCCAACCTGTCCAAGTCCTTCTGCAGAGGCCCTGCTTTCTTTACACAACCCACCTCTCCACCAATTTCAATACAGAACAATCAAAATATTTGGAATTGAAAAGAAAAATCAGTCATGAAATGACTGGAATGTTGAAAATTGACTGGTACTGTGGGGGAAACAATCTATCATCCTGACTAGATCTTGCTTGTATGGAGCTCCAGCTAAGGAGCCTGTTACTTGTCCTCCAAATTGGCTTTGCCGGTCACTCAGTTGTCGCAAAGCACAATATATAAAATATTACAACATAACTGTGAATTTCTCTTCATCGGAACCGTGCTGCGGTTCAAGACCGACACAAAAAGCTGGAGTAACTCAGCGGGTCAGACAGCATCTTTGGAGAAAAGGAATAGGTGACAGTTTGGGTCGAGACCCTTCTTCAGGCTGAGTTCTTGGTTCTTGGTTTCTTGGTCCTCCAAAATATTCCAAATGGAATTTAAACTGGAGGTGGTGGAGGGAGGACTTAAGCCGGAAAGGGTTTTTGGGAAGAAAGAGCTACCTTAAATTTAGTTGCATCTGGTTGGGTAACTATGGTAGGGTGAAGATTATTCTATCTTGGTAGCTGGAATCACAAATTGGATCGAATGCCCTCGTCAGGGGGAAGGGAGACGTCACCATCACTTTTGCAAGGCCATTGGGAATAGACACTAAATGCTGATGCAGCCGAATAACACCAGAACAACAGGAATAAAAAGTAACACCGCATAGATCTGTTGCACAAAATAGTTCAGGAATTGATTTTCATAGAAAGAACACTTTCTTTACATACTTCAATGAAAATATCCTGTTTGCCCGTTCTTATTTCTTTCAAATTAAATTCCTGTTCTATATCTTTTTTTTACCTCTGTCAGTACCAAAGTGATTCAGGCACAAATGCTTCATAGTTCTTGAAGGAATGTCAAGGCAAAACAAGTCTGACAATTGGAAAAATAGTTTAATCCATCATGATTCAAACAAAATGTGCAGATGCTGGTTTTAAACCAAAGATAGACACAAAAAGCTGGAGTAAAGCCCCTGTCCCACTTACGTGTCCTTGGCACGCAAATTACGCGACCTCGTGGTCGCGTTGAGCGTCGACGGTCCCGCGAAGGTCGCGCGCGACTTCATTCGACCGCACAGCCGTCTGGAGCGCGTGACGTCATTTGAAGATGGACGCAAAATGCCGGAGTAACTCAGCGGGACCGGCAGCATCTCCGGAGAGAAGGAATGGATGACGTTTCGTGTCGAGACTCTTCTTCAGTCTGTAAGATGGGTCTTGACCTGAAACGTCACCCATTGCTTCTCTCCAGAGATGCTGCCGGTCCCGCTGAGTTACTCCAGCATTTTGTGTCTATCTTCAATTTTCTTGGATCCGGACCACAATGGCCATGAGCCCCAGGCCAAGCTCGGCGATAGTTTGCCAGCTTCTGCTGCTGTTGGAGGTGAGACGTTGCGTTGCGCCAGGGTCTTGGGCCTGTCGCACTTTGGCCGTCGGTTCCGCGACAGGCCGTTGGCGCGCGAAGATTTAGTTCGCTACAAAAATTTCGGAGCCCCGCGCGATGTTGCACACAACTACATACCCCTCAGTGGGACCGGCCCCGCGCGGCCACACGATGCCCATGCGCCTCAACGCGACCACGAGGTCGCGTAATTTGCGTGCCAAGGACACGTAAGTGGGACAGGCCCTTAACTCAGCGGGACAGGCAGCATTTCTGGAGAGAAGGAATGGGTGACGTTTCGGGTCTGAAGAAGGGTCTCGACCCGAAACGTCAACCATTCCTTCTTTCCAGAGATCCTGCCTGACTCCTGAGTTACTCCAGCTTTTTGTGTCTATGATTCAAACAAAGTTTGCTTCTTTTAGCATACTGAAATTTCTCTAGTTCTTAGTCCTGTACACAAGTTATTCAAAGCTGTTCATCTCCTTACCTGCTGCTTCAACAAGGGGAAGGTGTTTAAGTTTGGTGCTGTGAAGGAGTTCCTGTAGGTCCCTGTACTTGCAGTTTACAATGACGAATCGGATGTCCCTGACCATGATATCTTCCACACGGATGTTATATTTCCTGTAAAGAATATTTCAAAGTGAAGTGATATATAAAAACAAAGCTGCTCTCACTGTATGAGGTCACTAGAATTGATTGTATGAATTAAAATCATGACCCTGAGTTGATCCCATGTACTATTATACATTTTCTTTACTGTGTCTGAACTTCCTCATAATTATTTGAGCATGGCACAGTTTTAAATCAAGGTTAGACCATCTGGAGGTGAAATCAGTACGAGCATTGCATGCAAGGTTAGTTTACTTCAAAGACACAGCATGGAAACAGTCCCTTTGGTCGAACGAGTACACACTGACCTTCGATCACCCTTCCATGCTAATTCTATGCTATCCCACTTTTGCATCCACTCCCTGCACATTGGGGACAATTTAACAGAAGCTGATTTATCTACAAAGCCACATGTTTTTGGGATGTGGGACCCGGAGGTAACCCACGCAGGCACAGGGGGAAAGTGCAAACTTCACACACAGGCACCAGCCGAGCTCAGAATAGGACTCGGGTGTCTGGCACTGTGAGGATGTGGCTCTACCAGCTGTGTCACTGTGCCGCTGGTTTGCAACAAAGTCCCAATGGGAAATTCTGGAGTAATTGGTGAGGCCGTACTTGCAGCATTGTGTTGGGTTTTGGTCGCCCTGCTATAGGAAAGATGCCATTATACTGGAAAGGGTACAGAAAAGATTCACATGGATGTGGCTGGACTTAATGGATTGAATTATAGGGAGAGGCTTGGCAGAATGGGACTTGATTCCTTGGCGTGCAGGAGGCAGAAGAGTGATCTTGCAGAGGTGCATAAAATCATGAGGAGTAGGGAATCAATAATTAGAGAGCATAGGTTTAAGGTGAGAGCAGAAATGTTTAACAGGAAATTGGTTGGGTTGACCTTGTCCAAACAGAGGGTGGTACACAAATGGAATGACGAGCCAGAGGAAGTAGTTGAGGCAGGTGGAGTAACAACATTTTAAAGACATTTGGACAGGTACATGGGTACGAAAGATTTAGAAGGCTATGGGTCAACACAGGCAAATGGGACCATCATGGATGGGCATCTTGAATGGCATGGACAAGTGGAGCCAAAAGGCATGTTCCTGTGTTGTATGAGGATGACTCTAGTTGAGATTTTTCGAGATTGATAGTCAAAGATTTTGCTAAAACGAAGTAACAAAATATATATTCTGGATTGGAAAATAATGTTTGTTGTAAAACAGGTGAAGAGCAAAACCATTAATAAGTCTGAAGAAGGGTCTCGACCCGAAACATCACCAATTCCTTCTCTCCAGAGATGCTGCCTGTCCCGCTGAGTTACTGCAGCATTTTGTGTCTAACAGTGGAATGGCCTGTTTACTGGTCTACGCTAATTTGTGCAAGACATTTGTGGGCATCGAAAATAGATGTTGCAATCTCCACTATGAAGGGTAATTTGTGTGAAGGATTCTTCTCAAAATGAATGTTGTTGTCAACCATAAAGTTTGTGTGCTACCCACTAAAATAACATTCCAATTACTCCATTTTCCAAAACCAGCTCCAAGTCCCTTCTGCTTCATCCAAAGGCTTTTGTTGGTGTGTTGGATTCTGGCAGTCGCAACCTCTCCACAGATGCCAGCTGACCTGCTGGTATTTATTACAATCTCTTTTATTTCAAATTCCCAGCAACAATTGTCTTCTGTGTCTCATAGTTCTTTCACTGTGTTTTTCCTCTGTCCTCTGTTTTTCTAATGACCCCTTCTCAGTATAGACCAAACAATATTAACCAGCCTTCACTATTCCCTCTCAGCTGGCACCACTAGTCTTGGCATCTCTCTGACTCTCTTGGTCTCTATCCTATCACGTGCATTCCTATCACCCCATCCCACCACCCTTTTGTGTGACTTAAAATATCTTTGATTTCTAACTTTTCTTAATTGTGTTGAAAGGTGATGAATTCAAAATCTTAACTCTGTTTCTTTCTCCACAGATTCTGTCTAAATTGCTGACTATTTTCAGCTTTTTATAAAAAATACTTTCAGATCTATTGTTTTGTCAAAGATTATCTGACTTGATTCATTACTTTTTTATTCAAATCACAATAATATGGCTAAGATAGACTTAAAATGTTGGAATAACTCAGCGGGACAAACAGCATCTCTGGATAGAAGAAATGGGTGACGTCTCGGGTCCAGACCCTTCGAGAAGGGTGAGAGTCAGGGGAGAGGGAGATACAGAGATATGGAAGGGTAAGGTGTGAAAACGACACATCAAAGGAGATGCGGCTCAAGGTAAATGTAGGACAAGGTGACAACGAAGCATGCAGAGATAAAACTTAACAGGGGGACAGTCAGACTGGTCGGAAAACTAGGAAGGGGAAAGGATGGAGAGCCCTAACTCTCTCTTGATGGAGCCCACAATGGTCCATTGTTGACTGTGGAAGAGGTGATAACGAAGGAATATGAACAGTGAAACTAGCTGGATGACGAGGGTGGGGGAGGGACAGAGAGAGAGGGAAATCAAGGGCTACTTGAAGTTAGAGAAGTCAATGTTCATACTGGGGTGTAAGCTGCCCAAGCGAAATATGAGGTGCTGTTCCTCCAATTTGTGCTGGGCCTCACTCTGACAGTGGAGGAGGCTCAGGACAGAAAGGTCAGATTGGGAATGGGAGGGGGAGTTAAAGTGTTTAGCAACTGGGAGATCAGGCAGGTTTAGGCGGACTGAGCAGAGGTGTTCAGTGAAACGATCGCTGAGCCTGCGCTTGGTTTCGCCGATATATGGGAGTCCACATCTGGAAAAACAGATACAGTAGATGAGGTGCAATTGAACGTCTGCCTAACCTGAAAGGACTGTCAAGGTCCCTGGACAGAGTCAAGCGGGGAGGTATCGGGACAGGTGTAGCATCTCCTGCGGTTGCAGGGGGAAGTACCTGGGGAGGGGGTGGTTTGGGTGGGGAGGGATGAGTTGACCAGGGAGTTGCGGAAAAAACGGTCTCTGCGGAAAGTAGAAATGGGTGGAGATGGAAAGATGTGGCTAGTGGTGGGATCCCGTTGGAGGTGGTGGAAATGTGGGAGGATTAAGTTCCTTGCAACAAAATAATATGGCTTATCCTTACTGGATCTAGGACATAGTTCAGAATATTATCCCAAATAACTCCCTCAATTTTTTGACAACTGGTCTGATTGTACCAATCTAAATAAAAAGTTAAATGAATCGTTACTTATACCCTTTACTTGTCATAGATTCTTCTATCTTTGCGTTTATATATTCTACCACATCACAACTGCTAAATTCATCAATCAAACATAAATCTCACTGCTGCCAAAATCCCTTAACATTTTACTCCCTAATCACAAGTGCCTACTGATCTTTCATCAGTCTTCTCTTTCACCTTAAACGATTTAATACTTAATCACTAAAGTTCATAAATTCATAAGTGATAGCAGCAGAATTAAGCCATTCGGCCCATCAAGTCTACTCTGCTAATCAAACATGGCTGATCTATCTTTCCCTCTTAACCCCATTTTCCTGTGGACATTATAACATTGTACTTTCAGTTTCTTTTAGGAATATCACATTATATGACATTTGCTACCCATTTCCTTTATTTTCTTGGCGACACAAAATGATGCTTTAATGTGCTAAAATTGAAGAATACCAGTTTCCTCACTGTGCCTGCAATCATTCATGCACAAAATTACAGAACTTAATGAGTCATAGACGTATTTAAGGTTAATACTAGGTCCATGTCTCTCCACAGATGGTTGCTGCTTGACCTCTCACAAATCTCACATCACCAGCATAATAGCAACATTCAAGAGATAATCAATGCCATTAGTTAGTAAGCCTTAACTTTCATCCCCTTTTATGTCTCGTTTTCACACCTTACACTTCCTTATATCTGTGTCTCCCTCTCCCCTGACTATCAGTCTGATGCAGGGTCTCGACCCAAAATGTTACCCATTCCTTCTATCCAGATATGCTGTCTGTCCCGCTGAGTTACTCCAGCATTTTGTGTCTATCTTTGGTGTAAACCAGCATTTGACGCTCCTTCCTACATTTTGAAACATATAAGATTGTTAAGGGCTTGGACACACTAGAGGCAGGAAACATGTTCCCGATGTTGGGGGAGTCCAGAACCAGCGGCCACAGTTTAAGAATAAGGAGTAAGCCATTTAGAACAGAGACGAGGAAACACTTTTTCTCACAGAGAGTGGTGAGTCTGTGGAATTCTCTGCCTCAGAGGGTGGTGGAGGCAGGTTCTCTGGATGCTTTCAAGAGAGAGCTAGATAGGGCTCTTAAAAATAGCGGAGTCAGGGGATATGGGGAGAAGGCAGGAACGGGGTACTGATTGGGGATGATCAGCCATGATCACATTGAATGGCTGTGCTGGCTCGAAGGGCCGAGTGGCCTACTCCTGCACCTATTGTCTATTGTCTACACAAAACAACTTCCATGTCAGAAAATCATTGTACGTTGATTAATGATGATTTATCAGACATGGTTCTGCAGACATCTTCTATGCTTGTATTTGTATGACAATGTTTACGGGAATCTGGATCTAAACCCTTGAACCAAAATAAATGTTAACCTGTGTAAGTCATACTGCCTTCATGCTATTTTTGTGCCACCATGATAGGCTTAGTTGGATATTTTTATTCCCGTCGTACATTTCAAAATGAAATAGACATTAAAAAAAAGGCACCCCCCTAATGGAGTAAGAAATTACAATAGGTATTGACAGGTAAATATAAAGAGCTTCTAAAAACAGCTTCATAATAATCAGCTGGCTGTTTCTCTAACTCATCCAGTTATGTTTAATAGACCATGGTGAAAACATTCTCTATAGAAGGTATCACTAGATCATTGTGTGGATAACGACTAGCAGTTCTACACATTTCTGCAGATTTAATTGAATATGGTGAATCTGTAGAATTCTCTGCCACCGAAGGTAGTTGAGGCCAGTTCATTGGCTATATTTAAGAGGGAGTTAGATGTGGCCCTTGTGGCTAAAGGGATCAGGGGGTATGGAGAGAAGGCAGGTACAGGATACTGAGTTGGATGATCAGCCATTATCATATTGAATGGCGGTGCAGGCTCGAAGGGCCGAATGGCCTACTCCTGCACGTACTATCTATGTTTCTATGTTTAATATATACAAAGACCATTAACAACATCTCCTCATACAGAACTGGTCCCAACCCAAAACATCTCCTTCTCTCCAGAGATGCTGCCTGTCCCGCTGAGTTACTCCAGCATTTTGTGTCTATCTTCAGTGTAATCTGCAGTTCCTTCGCACTCATTTAGTCTGCTCCACTGCAAAATCTCCTCAAGGTATGCCTACTTTGAAGAAGTTCTCCTCATCTCTCCAACGAAAGTCTGAAGAAGGGTTTCAACCCGAAACATCACCTATTCCTTCTCTCCAGAGATGCTGCCTGTCCCGCTGAGTTAGTCCAGCAGTTTGTGTCTATCCTCATAGAACTGGTAAAATCAACTTGGATACGTGAATGGGGGACATTGTGTTTGACAACTTTATTAGATTTTCTTTCTAGGGCTTAATTCACTTGGTAAATGAGGAAGAACTGATATATTTAGACTTTCAGAAGACAGTTAGTATGGTACCAAGAAAGAGATGATAATGCCAGATTATGGTTCATAATAATGTGAGTAATATGTTACAATGGCCCCAACATTCCAGATGCGGTATAACCAATGATTCATAACAATTTATCCAGGGTCAGGATTGGGCGATGTGTTACATAATTATGTCAACAATTTCTACGATGCTTTCTAAAATGTGTTATCACAGTGGACGTTCACTTCAGGAATGGAAATTGAAGTCACTCATTCTGCAATGCAGTGCGTTTCGTAAATCCAATTCGGGATGAAAAATTGACTTTTGGCAATTCTGACTGCTGCCAGGAAGGCAGGATTGTTGTCCGAATACAATACAGTCTCCTAACCAAAGTAACTCCCCTAGTGATGTCAGACAACAAGTAATTTCTGCATCATAGCTCTTGAAGAAATTGCCTGTCATCTGAAACCCCGTGTACATATTAGATTTGAGCCTCAATCTGAACAACTAAACAAATTAAATCGTTTCTGCCAACTAAAATAGCGAACTGGCCTAAGCATTTTTGTTGCTAGGCAACAATATGAGTATTGGTGCAGCAAATACAATGCTTGTGACAAATTTGTTGAATATTGCACGCAAGCATATCAAAATGGATACACCGCTGAATTGCTGTCTAAACACGGGAATAGCAATTCAATGTTGAAACTACCTTGCAATGAACATTATGTCTGAAGGCCAATAAAATATAATAACATTTGATCCTTGCTGCAAGATGTTGTTAAACCAGCCAGCTCCCTTTCTAATAAGGCTGACCAAAAACGGAAATGAGCAAATTGTAGGTTATCTCAGTATTTAAATTATGGAGTTGAACTTATGCAAATGGCCTTTCAAAAACATTCACAAATGGAACATGTCGTCTTGTAAACTAAATGATGATAAAATGATATTTCTACACTATATCTTTGCAGTCATTTCAGTATTCAGTAATACATTGTTTTCGTAGGTCATTAACGAAAATCCAGTTTGCAAAGCAAAGCTTTGGAAACATAAATACTTTGTTTTTCTTATCCGACTAATATATCTCCCTCAATAATGGTTTATTAAAACAAACATTGGCCCCAGTGCTTGACAAAGTGGTGCCAAGTTGGTGGCTAATTAGTGTATGCAGCAGGAAAGAGCCCCCACCAGAACTATTTCATGGGACCAACTGCTTCCAGGTTAGCTTCTAATTGAAGATAGACACAAAAAGCTGGAGTAACTCAGAGGGTCAGGCAGCATCTCTGGAGAACATGGATAGGTGATGTTTCACAAAGTGCTGGAGTAACTGTGGGTCAGGCAGCATCTCTGGAGAACATGGATAGGTGACGTTTCACAAAGTGCTGGAGTAACTCTGTGGGTCAGGCAGCATCTCTGCAGAAAAGGAATAGGTGACATTTTGGGTTGTGACCCTTCTTCAGACCGAAACGTCTTCTCAACCTGAAACACCATCTATTCCTTTTCTCCAGAGATGCTGTCTGACCCGCTGAGTTACTCCAGCCTTTTGTGTCTGTCTTCAGTTCTCCCTACACATAGTTACTGATTTCTGCTGGATATTGTACTCATATTACCAATATCCCATATACCAATCCAATATCCATCTACACCTTTTGCCATGTACCTGTCCTTCAATTAATCGTGCGAGGTTCTGGGCCCCAAATTCTCCTGAGTCAGGGGGCTGTTGCAATCCTTCATAGAAACAGAAAATATGTGCAGGAGTAGGCCATTTGGCCCTTCGAGCCAGCACCGCCATTCAATGTGATCATGGCTGATCATCCACAATCAGTACCCCGTTCCTGCCTTCTCCCCATATCCCTTGATTACGCTAGCCCATATTCCAGAAGATTAGTCAAGCAAGATTTCCCCTTCATGGAGGCTTTGAACACACATAGGTTGGTAAAGATAGACACAACATGCTGGAGTAACTCAGCGGGACAGGCAGCATCTCTGGAGAGAAGGAATGGGTGGCGTTTCGGGTCGAGACCCTTCCTCAGACGAGTCAGGGGAAAGGAAGACGTGAGATATAGACAATAATGTAGAGAGATATAGTACAAATGAATGAAAGATATGCAAAAAAGTAATGATGATAAAGGAAACAGGCCGTTGTTAGCTGTGGGCTAGGTGAGAACGGGAACCTGGTACGACTTGGGTGGGGGAGGGATGGAGAGAGAGGGAATGTGGGGGTTACTTGAAGGTTGAGAAATCAAGATTAATACCACTGGGCTGTAAGCTGCCCAAGCGAAATATAAGATGCTGTTCCTCCAATTTACGATTAGCCTCAGGTCTGACAATAGAGGAGACCAAGGACAGAAAGTTCAGTGTGGGAATGGGATGGGGAATTAAAATGTTGAAGAATGCATTTGGCATGTTTGGGCCACTAGGGAGAGCACAGTATGTAAAAGTGAGGACATTACATTACACATTTATAAAATTCTGGATGGAATGCACTGGGGGTATTTCTGCAGTTCTGGATGGAGATGGAGGGAGTACAGAGGGGACTCACTTGGATGGTACCAGGATTTTAGGGCTTTAGTTATGGGGTGAGATTGGGAAAGTGGGTCTGTTTTCCCTGGACTGACGGAGGCTGAGGAGTGACCTGATAGAAATATGTAACATTATAAGAGGCACCTGGTCACTTTTCTCGTGATAGAGGTACTACAACCAAGAGGGCATACATTTGAGGCAAGAGGAAGGAATTTTATGGGGGATTTGAAGGGAAACTCTTTTATATTACACACAGAGAGAGGGTGAAATCTGGAACTCACAGCTGGAGAAGGGAGTAAAGTCCAATATAATAATTATTTTTAAGAGATATTTAGACCAGCGCTTAAAGAAGCATAAGGAAAATAGACACAAAATGGGTGACGTTTCGGGTCGAGACCCTTCTTCTGACTGAAACTCAGTCTGACTGACAGTACACCACAGGACAGGTTCTTTGGTTCTCAATGTCCATGCCGAGCATGATGCTAAGCTAACTAATCTCCTTTGCTTGGACATGATCCATTCCCTGGTTATCCATGTGCCAATTTAAAAGCCTCGGAAACAACAACACTATCATATCTGCCTCCACCTCCCATGGCTGCACGGTCCAGTCACTCCTCCTCCTCCCCCTACAATCAGTCTGAAGAAGGGTCCCAGCCCGAAATGTCACCCATCCATGTTCGCCAGAGATGCTGCTTGACCCGCTGAGTTACTCCACAACTTTGTGTCTTATTCTGGTAAACCTCTTCTGCACTCTTTCCAAAGCCTTTGCATAGAAACCTAGAATGAGGGCTGCAGCCTTCCTCCTGTCTCTGTCACTAACGAGTCAGCTTTGGTGATTGTCTTCAAAACGGCTGACCGCCCGACTTCCTAGTGTTTGTACGTCAGCCTGTCCTGTAACTGGCACAGGTTACTAGTGACACAGCCAATACAATTACCAAATGTGTGGTGATCTCATCTTTGTTCTGCTTATGCCCCCCAATGCTCAGTTTACATGTTCTGCATCATAGTTACATCAAATCCAGACTGAGAAAATCACAAAATAAAATTGCTTCCAAATAAGATGTCCAAGAACCTGCTTTCTGCTGCTTGCTAGATTGTAGCTCTTTTCTCCAAGGTCAGGCTATTTTCTCACTATAATCCTCACACCCTTAGGACTACAATTCCCAGCGCTTTTCTGAGTGAATAATTCTTCCCGCGTAATTGCATAAAATTCGCAGCCTTTGGCAATTCTCTTGTAACACTTCTGCATAGATCACTTGATTTATTAGTGTAGGAAGGAACTGCAGATGCTGGAGATAGGCACTAAATGCTGGAGTGACTCAGCGGGACAGGCAGCATCTCTGGAGAGATGGAATGGGAGATGTTTCTGGTCGAGACCCTTCTTCAGACTGAGAGTTAAGGGAGAGGGAAACGAGAGATATGGAATGGTGAGATGTGAAAATGAAACAATAGATATGGAATGGTGAGGTGAAAATGATGCGGATCAAAATAAATGTAGAATAGATCTTTGTCAGCTCGGGGAAGGTGACAACGAAGTTTAAAATGATAAAATTTAATCAGACTGGTCGGAGAACTAGGGTGGAAGAGGGACGGAGAGAGAGAGAAAGCAAGGGTTACTTGAAGTTCGAGAAGTCAAGATTTTTTAACATCTTTTCTCCTATGAAATGTCTGCCTTTAAAGGGGAACTTTTTTTCTTTTTCTTTATCCCCATGCTCCCCCTCACACTTTGATCCCTATCATGGTAGGAAGTGTTGCTACCTCAACTCATTCCGTTTCATGTTCTGCGACTTTTGACAACCATCTTCACTGTCTACTGCGCTGTTCGGTAACGTCCTGGTTCAGGAACAGCTTCTTCCCTACAGCCAACAAGCTATTTTACTTCGGAGTCACGTGAGTTACTACGTGAAGAAGCCCGCCAGCCCGCATGCGCGTCAATACGTCTACGCATGGCGCCACGACTGGCTGGTAGGCGCATCACTCCACCAGCGGTAAGTTAAAAGACCCATAGGTAAGTTCTCGAACTTATTCTGAGGTCGTGTGTTCGATAATCCTTGATTGCAGGGTTGTTTCAAGTTCGAGCAGTGATGGACAAATCAAGGGTGAAGTCTAGACGAGCCACGGGGAGACCTGCTACGGACGGGACTGCGGGTAGTGGGCGGCCGGCGATTTCGCCATCCGAGTCGCTGACGATACTACCAGCGACTTCAGACTTGGTGCCTCTGGAGAACACCGTGGCTACCCCGAGAGGTGGAAAAGCCAAGCAAAAGTCTGTGAGGCCTATTGACTCGGACGAGTCAGGCCAGGAGGGTGCACCTCCCACAATGGATAGCGTCTTCGGACGTCTGTCCCAGATGGAGCACCTCATGCAGAGGATGCTCCACCATGATATACTCCTAGGAACGGAGTCATATCAGCGCGGGTCTCCTCGGGAGCCCGCGGCAGCGCCTGGTTCAGGGCTCCATGATGTCTCCCTCTCTGAGGAGGGGAGCATCCAGAGTTAGTTTTGGGCTGGCTCAGACTTGGGCGGTGTGTCCGGGGAGCATACCACGATGCACGGGTTGCGCGAAGCAGAATTACCCGCTATGGCATCGAAATTTGCGATACCGTCGCAAATTGGGGAGCCGCTCGATGAAGAATTGGCGGCCAGCATTAACTACCTTGCTTCACACCAGCTCCAAGAGCAAGTAATGGTGGATATGGCCATGAGGTACCACACGCCTGTCAACTGTGCGTCACTAAGAGTGCCGGCTGTAAACAGCTCGATATGGAATTATATCGGTGGAGGCATCAGAAACCAGGAGGTGAAACTCCAGAGAATTCTGAGGCTGCTGTCTTCAGGCATCACGGCCTTTGCCAGGTCGGTGGATGGAGGTCCTCTGTCGGATGGACAACAAGATGCGCTGCCATTATTATGCAACGCGCACTTTGAAATAAAAATGCCATCCGCCCTGCCCTGAATCCAAAGTTTGCGGGATTATGCAGGGCCAGCAATGTGCAGCCCCCAAATTACCTGTTTGGGGAAGATCTGCCAAAGCAGGTCAAAGACCTGGACGACGAGGCAAAAGCCGTGGGGCTAATCCGAGCTCCACCAACGACCAGAGCTTCGTCCTTCCGGCGGCAACACCCCTACGCCTCTACCAGCAGCAAACGATTCCCTGAAGCTGGTAGCAGCAGGAAGGCCCAACGTTTTGGGCAAAAGTATTTTTTAGGGCATGGCCCAGGCCGGCCCTCGTCAAAGATGCGCAGTTCGCTCACTCCAGCAGCTCTACCCCCAAACCTTGGGGGCGGAAATAAACACCACAAATCCACCAGTAACCATGGAGGTAGGTGGGTTTGGTTCTTTCTGGAACATGAGGTGTGTGGGTCAGTCACAAGTTGGGGGGAGATTACGCTGGTTTTTGAATGAATGGCATTGGATAACATCAGATTCGTTTATACTGCACAGTATACAAGGGTTCCAAATCGAATTCCTTTCTGAATCGTTTCCACCCTCGCAGCATACACCAAACCGGTCCTTTATTCATTCACAACAGGAGGGTTTGGATATATAAGCTGAAATTCAGTTGCTATATACAATAGGGGTAATTGAGAAGTCGAGTCATGAACTTCACCAATTTGTGTCCAATATTTTTACTAGACCAAAGAGGGATGGAGGATGCCGAATCATCCTTGACTTGACTCGACTTAACTCCTTTGTGCAGTATAGACATTTCAAAACCTTGTTGCTGCCAAACAACTGGTTTCCAAAGGATGTTATATGGCATGCATCGACCTCAAAGATGCATATTATTCGGTACCCATTCATAGGGATCACCAGAAATATTTGAAATTTGTAGCTGGATGGGGCAACTATGGCAGTTTAAAGCGTTGCCTAATGGGTTAACTTCAGCTCCCAGATGATTTACAAAATTATAAAACCGGCTCTTGCGCTATTACGAGTGCAAAGTCATATTGTCATGGCATATTTGGATGATATCCTGATCATAGGGAAAACTCTAAAATGAGCTAAATTAGCTATTTCAGCCACCAGACTCTTGTTTGAGAGATTGGGGTTTCTCAACCATCCAATTAAATCTAAGTTGATACCATCTAGAGTTATTGATTATTTGGGATGTACCATTAACTCTATTCACATGTCTGTGACTCTGCCTTTGGGCAAGAGATTGGAATTAATAGAAGCTTGTAATTATCTCATTGTAAAACAGCAACCTGCTATTCGACAAGTAGCCAGTATAATTGGCAAATTAGTGGCTGCTTTTCCAGCTCCAAAGTTTGGGCCTATGCATTATCAAAATTTACAATGTGCAAAGGAGCAGGCACTCAAATTCCATGCAGGTCACTTCAATAGACCTACGCATTTACCAGCTGAAGCCATTTCTGAGTAACAATGGTGGACGTCCAATATTCGGCATTGCTCCAGTAATATTTTGGTCAACAGTCCTTCAGTGATATTACAAACTGATGTTAGTGCTCTGGGATGGGGAGCTACTGATACCATCTCTAGCTGTGGTGGCATATGGAATACGCATGAGTCATCAATTCTTCAATGGTATGGTATTAACTACTTAGAGTTGCTGGGAACACTCTATGGGTTAAAGGCTTATTGCGGGAATATGCATCATCTGCAGGTTCAACTTCAAATTGATAACACCACAGCGGTGGAATACATTAATCACATGGGTGGAATCAAGCCTGTATCCTGTGATAAATTGGCTAAACTCATTTGGCACTGAATGGCACAAGAAATATTTGGATTTCAGCTACCTACCTGCCAGGCAGGCTCAATATGGTGGCGGACACCAAGTCACGGAAATTCAATGACAACACAGAATGGATGTTGAATCATAACGTATTTAATTATATTATCGATCGGTATGGAACACCGGATATCGATTTGTTTGCATCCAGACTCAATCACCAGTTACCGAAGTATGTTGCATGGGAACCAGACCCATGGGCAGTGGCGGTGGATGCATTCTCGCTACATTGGGGAGGAATATTCTTTTATGCATTCCCCCCATTCTGCCTCATCAGTCGATGCTTGCTGAAGATCAAGCAAGACTCTGCATCAGGCATTCTGGTAGTGCCTGACTGGCCTACACAGCCATGGTTTCCAATCATACTGGGAATGATCACAGAGCCTTTTATGGCCGTTCCCAAAGGCAGTAATCTGCTAGTCCACCCTGTAACTGGGGAGAAACATCCACTCCATGACCAAATTAATTTATTGGTTTGCAGAGTCTGAGAAGACCTTTCCTGGGGCTCAGACTATCTGATCGCACGGTGGATGTACTCACTGCGGCCTGGAGAGACAGTACGAAGAAACAGTACATTTCCTATATTAAGAAGTGGGAAGTGTTCCGTTCACAATCTAATATTTTGTACGACACAGCACATATAACCAATGTATTGGAGTTCCTCTCAAAACTGTATTTTGATGAGAAGTTGAGTTATAGTGCTTTAAATTGTGCCAGAAGTGCACTGTCGGAATATTTGTGGCCGGGATCGGGACACCACTCTGTTGGGTCTCACCCTCTGATATCCAGGTTCATGAAGGGTATCTTCAACTCAAATCCTCCCTGGCCCAGATACTCGGAAATATGGGATGTTGGCACGGTACTGACACTGCTTTGCCGGTGGGCGCCAGCAACATCTCTGTCCCTGGTCCAGCTCACTTACGGGTAGTGATGCTCATGGCGCTGGTATCAGCGCAACGGGTCCAGTCGTTGCATAAGCTGCGGCTGGATAGGATGATTATGTCTGCTAATAGTATCACATTTTACGTATATGATCTAGTCAAGCAGAGTAGACCAGGTACTTCCGGCCTCAAACTACATTTTGTGGCATATCCCTTGGACCTTCGGTTATGTGTGGTCACACACCTCCAACAATATATTAAGGTCACCAAGAGCCTCAGGGACTCGGAATTAGCAGTGCTTGTTAGTTTCAAGAAACCTCATAAAAAGGTTTCAGTACAGACCATTTCCAGGTGGTTAAAACGGGTTCTGGCTTATGCAGGAGTAGATACTGACATTTTTAAATCTCACTCCACCAGGGCTGCAACTACGTCAGCAGCCAGGGTTATGGACGTCCCGCTGGACTAGATCCTAGCGACTGCAGGATGGTGAAAAGAGCGCACTTTTCAGATGTTCTATAATAAACCTAGCGCCAGACCGGGGGTATTTGCCGACTCCATTTTAAGTTCCGTTTTATAGTTTCCCTTGGATGAGAGGGTTCACTATTGTTATAATTTGTCCATTAAAGCATTAGCATGTTTTAAAAATTTGTCATGTCAGGCAAACGCCTCCGCTGTCATGGTGTGAAAACAGAGAGGATGAGATGGAGTTTTTTCCAACAGGCCATCAGGACTGTAAACTTATCTCATCAGGGACTAATTTACTGTTGTGTTGAGTCTTTTTAAAATTGCTGTTTTTTTTCTATTATGTAAATACTGATTCTGTTCTATTTTGTTCTGTATTTTTTTGCACAATCTGCAGGCATTGCCACTTTCATTTCACTGCACATCTTGTATGTGACAAATAAAGTTGACTTGGCTTGTCTTGTTTTTATTACATTATTAACGTTTTTTTTATTTTTTATGTGTACGTATGTGTGTGTGTGTGTGTGTGTGTGTGTGTGTGTGAGTATGTGTGTATATACACACACTGAACTTTTTTTCTTGTTTATTATATTGTTTGCAGGGTACTATGTTTATATATTCTGTTGTGCTGCTGCAAGTATGAATTTCATTATTGTATCTGAGACACCCTTCAGTCTTGACTACCTACAATGCCACCCACTTTAGTGTCCTGCTGGTTCAAGTTCAAGTCACATTTATTGCCACATGCACCAATTGGTACAGTGAAATTTGAGTTACCATACAGCCATATGAATAAAAAGAACACAATACCCAATAGAGTTTAACATAAACATCCACCACAGTGGAATCAACATTTCTCGCTGTGATGGAAGGCAATAAATGCAGTGCATTTATCGAAAAGTGCATTAAAAAAATAGCATAAAACTTCCTTCAGATAGATATGAGATAAACTAAAACTCAAAAACCTTTTGGCTGGAGAGTTATAAAATGATCTGACTGTATCTGATGGATATATATATCAAAGCCCTTGGAGGAGCATGGTGAAGGGGATGATCATGTATGTATATCGGGACAGGGATGATTGAATCGGCCTGAATCAGTACCGTTAAAATATGCTGGTCTGTGTCTGCAATCTGTTTCAACATCTGCTTTCAAAGCTTTAAAGTTTGCTGTAATATTTGATGTTTGTTTTTATCAAAATGTTATTTGTTATGCCAATCTGCACAGCAGGAACATTTGTAAGTGGCTTTGCACGATTAAACAAACATTTATGCAAGGCTTGTTACTGATTTGTAAACATGTATCCAATGGCACTTTAAAGAAACATCACACGTGCAAGGTTAACAAACGCGCTCCTTATGGAAGCTTCGAAGGTATCATTCTATGACTCCAGTGCTCAGATACCACCAACTCACCAAATCTACGAACACTTTGAGGTCTTCCCAAGTCGTACCGTGCTTTCCCCAAACCCTTTCATTGAATCCAACTAATTATGTGCCATATGGGTCTGATGAAGGGTCTTGACCCAAAACCTCACCAAACCATTCACTCCAGAGATGCTGTCTGACCCGCTGTGTTACTCTAGCACTTTGTGTCTATCTTCGGTGTAAACCAGCATCTGCAGTTCCTTTCTACACTAATTCTGTTCCATTCCTGTGGTCATACCAAAATGAATCTTATCAGTTATCATGAGTCTATGCTAATTACAACAATATTTATTTTCCTTCTTAACCTCTGCAAACGCTTCAGCTCCCTGTCTGACCATACCATCCTTCTTCCATGCTTCCCAGATGGGTGCGATTACATGCATGCATTTCCCTTCTTACTATCCAATCCTAATCAGTGCAACACCTGCAGAACCTTGTATGTTCTATGTGTCTTGACATGATATGCAAGGTCTGCAACACTATGTTATTCGGCTATGTCTTTGGCTAAAGATGATGAAGCCTTTGTCATCTAACCCTATTATAAACTTTGTTCTTCATCCCAGGCCTCCATCTTTTTTCCCATCAGAAATTAAAATCAAACTTTCAAACTTAGTGTCATTTTAAAGATGGGCATAGCTCGATGGGATAGACTGAAGAAGGGTCTCGACCCGAAACATCACCCATTCCTTCTATCCAGAGATGCTGCCTGACCCGCTTAGTTACCCCAGCATTTTGTGTCTATCTGTAGCTTTAAGGGACTTTGGTTTGGCCAAATGTTAAATATTGTGCGTAGTTTTGGTCGCTGCATTACAGGAAGGCTTTAGAACATTTGCAGGGGAGGTTTACCAGAATGATGCCTGGATTAGGGGGATTAGTTACATCGGGAGGTTGGACAGATTGTTTTCTCTGGAATGCCGGAGGTTGCCGGGAAACCTTATAGAAGTATATAGAATTATGAGGGCCATAGATAAGGTGGACAGGATAGAAGAAACAAATACTAGAGGGCATAGCTTTAAGGTGAGAGAATCAAATTTAAAGGAGATGTGGTGCAAATTTCATTTTACACAGAGGGCGGTAAGTGCATGGAAAGTGCTGAAGAGGCTGGTGGTTGGAGCAGATACAGTAGTGGCATTTAAAACACCTTTGGATAGGCATATGGATATGGATATGCAGGGGATGAGGTGGGATATGGATTATGTGCAGGTAGATAAGCGATCATCTAAGCATCATGTTCGCCACAGCCATTATGGGCTGAAGGGCCTGTTTTGTTTTTTGGTTTAAGTTTTAGAGATGCAGGGTAGAAACAGGGCCTTCGGCCCACCGAGTCCACGTCGACCAGCAATCCTCACACACTTACACTATCTTACACACACTAGCCAACTAACCTACAAACCTGTACGTATTTGGAGTGTGGGAGGAAAGTGGAGATCCGTGAGAAAACCTACGCAGGTCATCGGGAGAACATACAAACTCCACACAGACAGCACCCATAGTCAGGATCGAACCTAGGTCTCTGGCGCTGCTAGGCAGCAACTCTGCTGCCCTGTTCTTGTGCTGTACTGTTCTATGTTCTACTAGAGTGTATCACTTTAACTTGAGAGGGGCAAATTTTAAGGAAGACTAGACCAAGTGGGACGCGTTGGGTTCCGTCCCCTCAACGCGCGGTTGCAGGGGGGGCGGCCTGAGGCGTCACACACACACTAACCACCCCACACACACACACTAACCACCCCCACACACACACACTAACCACCCCCCACACACACACACTAACCACCCCCACACACACACACACTAACCACCCACCATACACACACTAACCACCCCCACACACACACACTAACCACCCCCACACACACACACTAACCACCCCTCCCACACACACACTAACCACCCCCACACACACACTAACCACCCCCTACACACACACACTAACCACCCCCACACACACTAACCACCCCCCACACACCCCCACTAACCACCCCCACACACACATTAACCACCCCCACACACACACACTAACCACCCCCATACACACACACTAACCACCCCCATACACACACACTAACCACCCCCCACACACACACTAACCACCCCCACACACATACTAACCACCCCCACACACACACTAACCACCCCCCACACACACACACTAACCACCCCCCACACACACAAACTAACCACCCCCCTTGATATTATGTTAATAATATTCATTCACTCCTTTTAACCAATCCCCGCCCTATCCACTCACGCATAACCCCTTACTCGCAAGCGCGTCTAGAGAGGGAGAGGAAGGGTAGAGATAGAGGGCAGAGAGAGAGAGAGAGGGGGCAGAGAAAGAAGGAGAGGGGCAGAGACAGAGAGAGGTGCAGACACAGAGAGAGAGAGGGGCAGAGACAGAGAGAGAGGGGCAGAGACAGAGGGGCAGAGACAGAGAGAGGGGCAGAGGCAGAGAGAGAAAGGGGGGGAGAGAGAGGGGGATGGAGATAGGGGGAGGAGAGGGGGGAGAGAGGGTGGGGAGAGAGGGGGGGAGAGAAGGGGGGGCGGAGAGAGGGGGGAGAGGGGGGAGAGGGGGGAGAGGGGGGAGAGAGAGGGGAGAGGGGCAGAGGGAGGGAGGAGAGGGGGGTGAGAGGGGGGAGGGGGTAGAGAGAGGGGAGGGAGAGAGGAGGGGGAGAGGGGGAAGAGGGGGAGAGGGGGGGAGTGGGGGGGAAAGAGTGGAGAGAGAGGGGGAGAAGGCAGGAGAGAGTGGGGAGGAGAGAGGGGGAGAGAGGGGGGGATAGTAGGGGAGAGGAGAGGGGGAGAGAGGGGAGAGGAGGATGGGGGAGAGGAGGATGGGGAGGAGGAGGGGTGGGAGAGAAGGAGGAGAGCGGGCTGCCAGGCAGCTGGTGTCAACCAAGGGACTGCAAGTTTTGCGGCTTCAATCCAGAGCCTGACTTGCTCTTCTTTTGAATAACGGGGGGAGAGGAGGGGAGGGTGTAGGGGTAGGGGGAGGACAGGAGGGGGCGGAGAGGAGGGGGGGGGAGAGGAGGGGGGGAGTGAGAGAGGGTGAGAGAAGGGGGTGAGAGAGGGGGGGAGAGAGGGGAGGAGAGAGGAGGAGGGGAGTGGGGGAGGGTAGAGAGGGGGTTGAGAGAAGGGAGGGAGAGAGGAGGAGGGGAAAGAGGGGGAGGGGAGGGAGGGAGGGGGAGAGAGGGGGGGAGGTGAAGGGGAGAGGGGGAGAGAGGGGGAGAAGAGAGGGGGGGAGAAGGGGGAAGAGACAAAACCCGTGCCGAGGTGCGAGCGTGCATCGACCAAAGCTCTCGGGAGGTCTTGCGAAACCCGAGCCGCAGCGCGAGCGTGCGTCGAGCTCTCTGGAGTTCTCGGGTACAGGGCCCGAGCCGAGGCGCGAGCACGCGAACGTCGACCAAATGCCGCCGCAGTCTTCAGCTATGATCTTTGTTCTTCAGTCGACAGGCCGACTTTTGAATAACGGGGGGAGGAGGGAGGGGTGGGGGGCGGGTAATGTCACTCACAGCGCGAGCAGACGGCAGGCAGGCAGATCCATTGTGATGTCATCAGCGAAAAGCAAGCTTTTTGATTTCAATGATTTATCGGATTTGTGAGCATTTTGATTAATAACTCGAGACAAAAAGCATGAATTTTTCAGATAAGGCGATTTTTGACTTCACGGGATAAATCTCTACCGGAATATGTAACCCATTTTACCATTAGCTCCCCGTTTTTTCAAGAAGATGTGATCGCACACGAACAAATACACACGCACACACGCACACACGCACACACACATACAAGATCAGAGTTTTATAGTTATAAGGATGTGTGGATCAAGTATTTTTACACAGAGTGGTGGGTGCCTGGAACAAGCTGATAGAAATGTTGGTGGAGACTGATATGACAGTGATAATTAAGAGGCATTGAAAAGGCACATGGGTATGGAGAGAATGGATGGATATGGATCACGTGCAGGCAAAGGAGATTAGTTTAACTTGGCATCATGTTCAGCACAGACATAATGGATTGAAGAGCCTGTTCCTATGCTGTGCTGTTCCATGTTCGATGTTACTTTGGCAACTGATTGTTATCTGCTGTTCACCAAGTCTGTTGAGATTTATAATTGGAAAATGGTTTGGTTCATATTTTTGTGCAATTTCCAAATCTGCCAACAGAAAAGTTACATTGACACAAAGGTATTAAATATTCAAGATATTAATGAAAGAGTCAGTGGTAGATAAATTATTACAGGCTATTCTGAGAGACAGGATCTAACTGCATTTGGAAAGGCAAGGACTGATTAGGGAGAGTCAACATGATTTTACATGTGAGTCATATTTGCCCAGAGGCTTGGCTGGCAGAGCTGCTGCCTCATAAAACCAGAGACTCAGGGGCCATCACGACCTTCAGTGCTGTCTGTGTGGAGTTTGCACGTTCTCCCTGTGACCACGTGGGTTTCAGGTGCTCCAGATTCCTCCCACATCTCAAAGATGTGGGGGTTTGTAGGTTGATTGGCCTCTGTAATTTTCCCCTAGTGTTTCGGGAGTGGATGAGAAAGTGTAAGAGCAGAGAACTAGTGTGAATGGGTGATCTATAGACGGCGTGAACTCAGTGGGACCAAGGGCCTGTTTCCATGTTGTGTCGCTAAAAAACAAATTTGATTTAATTTGTCAAAGAGGTGACCAAGTGGATTGATGAGGCAGACCATGGAAAGTGTTACACAGCATGGATTCTGGCCCTTTGGCCCAACCTGTCCATGCTGATCAATTGCTAATGTAAGCTTATCCTGGTTGTTCGAGGTTGCCCCATGTTCTTCTAAACCTTTACCATCCATGTACGTATAAGTATCTTTTAAAATGTTGTTGATGTACCACTTGTACCACTTCCTCTGGCAGCTCATTGTACATATGCAGCACTTTCCGTGTGCAAAAGTTGCCACCCAAGTCTCTTAGGAATGGGCCCTTTGTTCCACAATGTCTGTGCTGAACGTGATACCAAGTTAAACTGATCCTATCTGCCTGTACATGATCTCTGTGTACAAATAAACAGGTTCCCTGCAAAGGGTTATGGTGCAGTGAAAATGGGGAAATAACCCAGTCTGTCCAACACCTCCCTGTAACTAATGCTCCCAAATCCAAGCATCATTCTGGTAAACCTCCTCTGTCCCCTTTCCAAAGCCTCCACATCCTTCCTGTAATGGGACGACCAGAATTGCATACATTACTCCAGGAGGGAAAGGTTAGTATAGGAATGGGAAGGGGAGTTAAAATGTTTGGCAACCGTGCGATCATGTAGGCCTACCAATTCCTCCCTCCATACCGCATCTGCGTTAAAGATGAGGTGTTCCATACCAGGACATCTGAGATGTCCTCATTCTTTAGGAAATGTTTAGGACTGAGGTGAGAAAAAAACGTTTTCACCCAGAGAGTTGTGAATTTGTGGAATTCCCTGCCACAGAGGGCAGTGGAGGCCAAATCACTGGATGGATTTAAGAGAGAGCTAGATAGAGCTCTAGGGGCTGGTGGAATCAAGGGATATGGGGAGAAGGCAGGCACGGGTTATTGATTGGGGACCTTGATCACAATGAATGGCGGTGCTGGCTCGAAGGGCCGAATGGCCTCCTCCTGCACCTATTTTCTATGTTCCATGTCTATGTTCTATGAAATGTGGGTTCCCCTCTTCCATCATAGATGGGGCCCTCACATGTGTCTCCTCGGTACCCCGCAGCTCCGCTCTTGCTCCCCCTCCCCCTCCCCCTAGTCGCAACATGGATAGAGTTCCCCTCATCCTCACCTTTCACCCCATCAGCTGTCACATAAAACACATAATCCTCCAACATTTTCGCCACCTCCTATGGGATCCCACCACTAGTCACATCTTCCCATCTCCACCCCTTCTGCAGAGACCATTCCCTCCACAACTCCCTAGTCAGCTCGTCCCTTCCCACCCAAACCACACCCTGCACAGGTACTTAACCCTGCAACCGCAGGAGATGCAACACCTGTCCCTATACCTCCCCCCTCGACTGTCAAAGGACCCCGACAGTCCTTTCAGGTGAGACAGAGGTTCACTTGCACCTCCTCCAACCTCATCTACTGTATCCGCTGTTCTGTATGGACTCCTATATATCGGCGAGACCAAGCGCAGGCTCGTCGATCTGTTACGCTGCACACCTCCGCTCAGTCCACCTAGGCCTACGCGATCTCCCGGTTGGTAAACACTTTAGCTCCCCCTCCCATTCCCACAATGACCTTTCTGTCCTGGGCCTCCTCCACTGTCAGAGTCAGTCCAAACACAAACTGGAAGAATAGTACCTTATATTTTGTTTGGGCACCTTACACCCCAGCAGTACGATTATTGATTTCTCTAAGTTCAAGTAACCCTTGCATTCCCTCTCTCTCTGTCCCTCCCCCACCCTAGTCATCCTGCTAGTTTCACTGTTCTTATTCCTTCGTTATCACCTCTTCCACAGTCAACAATGGACTATTGCGGGCACCATCTTCCCTTGGTCATTGGTGCTTTCTTTGATTTGTTCTGCACATTTTCATACAGTACGTCGAGTTTCTCCTTTTCCAAACTCTCAGTCTGAAGAAGGGTCTCGACCCAAAATGTCACCCATTCCTTTTCTCCAGAGATGCTGCCTCCCAGCTGAGCTACTCCAGTGTGTGTGCTGTTCTCTGTATTTACCAATAAAGATTACTTTGAATCACAGCGCGTGGCTCGCTATGTTGGTGACTGCGACGATCCAAAACGCTTATTTTGGATTTGCATAATGGACTCAGCCAACGAATTACCCCAGCAACATGAAGTCGCCGTCAATCCAGCTCAGCAGAATACAGTCTCTCTTAAGCTGCCCGTGTTCTGGACATCGCAGCCCCAAGTGTGGTTTCAGCAGGCCAAGGCCCAGTTCCACATTGGACACATCACGGCTGATGACACAAAGTACTATTATGTGGTTGGCGCACTGGATCGGCAGATGGCTGGTCGCCTGCTCCATTACCTAGACTCGCCGCCGGCTGTGGACAAGTACGAGGCCTTAAAGCGCTCCTCCTGCGTACTTTTGGGCTCAGCCGCCGTGACTACGCAGCGCGGCTCGTGCACATGGGGGTCTCGGCGATCGCAAGCCGTCGGTGCTCATGAGTGGAATGCTCACTCTGATGGGTGGTCATCAGCCCTGTCTCCTCTTTGAACACGCCTTTCTGGAGCAGATGATGGACGACATCCGCCTGCTCCTCGCGGGTGAGGATTTTGCTGACCCTCTGCAGCTAGCTGTGGCAGTCCAAGCAGACGAGCTGTGGCAGTCCAAGCAGCAGGGTGGCGTTTCAATCGATCGGGTGTCGGCAGTGTTTTGGAAGGCCCAGCGACCGGGCCCTGTATCCACCGGGAGCTCGGATGCGCCGCTGGTTCTGGGCGGCCCCGGTAATGTGTTACTACCATCAGCTCTGGGGTCCCGCGGCCCGTCAGTGCCACCCGCCCTGCTTGTATCTAGGAAACGCCGGGGCCGGCCGCCAGTAGTCACTGCGGCGGTCGGCCAGAAACATTGCCTCTACGTTTGGGAACGACATTCCTCGTTGACACGGGTGCGGAGGTTAGTGTTTTTCCCCCATTGGGGGTCGACACTCATTCCGGCAAGCGGAGGCCCTCTCTGACCCCAGTAAATGGTAACTCCATCCGGCCGGGCGTATGGGGTACGTATGGTCCCACTCATCTTTGGCCCCTGTTATTTTACCTGGACTTTTACAGTTGCCGACGTCTCCCAGCCGTTGCTGGGCACCGATTTCCTCCGGGCTCAATCCCTGTTGGTGGATGTGAGAGGGCAGCGCCTCGTTTGCCTGCCGTTTTGTTTTCGTACCTCTGGTTCTGGGGGGGGGGGGTCCTATGGCACCACCTGGTGGTTAGGCCACTTACCGAGCGAACCCTCGGTACTACGACTGGCAGGGTCACGTGACTGTGATTGGCGGGAAAGTGTCATCAGGTGGTTTAGGGGTGTGCCCTGGTATATATTCAGAACTCTGGGAGAACCCTCCCCGAGATGCTGAGACCTCATATTTAAACCATGAACCTTGATTCTAGATTCTCCTCGTCCATCCGGTCAAGAGCCCTCAAGATCTCATCTGCCCTATAAGCCCAATGTTTCTTCTAAACCCAACCCATTTATTCCAGGTGCCAGCTGAGTAAATCTATGAACTGCTTCCAACACATTTTTATCCAGCCTTAAATAAGAAAACCAACAGTGGATTGGGGTAATGTTTTACAGCGGATGTGTGGACCAGGTTCTTTCTACGGACATTGGTGCTTGCCTGTGATATTTCGGTTCGGGGTCCTTCTTCAACCTGAGGAAGGGTCCCCACCCGAATCATCACCGATCCATGTTCTCCTGAGATGCTGTCTGACCCGCTGAACGACTCCAGCATCCTGTGTCTTGTTTTGTAAACCAGCATCTGCAGTTCCTTGTTTCTACTGCGCACAGTTGTTCAGATGCGGTTAAGCTTTTATTCAAAAAATGTTTCAAGTGTCTCACACTGTTTAGCTCTGGGGGCAAGACTAACATCAGCATAACTTAGTTGGCTCAATCCCTGCAGTACAGGCCCTGGTGCATGCGTATCACAGTGTGCAGTGTCCCTTTCAACCACATTCATATGTTTAGGTCATCTAAGGATCACCCTATATAGCTTCCCACCATAACCTGGGCCCATTGTAGTCCTATGTAGCTTCTCACCATAACCTGGGCCCATTGTAGTCCTATGTAGCTTCTCACCATAACCTGGGCCCATTGTAGTCCTATGTAGCTTCTCATCATATCTTGGGACCATTGATACATGAATGTAAAATGTAGCAACTTCCTGATCTGACGTCAGGGACATAAATAGTGCAAATCTGCTCTATCCAAAGCTGTGATAGACACAAAATGCTGGAGTAACTCAACGGGGCGGGCAGCATCTCTGGAAAGTAGGAATGGGTGACGTTTTGGGTCGAGACCCTATTTAAGTCTGAAGAATGGTCTCGACCCGAAACGTCACCCATTCCTGCTCTCCAGAGATGCTGCCAGTCCTGCCGAGTTACTCCAGCATTTTGTGTCTATCTTCGGTTTAAACCAGCATCTGCAGTTCCTTCCCACACTATCCAAAGCTGTCACAGTTCCAACGTTCTGGAGAGAAGGAATAGGTGACGTTTCGGGTCGAGTGTAAACATCATAATACACAAATAAAATTCAGTGTATATACGTGCATAAAAAAACAGTTTTTTTGTGTGGAATTCCCTGCCACAGAGGGCAGTGGAGGCCAAATCACTGGATGGATTTAAGAGAGAGTTAGATAGAGCTCTAGGGGCTAGTGGAGTCAAGGGATATGGGGAGAAGGCAGGCACGGGTTATTGATAAGGGACGATCAGCCATGATCACAATGAATGGCGGTGCTGGCTCGAAGGGCCGAATGGCCTCCTCCTGCACCTATTTTCTATGTTTCTAAAAACAATAATGTTCTTACATTTGTACATTCTCCCCGTGACCTGCGTGGGTTTTCTCCGGGATCTCTGGTTTCCCCCCACACTCGAAAAAATGTACAGGCTTGTAGGTTAATTGGCTTTGTGTAATTTTTAAATTGTCCCGTGTGTGTGTAGGATAGTGTTAGTGTGCGGGGATCACTGGTCGGTGTGAACTCGGTGGGGAGAAGGACCAGTTTCTGCGCTGTATCTCTAAACTAAACCAAAATAACGGTGCAAAGATAAAAACAACACCCTATTGTAGTTCAGAGATTATTTGGGGTTGTAGTGTTTAATAGCCTGATGGTTGGGAGGGAAGGAGCTGTTCCTGAACCTGGACGTTACAGTTTTCAGGCTCCTGCACCTTCTTCCCGATGGCAGGGGTGGATGAATTTGTTCCAGACTTACCGTTCCCTCATTACCATTGGGTAAAAGCAGATATTTCTCGCACACATGCATGCATGCACTCACCTCTCAAAGCCACCACCTTGATTTCCTAAGAGAATAAAAGTTTGCTGTCTGCATTTCACAATCAGCGGGCACTATTTTCAGAGCAGATCTGACAATGTAATTGCAGCCCAAATTAATAGTTGTTCATATGGTTATAGGTTTGATTACTACTGGTGAACTGAACCGAGTACATGGATAAATAGCACAAAGCACTAATTGATGTTTAGTAGTTATATTCAGCACTGGACTGAATCTTGAATAAACCTCTTACACAGCTTCTTCTGAAGGTAATTTGTCTTCTGGTGATAGATCCTATAATACAGGGCAATTTTACCAGCAGGAACATGAGAGCAAATTGCTGAGTGCCTCATATGAACTTGTTCATGCACCAACAGAAGATCAACTAAGCAATCCCTACATGCCGCTGCATCTGGCCTGGTCAGGGTAGGTTTGCAATATGAAGGAAAAAACGGTGTCACTTTTTAAGAGGTTCATACTTTTTAAAGTATGAATAAAAAACATTGCAAAGAAATACTCAGCCGTCCCAAAATGATTCTGTTGTGGTAGGCGACTGTTAAATTCAGGATTGGTGAGGAATGATGTCTGTTAAATTCACACACCATGGTGCGGAGTGATTAAAGTTGAAGTGTGTGAAGTTATGCTGAATTGTCTTGAATGTACAGCCAGAAGCAATGCAATAATCATCCATCCACCCACAAATCAAAAATCATCCATCAATTTACATTGTTTGTTCTGAGGAAAAATGAAATTTCAGATCTGGTACTTAATATATTGTTTTAACTGGTAGACAAAAATGCTGGAGAAACTCAGCGGGTGCAGCAGCATCTATGGAGCGAAGGAAATAGGCAACGTTTCGGGCCGAAACCCTTCTTCAGTCCGATGCTGCTGCACCCGCTGAGTTTCTCCAGCATTTTTGTCTACCTTCGATTTTCCAGCATCTGCAGTTCCTTCTTTAACATTTTGTTTTAACTATTGGAGTGGATGTTTAAAGGTATTTGAAAAGTCAAAAATAGGTGACATACAGTGGCTGAAGTTGTTCCCTGCAGTTACTCGTCATCACATCCACTGTGTCTTACGATGGACAAAATGTACACAGTGGTTCAGTGGTGGGATGAAGACAGCGGAGGGAGGAAGACCTTTGTCATCACGTTCCCTGCAGTGGACAGAAGGGTGATCACATCCACTTCCTTTAAGGTGGTCATGATTGGGGCACTTCTGGTCCTTTGCATGTCCTCCAGGTTTTAAATGTGGAAGAGGATGATGTAGGTAGCAAAAAGGAATGAGGTACTGCAATGTGAGTCGGGAATAAGGTAACAGGCTAAATAGCAGGACCTCCAGGGTAGTGATCTCAGGAATACTTCCAGTGCCACATGTTAGTGATGGTTGGAACAGCAATATAGGGGAGATGCATGTGTGGCTGAAGAGTTAGTGCAGGTGGCAGGGTTAGATTTCTAGACCATTGGGATCTCTTCAGGGGCAGAGGTGACCTGTACAAGAGAGATGGGATGCACTTCACCGGAGGGGAACCAATATCCAAGGCAGGTTTACTGGTGCTATGTTTTAAACTAGATTAGAAGGGGAGTGGGATCCTATGCACGATGAAGGCAGATGAGAGACTGGTGATGAGAGAAAGTTCAGTGGACAGAATAAGCAGGGGGATGGCGGGGAGCGAGGAAGGAATGTTGGTTTGAATTGTATTTATTTTAATGCGAGAAGCCTGACGGGTAAAGGGCCTGTCCCACTTGGCCGTCACTTTTGCCTCATTTACGCGTCATATGTAAAATAGGTCGACGCATGGTTACGCACGACGTCGCGCGCAAATCACGCGTCATCATGCCGTCTGGTGCGCGTGACGTCATTAGAATACCCTGCGGCGCGCAGCGACGCATCGTTACGCATGGTGACGTAACCATGCATCACCACGCGATACACGCGAGACGTCGGGACGCCAGCGTGCAACGCCAATGCGTCAGCGTCCGTACAGGACGAAATCCTGGAGCGCTGCACGATACCGCGCGCAACTCCACACTCCACGCCTCTCCATGCGCCCATCCCGTGCCACCCACACGCTACCCGTGCGTCACAATGGGCATGGATACGTATGAGTGACTGGGAGGTTATAGCTAATACCAAAACCTGGTTATGAGAAGGGCAGGACTGGCAGATCAATGTTCCGAGGTACTGGAGTTTCAGGAGATGAGGGTAAAAGAGGAGGGGGGTTGCATTGTTGGTTAAGGAGAATGTCACGGCAGTTCTCAGAGGTGACATTATGGACGGTTCGTCTAGTGAGCGGATGGAGCTGAGGAACAAGAAAGGGATGTTTAAGAAAGAACTGCAGATGCTGGAAAAATCGAAGGTAGACAACAATACTGGAGAAACTCAGCGGATGAGGCAGCATCTATGGAGCGAAGGAATAGGTGACGTTTTGGGTCAAGACCCTTCTTCAGACTGATGTGGGGTGGGGAGGGCGGGAAGAAGGGACAAGAAAGGGATGATCACGTTGGGAGTGTACTACAGATCCCCAAATAGTCCATGGGAATTAGAAGAACAAATATGCCAGGAGATTGCAGGCAGTTGCATGACTAACACAGTTATTGTAGTAGGGGATTTTAATTTTCCCAACAGGGATTGGGAATGTCAGAGTGCAAAAGGTTTAGACAGGGTAGAATTTGTCAACTGTGTTCAGGAAAGTTTCCTCCGGCAATATGTAGAGAGCCCTACACGGGAATCTTTCCACAGACTCGCTTGATCGAGTCTTGGGAAACTGGGAGGGGCAAGTGGATGAAGTGTTCGTGGATGAGCCTTTTGTGACCAGCGACCACTGTTCTACTAGGTTTAAGATAGTTATGGATAAAGAATGGGCAGGCCCACGAGTTAAAATGGGGCAAGGCCGACTTTGAGGGTATAAGACAGGAACTCGCTCAAGTTGATTGGAGCAGGTTTTTTGAAGGAATAGGAATGTCCAGAAGATGGGATGTTTTTAAAAGTGTGCTGACAATTGTCCAGGCCAAGCACGTTCCCATTAATGTGAAGGGCAAGAGTAAGGAAAGACGAGAGAAATTGAGTCTCTGGTCAAGAGTAAGAATGAGGCACAGGGCAGCTGGGATCGTGAATCGGGAACTGAAGAGCACGCTAAAAAAGGAAACCAGAAGAGCAAAAGGGGACGGGATAATAGATAATATTAGGGATCATTCCATGAGATTTTATGTACATAAAGGGAAAAAGGGTAACCAGAGGGAGAGTGGGACCAATGTGGTCAACTCTGTGTGGAGCCAGAGGAGATGGGCAAAGAATATTTCTCCTCTGATGGGGATTGCAGAATGCATTAGATAGTGATGATTCAAATAGTGATCAGTATCTGTCACATCATGGATGAAGCTATCTTCTTTGTAATCCTTTGCCAGGATGAGAATTCCCTATCCTCGGGTGAAAACTTCCTTCAAATCTTGCCTGGGAATTATGAAATTTCTGACCTGTGCATGGAAATTGTCCAGTTGTACCAGGAGGATCCTTATTGGGATGCCAAACAGGATTTATTTAAGGTCAACTTTGGTCATCCCGACTGCTTTCAGGTTTTGGTACATGTGCCAATGACTAGAGTGTGCTAATTCAGCACTAGAGTGAATCGTTTGATTATAAAATGATCACATGCTGCAGGAGGAAATGTTTCTACACCTCAGGCAGTGGATTCATTGAGTGCACTGATTTTTCCCCCTCAGTTTCCCTCTAATCCTCACTTTAAGCCTGTGCCCAATGGCTTTAGATATATCCATTAGGGGGAATATATTCCATTCCACTTGTGGCCATTATATTTGTGCATACCTCTATTCAGTTATCCTCTCAGCCTCCTCTTCGCCATGTTAAACAAACCTAACCAAAATATTCCCAGGCAACATCTTGGTAAATCTCCTCCGCTCACCAATTGTGCATTCAGCTCATTTTCTTTTTTTTTTATTTTTTTTTAAATTATTTTTATTAGAAGTACGGTAATTTACAGTAATACACAACACTTATATCTTAGTACATTTTTTATACCGCTTCATTTTTTTAGCTTTAAGAGAAAGATAGAAGTAAGAAAAGTAAAGAAAGTGCGCAAGAGTCGTGAAGTGCAAAAGAGTGTTGTGAAAAGAAAGCCCCTTAGAAAAGAAGTTAGAGAAGGAAGTAAAGTAAGAAAGCAGATCCTAGAAAAGAAAGAAAAAGAAAGTAGGAACAATCGCAGAAAGGGAACCACCGACCAAGTCTGTTTTTATTGTTTTACCTCCCATTACCAGGTCCTGATACCATTCTTTATTTATTTATTTTTTAAATTACTATTGCACCTCATGCTTGTAATAGGTCCAAAAACGTAGACCACGTCTTTTGGAATTGGTCTGCTTTCCCTGCTAAGAGGAATCTCATCTCTTCCAGATGTAATGTTTCCAACATATTTGATGTCCACATTTTTTATTGTTGGTGTGGGCGCATTTTTCCAGAATTTAAGTATGAGCCTTTTACCCATTATTAGCCCTTAATTGAATAAGTTCTTCTGGTACACATTTAATTCAGGGATACCTTCCGATATTCCAAAAATGATCCATTCTGGTTTTGGTACCAGTTTTATTTTAATTAATTTTGAGAAAATATCAAATATTTCATACCAAAAATTTTGGATTTTTGTACAAAAAACAAAAGAATGCGCTATGGTAGCTTCTTGACATAGACATTTATCACAGATTGGTGAAACATTAGGAAAGATTTTATTTAATTTAGTTTTTGAATAATATAGTCAATGTAATGTTTTGAATTGGATGAGCATTCAGCTCATTTTCATGGTCTAGTTAGTTTAGTTTAGAGATACAGCGCGGAAACAGGCCCTTCGGCTCACCGAATCCACACCGACCAGCGATCTCCACACATTAACACTATCCTACACACACTAGAGACTATTTTTACATTTATTCCAAGCCAATTAACATAAAAAACCTGTACGTATTTGGAGTGTGGGAGGAAACCGAAGTTCTGGGAGAAAATCCACACAGGTCATGGGGAGTTACATAGAGTTACATAGAGAATAGGTGCAGGAGGAGGCCATTCGGCCCTTCGAGACAGCACTGCCATTCATTGTGATCATGGCTGATCGTCCCCTATCAATAACCCGTGCCTGCCTTCTCCTCATATCCCTTGATTCCACTAGCCCCTAGAGCTCTATCTAACTCTCTCTTAAATCCATCCAGTGATTTGGCCTCCACTGCCCTCTGTGGCAGGGAATTCCACAACAGAGAACGTACAAACTCCGTACAGAAAAGCACTCGTAGTCGGGATGGAACCTGGGTCTCTGGCACTGTAAGCACTGCAAGGCAGCAACTCTACCGCTGCACCTCTACCGTGCCGCATGCTGTGGTGACTAGAACTGTATACAATACTCCAGTTGTGGACTAACCAAAGTGTTATACCGTTGTGTCATGGCATCCATTCTGTGCTCTGACCAATATATGCCAGCATTCTGTCTGCCTTCCACACCGCCTAATCTATTGGTGGGATATGCATATGTACACCTGTTCCATAATATTACCCAGGTCTTACCATTCATGTCCTTCCCAACTTGTAACATAGATATTATTGATGCCTGCCTGTCTGATCATAGTGCTATTATATTGGATATATCTCTGCCTTTCTCTCCCTCAAAATCCCATCTCCCTGCTTGCTACTCCCGCTACGTTAACTCCACGACGGCCAGTAAGTTCTCTGAGGCTCTCATAGCCTCCCCCGACATCTCCACTATTGAGGCGTCCAACCCCCATCTCAGTACCGACAACCTCATTTCTCTATTCAATACTACCTGCTCTTCCGTCCTGGATTCTGTTGCTCCTCTTAAAATGAAAAAGCCTAAGCCTAAAGGCGAGCCGTGGCTCAATGATACCACCAGAGCCCTAAGAAGAGAATGCAGAAAATCAGAACGGAAGTACAAATCTGATAAGCTTCAAATTTCCTTTGAACTCCTGAAAAACAATCTTCACAAATACCAGGAAGCAGTAAAATCTGCAAGAACTAAATACTTTTCCACCCTTATCTCCAAAAACGCTCATAATTCCAAGGTCCTTTTTAGCACCATCACCTCCATCATCTGTCCTGACCCCAGCACCAGCCTAACTGGGTCCCCTGCTAAATGCGAGGAATTTGCTACATTTTTCACCAGCAAGGTAAAGAACATAAGAACGAATATTTCCCCTCCCACCCGTGACCTGGCTGTCTCATTGGTCTGCTCTTCAAAATTAGACTGTTTCCAACCCGTTACTCTACCCTCCCTTGTAAAACTGATCACCACCATGAAACCTACTACCTGCCCCCTCGACACTGTCCCCTCTGCCCTCCTAAAGGACGTCATTACAACAGCTGGTCCCAGCATCCTCGCCATCTTCAACAGGCTCTCTGGCCACTGGCACTGTACCTACCTGCTTCAAGCATGCGGTGGTCCAACCACTCCTGAAAAAACCTAACCTCGACCCCACCTTGCCAAGCAACTACAGACCCATTTCTAAACTGCCTTTCCTCTCAAAAGCCCTTGAAAAGGTAATTTTGTCAACTTATACCTTACCTTCACCAAAACATTATCTTGGAAACTTTCCAATCAGGTTTCAGGGCTCACCATAGCACAGAGTCTGCCTTGTTGAAGGTACACAGTGACCTACTGCTCACCGTTGACTCCGGCGACTGTGCAATTCTGCTCCTTCTTGACCTCAGCGCAGCATTTGATACTGTCGACCACACCATCCTAATTGTAGGTATGTTACAAACTTACCTTCAGTCGCGCTGTAATTCTGCCACTGGCCGTGTGCGCGATTTTGGCGCCTTTAAGGGGGGGGCGGGGTTAAAACGCGGTTTCTCCTTCCTTGTGCTGAATTATATTTTGTTGGAGTACCAGCCTCGGTGAAAGAATCGTTCCGGGTGCCGTTTTGCGTAGTTTGTTTAAAAAATCTCCCAACAAGTTCAGCGTTGGAATCATTTTAAAATCATCTTCTGAAGCGTCAACGCCAACAACGGGGACGGATTTCACACAAGGGAAAGGTAAACGAATGTGCCTTATTTTAATGTATAAACGTTCTGCTTAAGAGGCCTTTAATTCACTTTTTTTCATGCGACACGGTGATTTTTCCCCCCGAATTAACGGCAGTATTTTTCATGCCAATACGGGGTTAAATTCACCGCAAATGAACGTTCCAAATAATCGCGTTCCAGAAATCCCCATTCGCAAGATGATATAAATTCCCATTAATTTACAGGTATTAAACATTCAATTCCTTCCATTTGGCCTGTAAATTCATGAAAATTAGATTTAAAAATTATGTTATATTGTGAATTATTGTGTGAATGTTATTTGGACACTTAAGCTTTTTAAAAATGTTAAACTATTCTTAAATAAATGGATAGATGTTTAAATCTAGTAATTGAATTTAGATGAAACTGATGATTTTCTTGTTGAGTATTTACTATTTGTTTTAGCATTTAACTTTATCATTTCTACCTTTTTTTCTAAAGCTGCAAATAATAACTTGTTTCTGTTAATGATGTTCAGTGTTTTTTTTAAAATTTACATTGTAAATAGATGTCTCCAAAGAAGAAATGCAAAATTGTCAATCCAAAAGCCCAGGCAGGCATAGCTAGAGTTCAACTTGAAGAGAAGTTCTCTGTCATGCCTGAGTCTAAGAGGGATCTTAAAAATGGACACATCTTGTACTTGTATACCTCGTTTGGAAAAAGTCTGCCTGAAACAGAGAAATCGCTGAGTTCACATTTCTCTTTGTCGGATGCAGAAGGCTATTCATTTGTTACTGTTAAGTTAAAAGTGAAGACTCTCGTTAACCGGACTTTGCTTAAGTTTAAAAAACTCACCAATCCCAAGGAACTTGGAGTATTTATGGAAATTTGTGATGAAACTTTTAAACTTCCGGAAGGCAGTCAACACATTTCTTTAGATGACATTCCACTGCCTGGTGCTCAAGATCCTGAATCCTTGACATCTGCCGAAAGCCAAGTGCCCATATTTCAAGACACTGAGGACATGGGCGATGACAGTCATAGTCTGCATCCTCCACTGAATCTAGCAATGCCAACGACACCTGCTGCCTCACCTGAACCAATGCCATCGACATCTAGTGTTTCAAAAAGATGTACCAGAGAATTTCTAAGTCTTTCACCAGGGAAACAAAAATTGACGAAAATACTAAAGTATATGTACGAATCCAGGGCTGCTCTTTCAACAAAGTATCACACAAAGATCAGTGAACTTAGGGCACGGTTGAAAACTCCCAAACGTATAGTTAATCAAGCCTTAAAGAGAAAGCAAAACCAAATAGATTTAAAGGACAGAAAGATTCAGGAACTCAAAACCAAATTACGTGATAATACTTCTGCACGAGTGCTTGCTAACACCAAGGCAGAGTTTTTGAAACTTAAAAAAGCACACAGACAATTGCTGATGTTTCGTGGCAGTACGAAAAGGAGGAAAACTGTTTCAATTCACCAGTACAGAAAAGTTCATGAAAATTTAAAGGACAGGGAAGAGGATGTGAGACGCCTCGAATTTGACAATCTTGTCCTCAAAGAAACAATCGAAAATCTGCAGGCTGCCAGTATTGTCAAGGCAAAGGTGGGCCAGAAAACCTACTCCTCAACAATAAGGATGCATGTGTTTGACAGTATTGTAAACAAAACTCCCACAGCAAACATTCCAATCCTGATAAGCCAGTTCTACAAGCGGAGTGGACTTCATCTGGATTATGTTCCTCGACGCAGTGCAGTTGAAGTTATGGCCCGAGAATTGGGAGCTATTGCTGAGTTGCAAACAGCAGAGATGCTCCTTGCAACAAGCGGTTTGACTGTTGGGTTTGATGCAACCACCCAGGAAGAGACCCACATTAACAGTGTTCATTTCACCACCACAAACAACTGTCTCTCTGCAGCAGTTGATGAATTGGCTGGTGGGACTGCTGAGGACTATGCACAACATATTTGCGAAACAATTGACAATTTGTGTAAAACTTACATTTATTTTAATGAGCAAACAAATTTTCAAGATACAAGACAAAAGATAATCGACAACATTTCAAACACAATGAGTGACAGGTGTGCAGCTAATCATGCTGCTATTAGAATTGTGAGTAGTGAGTGGGGTAAATATTTGAACGAGCTCTACTGCCACTTGCATCCTCTTGACTCCATTGCTACATCAGTTCGCTCAGCCCTAAAAATGCAGAAACAATCCGGAGGACAATTCTTATTTGGGAAAGACTGTCTAGCAGTAAATGCCATACTGCAGATGAGCAAACTTAGATACAAAAACGGAAAAGGGGACCCAAAAGGATTTGTCGCATTTTTAGATGACAGGAACATCCCCCGAGGTGTCCTCCCACGGTACCGTGGCAACAGATTGCACATACTGTTTCATATTAGTGGCAAGCTGATAGAATATTATGATGACTTTGTTGCACTGCTGAATAGCGGAACATCCTGTGGGGGGTTGAAAAGCGCCATCCTCCATGACTTCACCCAGGCTGAAGCAAAAGTAGAACTTCAGATATTGGGCTTACTTGGCAAATATCTGACTGGGCCTTGGATGAAACGCTTCTACACTTCAAGCCAGAATCAGATCAACCATGTTGATGGCATCAAAGTGGTTAAAGGGTGATTGCTGCTCTAAAGGAAGCCACAGAAAATCCAGAGAACATCATATTGGCAAGGGAAGATTTCTTCGGTGAGGAGGTACATCTTGACGCCACATTGAAAAAACTTTGGGAGCTACCAATACATCCACAGTTCAGTTCAAAGATGAGGAGCTGTCTTCAAGCTGTCATCACTGTGTTGGAGAGGCAATATAGTAAATACTTTGAACTTGATGTTACTGAGAAACTGAAGGAGGAGACTGCATCAGCAAGATCACACAACATTGATGCGGAGGAGATAATGGGGATGTTTAGCTCATCGAAACAGAAATCTCCCAATGCCACCATGTGTTATTTGTCAAGTAGGATGCGGGCCTGCAAGAATAGAACAGTCAATTACCTTGATAATCTCGAGGAGCATCGTAGGGAGGAGGTGCTCTGTAAGGCAATGAAATTGGGGAGAGTGCAGAGGAACAGACGGAAGAAAAAACAGAAGGAATTGAGAGCAGAAATCATCAAGCGACAGAAAGGCAAGGAGCATGCTCGGGACACGAAAGAGAGGAAAAAAATAGAAAAAAAATTGAAAGAGACTGATTTAAACAGCATTCGCAGAGATTATCCAAATTTGGACTACTCCAAATGTGATGATCTACAGGACATACTTAATGGGAAAGTAGTGGGCAGAAAGGCATGTCATGTGTGGTTTGAAGAGCAAAAACCTGTAGTTTACAATGCCAAAATTGAAAAGTTGAGGAAAAACAAGGTGTACAGAGTTGCTTATTGGTTGCAATCTGACGAGTATGATGATGCTACTGATTTTGATATGCCAATGTACCAGCTAGCAGCTGATCTTCTCCTTAAAGATTTGGTCTTTTGCTAGAAATTGTAAATTAATTACCTATCTGTTACGGACTTACAGCATATAATACAATAATATTAAAGTTCTGATCTTGAGAATATCACATTTTTGAATTTTCAAAGCAGTCTGGGTGTTTATTACTATTTCCGTCACATCGGTCAATTTTGTAATTAGCTACAATTAAGTAACTAACTAATTATATGCTGCAATTTCAGGTCATCCAAGTAAGATTATTTTATATTTGTTTCAGAATGCTTCAATCTATAATAACTGAAAATTTCATTCAGTTCTCTTAATTTTTAAGAAAGTTATGGGCTTTTGACTGTCCTCGATCACAGCTTTTGAGACAAGTCAATGGAAAGGCAATAGGGAACAAGATGCTAATTTCCGAGTATGAAAATGGCCATAACTTTTTTAATACTGAAGATATCAAAGTGAATTAGGTGTCAAATTAAACTTCTTGTAATGCTTTATCTGATGGGATAAATTACAGACTTGATTTTTAAAATCTCAAAATTTTGTAACATTGCTACTAATTGACCGTCTCCGGTACGGGGTTGGTATTGATGGCACTGCCCTGAGCTGGTTCATCTCCTACTTCAAAGGTAGGAGTTTCTCGACTAACATAGGCAACTCTTTCTCCTCCCCAGCTAATCTCTGCTGTGGGGTTCCACAAGGTTCCACCTTGGCCCCATTCTCTTCTCCCTGTATATGCTCCCCTTAGGCCAAGTCATTGAAAGGCACGGCATTTCCTTCCATTGCTACGCAGACGATACACATCTCCCCCTGAAGCCCAAAAACCAATCAAATCTGCTTAACCTTACCCGCTGCCTCGAGGATATAAAGTGTTGGATGGCCCAGAACTTCCTCCAACTAAACGAGAGTAAGTCTGAGGTCATCCTACTCGGCCCCTCGGACTCAATCAAAATGATAGCAGGCAGCCTTGGAAGCCTTACCCCACTACTCAAACCTCACGTCAAAAACCTTGGTGTGATATTTGACTCAGCACTGAAATTTGACAAACAAGTCAATGCCGTGGTAAATGCTAGCTTCTTTCAGCTTCGGACGATAGCTAAAATAAAACAATTCCTCCAGTTTGATGACCTCGAAAAGAGCATCCACACATTCATCTCCTCCCGCCTAGATTACTGCAACTCCCTTTACACTGGCATCAGCCAATCTTCCCTGTCCCGCCTGCAACTGGTCCAAAACGCCGCAGCGAGACTCCTGACGGGCACCCGAAAAAGGGACCACATCACCCCGATCCTGGCCTCTTTCCACTGGCTCCCTGTGCGGTTCCGTATACATTTCAAGATCCTCCTCTATGTCTACAAAGGCCTCAATGGGCTTGCCCCCACCTACATTAAAAGTCTTCTCACCCACCACTCCACCTCCAGGTCCCTCAGATCGTCCGACTTGGGGTTACTGAACATCCCGCCGTCTAGGCATAAGCTCAGGGGCGACCGCGCCTTTGCGGTTGCAGCTCCTAGGACTGTGGAAACAGCATCCCCCTTCCCATCAGAACTGCCCCCTCCATCGACTCCTTTAAGTCAAGACTAAAAACTTATCTATACTCCCAAGCCTTTCTTGACGTCCTCTGAGCGAGGGCTCTATGTATATATGTATGTAGTTTGTTTGTTTATACTATTCTTATAACAAATGTAAAGCACTTTGGCCATGAGAGTTGTTTTTTAAATGTGCTATATAAATAAATGTGACTTGACTTGACTTGACTTGACTTGACTACCCAATGCCAGACCCAAAATGGATCATCACACACTCAGAGGGATTGAATGCCATCTCCATTGCTCCACCCAATGTACCAGCTGATCCAGGTCATCCAGTAATTCATGTCTATCTTCCTCATTATCAACAGCCTCACCATTTATCACGTCACCCACAATGTCACCCAACATCAGTCACTGGGTTGTAAAATGCAAACGGCACATTGGGTCTCAGAGCCCCAAGTAGTAATTAACTTGTTCATTGAAGCATACAAGAGTACAAGCTCGAAACTTAACATCAGCGAAATAAATGTCCTCTACCTACCAGGCCTGCTGCATGACATTGCCCTCTGGCAATAAACCCTTGTTGTAAATCTCTGGAAAAAATGGACTGCTTGCCATGAATAGTGAGTCACCTCTCGACAGAGACAGGTTTTGTTTTGATTATTGATTATCACATTTACTGTACTTACACACCACTGTACTTACCTAATTAAAAGGGTATTTGAAGAACAAGACCTCGAACCTGGCACAAATGTGTATGGTCCACCAGTTATCATCCCTGAGGACGATATGCACATGGGTGATGGACAGCATACAGGAGGCACTGGTGAGACTCCATCAACACTGTTTCTGCAAAAATCCATGTGTTCTCCCCATCCCCATCGCTAGGTCCATAAATACCCAGCCAACTTGAATGGGCAAGCCAGGTCATTTACATGCCCAACATTGGACCCCTGAAACGAATCACATATTGCACGCTCTGCCACAGCAAAGGATTATGTGGTGCTCAGCTGAAGGGAATCAAGAATCAAGAACATTTTCACAACCTCCCTTACAAAAGTGTAACATCACCTGCAAACGTATCAGAATCCATAGCCTAGATTGTTGACAAGGAAGATCATTCAGTTAGGATGACACTAAAGACCATCAGTGTGTAGGAAGGAACTGCAGATACTGGTTTATACCGAAGATAGACACAAAATGCTGGAGTAACTCAGCGGGACAGGCAGCATCTCTGGAGAGAAGGAATGGGTGAAATGAGTAAAAGGGTCTCGAACCGAAACGTCACCCATTCCTTCTCTCCAGAGACGCTGCCTGTCCCGCTGAGTTACTCCAGCACTTTGTGTCTAAAGACCATAAGTCCATTTACAAAGCAACAAAAAGAATGCAACGAGTACCTCCCAATCTACGTTGGGAAACCCAATGTCAGAGGGCGGTGGAGGCCGGTTCTTTGGATTCTTTCAAGAGAGAGCTTGATAGGGCTCTTAAAGAAAGTCAGTGGATTATGGGGAGAAGGCAGGAAGGCAGGAGAAGACTGATTGTGGATGATCAGCCATGATCACATTGAATGGCGGTGGTGGCTCGAAGGGCCGAATGGCCTACTCCTGCACCTATTGTCTATTGGCTATTGGCATAAACATTGAATTCTCCAATTTCAGGTAACTGGCTCCCTCTCTGCAGCCATCTCTCTCTTTCTATCTGCCCAGGTCCTGTCCCATACACCCTTCTTCCTACAATATGCCGCAGGCCCCTTCAACCAGTTTCTTTACTCAACCTCACACCTCTCCCACTGGAGCCCTTCTCCCCACAAGGAGAGAAGAC
>CM075984.1:1571879-1659405 GCA_038087875.1 Malacoraja senta | reverse complement strand
CCTCTTTCTTCAGTAAACATGGTTTCCTCAATGGTGTTATGGATAAAACCCTCGCCCATGGTCTCTGTGGCCCACAGTGCTGCCCTCTGCTCCCCTAGCCCGTGACAGACCAAGCAAGGAGTTCCCCCACTCCTCACCTTTCTCTCCACCAGGCTCTGCATCCAACACGTCATTCTTCAACCTTTCCGCAAACTTCAATGTGATCCCACCACCAATCACACCTTATCATCCCCACCCTTTCCCTCTTTCCGCAGGGACCGCTCCCTCCGCAACTCCTTGGTTCACTCATCCCTTCCCAATCAACCCACCCCTTCTTCAGATACTTAGCCCTACGACTGCAGGAGATGTAACACAGGTCCCACATGGGGGGGTTAAACTAGATTGGCAGGGCATGGGGTTTCTATGCAGGACTGAGGCAGGGGAGAGGCTGGAAGTTGGCATAGATGGTGATGAAAGAATGTTCAGTAGGCAGAAGAGGCAAGAGAATAGCAGGGAGTGAGGAAGCACTGTTGGTTTCAATTGCACTTAATTTAATTATTCTTATTAAATGTAAGACGCCTGACTGGTAAGGCAGATTAACTCAGGGTGTGGTTAGTACTCGTGACGGGGATGTTGGAGCCATTACAGAAACCTGGTTAAGTGTGGGACAGGATGGGCAGCTTAAAGTTCCAGGGCACAGCTGCTTCAGGAGCCATAGAGGTGAGGGTAAAAGAAAAGAAGTGTTGCTTTATTGATTAAGGGGGATGTCACGGCATTGATCAGAGACGACGTTACTGATGGTTCATCCAGTGAGGCTATACGGGAGGAGCTGAGATATAAGAAAGGGATGATCATCTTATTGGGAGTGTACATCAGACCCCCAATTAGTCAATGGGAATTTGAAGGGCAAATATATGCCAGGAGACTTCAGACAGGTGTGGGTCCAACAAGGTTGCCGTGGGGGATTTTAACTATCGGAATTTGTGAACTGTGTTCAGGAGAGTTTCCTCCGGCAATATGTAGAGGGCCCCACACGGGAGAGGCAATGCTTGATCTAGTCTTGGGAAACGGGGAGGGGCAATTGGATGAAGTGTTCATGGACGAACCGTTTGGGCCCATCACTGTTCAATTAGCTATAAGATAGTTATGGATAAAGACAGGGCAAGTCCGTGAGTTAAAATTCTAAATTGGGGCAAGGTCAACTTTGAAGGTACTCGCTCAAGTTGATTGGAGCCATTTGCAGGAAAAAGAATGTCTGGAAAGCGGGTTATTTTTAAAAGTGTTCAGGCCATGCATGTTCCTATTTGACTGCAGGGCAGAGAGAAGTTTGGATGATGAGAGAAATTGAGTCTAGTCAAGAATAGGGAAGAGGCATGGAGCAGGTAGAGGCAGCTGGGATCAAGTGTAGCCCTGGAGGAGTTTCGGGAACTGATGAGCATGCTAAAGAAGGAAATCAGATGTGGAAAAAGGGGACAGGAGATAGCTCTGGCAGATAATATTAAGGACAATCTTAAGAGATTTTCTGTACATTAAGGGAATAATGATAACTTGAAAGAGATTGGGGCCCCTGAGGAATCAAAGCAGTCAACTCTGTGTGGAGCCACAGGAGATGGGCAAGGTCCTCAATGAGTATTTCTCCTCTGTTTTTACTGTGGAGAAAGACGCAAGGACTGGGGTACTTGGTTCAGTTAATGGAAGTGTGTGCAGGGCAGTCAGCATTATGGTCAAGGTGGTGCTGAAGGTCCCACCACATATTGAGGTAGACAAATTGCACTTGAACAGTGACTCAACCATAGGAGATAATGCCACACATGGAATAACATTCCTTCCTAATCATTGGCACGGCTGTCAAAGAATCTGGAACCAGCAGTGAGTGGGGAATTGGTGAGGATGATAACATAATATTGGATCTTCTTCGGGCAATTTCATAGAACATAGAGAACGGGAACGGGCCCTTCAACCTACATTGTTTGTGCCGAACAAGATGCCAACTTAAACTGATCTCATCTGCCTGTACATGATCCATATCCCTCCATTCCTTGCACTTCCATGTGCCTATCTTAAATGTCACTATCATATCTGCCTCCACCTGCACCTCTGGCAATGCATTCAAGGCCCCCACCAATCTCTGTGTAGAAAACATGACCACACATTCCCCCCTCTCACTTTATAGCTATGCCCTCTAGTGTTGGACATTTCCACCCTGGGGAAAAGGTTCTGACTGTCTATCTATGCCTCTCGTAATTTTACATACTTCTATCAAGTCTCCCCTCAACCTCCAAGTTTATCTAATGATCCAATGAAAATGAAGATAGACACAAAAAGCTGGAGTAACTTAGTGGGACAGGCAGCATCTCGGAAGAGCAGGAATGGGTGACGTTTCGGGTCGAGGTCCTTCTTCGACCCGAAATGTTTCCCATTCCTTCTCTCCAGTGATGCTGCCTGTCCCGCTGAGTTACTCCAACTTTTTGTCTCTATCTTTGGTTAAACTAGCCTGCAGTTCTTTCCTACCAATGAAAATGATTCAAGTATCAAACCTCACCTTGTAGCTGGAACCCTCTAATGCAGGCAGCATTCTGGTGAACCTCTTCTGCACCTTCCCAAAGCCTCCACATCCTTCCTGTAATGGGGTGACCAGAACTGCATGCAATATTCCAAATGCAGCCTAACCAAATCTTATAGAGCTGCATCATGAGTCTTCTGCCCCTAGCAATGAAGGGTTAGCATGCCATATGCCTTCTTTACCACTCTACTGCCACCTTCAGTGAGCTATGAACCAGGACTCATGCACATCAATACTGTTAAGGGTCTTGCCATTAACTGTATAGTCCCCCTTTACATTCAACCTCATAAAGTGCATCATCTCACACACGCTCAGATTAAACTCCATCTGCCATTTCTCCACTCATTTCTGCAGCTGATATATATCTCGCTGCACTTTCTGACAGCCTTCCTCACTGTCTGCAAGTCCTCCGATTTTGGTTATGTCAACAAACCTACTCACCAACCCATCAACATTTATGTCTAGTTGTTTAAGATGGAACTACAGATGTTGGAAATTATGTTCCAACATTTACGTCCAGGTCATTTATAGACCTTGGCTTTGGCTTTTCTGCTCGTGCCTGTGAATATGATGAGATCCAGGTCCTTCCAAGACATAGAAACATAGAAAATAGGTGCAGGAGGAGGCCATTCGGCCCTTTGAGCCAGCACCGCCATTCATTGTGATCATGGCTGATCGTCCCCTATCAATAACCCGTGCCTGCCTTCTCCCCATATCCCTTGACTCCACTAGCCCCTAGAGCTCTATCTAACTATCTCTTAAATCCTCTGCACATGATCTGCACTCATCTACCCCTTCTGCAGCGTTAAGCTCACAATGTGCTTTTCAATGCATCAACTCTCCTCATAACCTGCAGATAATTCACAATCTCTTTAAATAGTGTTGATATGCTTGTTCCTGCTATTAGGACTTTTCTTTTTTTGTCGAGTCGACACAGGGTGTTAATTACATATCCGTGAATCAGTTTCACAGGGGAGTCTCAATTAGCTGTTGCACCTAGCATGATAAAGCCTTTGTGTCCTCTACATGTTTTAAATATCAGGTATTGAATACATAGAGACATAAGATTTAAAACTATATTTTGTGACCTGAACACTTTGGCGTTCCAATAACATTTGTGTGAAAAAAGGAATAGGATTCACAATCTTAGAAAATCAAAACATTATGTAGGAGCCATTTATGCTTAAGTTAGTTACTGTTAGTATATTATAATATTATAGATATTTCTAGTTGTATCATTTTGAACGCTTGGGGGTGGGAGTTTGATATGTAGAAGGGTGTGACTTACATTGAACTAAGCGATACAACAGGGTGTGCTCAGATGAGACGAGAGCTGGCTCGTGAAGAGAAGACAGTTTTTACCAGTTCAGATAGCAAGAACGGAAAGCTACAATTTGTATCAGACACTCCTTTGTATTTGCAGCTACTTCAATAAAGAATCTGGGAATAACGACTGGAAGATGCGTTTTTGTTATCGTACTTCGTAAGTTCGATCCGCTCCTCCCTGCCAGCGTAGTAATGACAATGGAAACGTTTGAGATTGCCATTAGATATGAACATGCATGTGTTGGTTAATCAGGTTGATGACAAATATTGGAAGAATTTGTGACATATTGTGCAGGAAGATCTGGACCCCAATCAGTCTTTTACCAGTTGCTGCAGATGGACCATTGAAGGCATCCTATTGGGATGCAACACAGCTTGATACAGAACTACTCTGCCCGTCCACAAGTCATTACACAGAGTTGTGGATGCAACTCAGTCCATTGTGCAAACCAGCCATCCTCCCACCAACTCCATCTACATTTCATACCGCCATTCAGAGTCAGATACAGATTCACATTTATTGTCACATGCACCAATTAAGGTGCAGGGGTATTGGAGTTACCGTGCAGCCATACAATTAAAAAAAACAACACAACACAATTAAAAGAACGATAGAACTTAACATAAACATCCACAACAGTGATCACTGTGATGGAAGGCAATAAAGTTCAGTCAGTCTTCCTCCTTTTGTTCACCCGTGTTTGGGGCCTTGACCCTCCGTAGTTGCCGCTACGGACGGCCCGATGTACAAGCCCTCTCGTCGGGATGATCGAAGCTCCGACATCGTGATGGATGGAACACACTCCGTGGCTTGGAGTGCCCGAATCGGCCACTTTCTTACTGGAGACAGCGGCTTCTCGATGTTATAGGCCGCAGGCAGGCCAGCAGTCTGAGCTCTTCTCCGGCGATCCCCGGCAGGGGATCCCTGGCTCCGGGATGGTAAAGTCCGCTCCAAACCTGCTCCTAGAAGCTCTGCAGAAGCTTCACGATGTTAAAGTCAGCAGGCCAGTGGCCGGAGCCTTTCTTCCTGCTCCGCGATGGAAGTCCACGCCGCGCCAAGGTAAGTGACTGCAAACGGTTTCCCCCTTCCCCCCATCCCCACATAAAAACATACCGAGAGACATTAACACATACATTTACACATACTAAAAAAACAAAAAAAGTCGAAATGACTGCACAGTGCTGGCGAGGCTGCCGCACGTGGCGCCACCCGATGACCATGGCTGATCATCTAAAATCAGTGCCTCGTTCTTGCTTTTTCCCCATATCCCTTGATTCCTTTAGCCCTATGAGCTAAATCTAACTCTCTTGAAAACATCCAGTGAATTGGCCTCAACTGCCTTCCGTGGCAGAGAATTCCACAGATTCATAACTCTCTGGGTGCAGAAGTTTTTCCTCCTCTCAGTCCTAAATGGCCTTCCCCTTTATTCTTAAACTGTGACCCCTGGTTCTGGACTCCCCCAACATCGGGAACATTTTTCTTGCATCTAGCGAACTAGTACCACACTTAGTAGCAAAAATGTGCCTGCAAATTGGATATGGGAGCAAAATAAGCATTATGGCATAAATAGATGTATGGGTGATTAATAAGTAAGTAAGGTGGAGCAAAAAGCATTTAATTTAAACTGGGGAATAGTAGAGAGGTTTGATGTATCCAAGAATAGAGCCAATATCACAAAACCTCCGATATGTGCATGGCAGAGAATGCAGGGTCATAATACAATCTACATTGATCAACAATAAAATATTAAAAATGTAAGGTTATAAGTATGCATATTCACTCTGTTATATTAAGAGCATGCGTACAAGCTGAAAACTGGCCTCTTTAAATTCCTGCATGCGATTCTGGGCAAGGTGTAGAGGACATGGCAGATATAGTCAACTCACTACAGTTTTCATCAGCTCTCCACAAAATCAGGTCTCATTGCACCTTTGTTCAAATATGATTATAACATCCACCTCCTGACACAAGGTCTCGACCCAAAACACTGACAATTCCTTTCCCTCCATAGATAGGAGTCTGAGGGGTAACTTTTTCACCCAAAGTGTGGTGCGTATATGAAATGAGCTGCCAGAGGAGGTAGTTGAGGCAGGGACTATCGCAACATTTAACAGTTAGACAGGTACGTGGATAGGACAGGTTTGGAGGGATATGGGCCAAACGCAGGCAGGTGGGACTAGTGTAGCTGGGATGGAATGGCATCTGCAGATGAAAGATTAGTTCTCAGAAGTTGTTAAAGATAAATGAAGCTTTGATATTAAAGTTTGGCTATCCAATCTTCCAGCCATAATACAAAGCTGGCATTCCCTTTACTTTTCCCAAATGCTTTTATTCTGCCCTTTAGCTTCAGAATATCTGCTTTATATTGAAGCATATCTGCTTTATATTGAACAGAATATTGTCTATTGTCTATTGACTATTGAATCCTTGGATGGTATTCACATAGGTGACATTAAACCACAGGCTGCCAACCATCAAGTCATTTCTTAAGATCTACAAATAAAACCTGAACTCTTTGAAAGTTTAAATTCCCTGATGTACTCAATTGCTTGTGAGAGTAGTAAGTGGGAAGTGTACTCACTCCAGGTGGCCCCAGCCCAGCTCGGGCAGGTATGGGAGTTTCTTGATGCGGATGATGCTGTCATAGACTGAAGGCTGCAGGCTCTGGGAAACAGCGTTGGCCAGGATGACAGCGATCATAACTGGCAGGATGTGGGAGATCTGGCCCGTCAGCTCAAACACGATTACTGAGGTGGAGATGGTGTGGGTCACCGCACCCGACAACGCCGCCGCACCTGGGGAGAAGAACCGTCAATGAACCACCTGGCCGGCACACCTGGCTCACACCTAATCGGCACATTTTGGCACATTAGGTCATAAGGTCATAAGTGATAGGAGTAGAATTAGACCATTCAGCCCATCAAGTCTACACCGCCATTCAATCATGGCTGATCTATCTCCCCCTCCAAACCCCATTCTCCTGCCTTCTCCCCATAACCCCGACACACATACTAATCAAGAATCTATCCATCTCTGCCTTAAAAATACCCACTGACGGACTCCACAGCCTTCTGTGGCAAACAATTCCACAGATTCACACCCTCTGACTAAAGAAATTTCTCCTTATCTCCTTCCTAAATGAACGTCCTTTAATTCTGAGGCTATGACCTCTAGTCCTAGACTCTCCCACTAGTGGAAACATCCTCTCCACATCCACTCTATCCAATCCTTTCACTATTCTGTATGTTTCAAATAGGTTCCCACCTCATTCACCTAAACCCCCGCAAGTACAGTCCCAGAACGCTCATCATAGGTTAACCTACTCATATCTGGGCCTCGACCCGAAATGTCGCCTACTCCTTTTCTCCATAGATGCTGCCTCACCCGCTGAGTTTCGCCAGCATTTTTTGTCTACTCATATCTGGCATCATTCTTGTAAACCTAATTGGCCTTCATCAGTCAGAGTATTCAGTACAGACGTTGGGAGGTCATGTTGGGAGGTATAAGATAGATACAAAAAGATGGAGTAACAGCAGGACAGGCAGCATCTCTGGAGAGAAGGTAGGAATGGGTAACGTTTTGGGTCGAGACCCTTCTTCAGACTGGTTAGGGAGCAGGGAAATGAGAGATATAGAGGGTGATGTGGAGAGATAAAGAACAATGAATGAAAGATATGCAAAAAAAGTAACGATGATAAAGGAAACAGACATTGTTATCTGTTTGTTGGGTGAAAATGAGAAGCTGGTGCGACTTGGGTGGGGGAGGGATATGCCGGGGCTACCTGAAGTGAGAGAAATCAATATTCATACCACTGGGCTGCAAGCTGCCCAAGCAAAATATGAGATGCTGTTCCTCCAATTTATGTTTAGCCTCCCTCTGACAATGGAGGAGACGGAGGACAGAAAGGTCTGTGTGGTAATGGGAGGGGGAGTCAGAGTGTTTAGCAACCGGAGAGCAGGTTGGTTCACGCGGGCTGAATGAAGGTGTTCCACGAAACCATCACCCAGTCTGCCTTTGGTCTCGCCGATGTATAAGAGTCCACATTTGAACAATGGATACAGTAGATGAGGTTGGAGGAGGTGCAAGTGAATCTCTGCCTAACCTGAAAGGACTGTCGGGGTCCCTGGACAGAGTCGAGGAGGGAGGTATAGCGACAGGTGTTGCATCTTATGCGGTTGCGGGGGAAGGTACCTGGGGAGGGGATGGTTTGGGTGGGAAGGGATGAGTTAACCAGGGAGTTGCGGAGGGAACGGTCTCTGTGGAAGGCGGAAAGGGGTGGAGTTGGGAAAATGTGGCTAGTGGTGGGATCCCGTTGGAGGTGGCGGAAATTTCGTAGGATTGTGTGTTGTATGCGACGGCTGATGGGATGGAAGGTGAAGACTAGGGGGACTCTGTCTCTGTTGCGACTAGGGGGGAGGAGGAGCAAGGGCGGAGCTGCGGGGTACCGAGGAGACACGAGTGAGGACCTCATCTATGATGGGAGGGGAACCCTCATGTCCTAAAGAATGAGGAGATCTTGGATATCCTAGTATGGAACACCTCATCTTGGGCAAAGATGCGGCGTGGACGGAGGAATTGTGAGTAGGGGATAGAGTCTGCAGGGAGCAGGGTGGGAAGGCGTGTAGTCGAGATAGTTGTGGGAGTCAGTGGGTTTGTAATAGACGTCTGTCAATAGTCTATTTCCTGTGATGGAGACTGTGAGATCAAGAAAGGGGAGGGAGTGTCGGAGACGGTCCAAGTAAATTTGAGTGCAGGATGAAAATTGGTGGTGACGTTGATGGTCCATGAGTTCTGCATGGGTGTATAAGACATCGGTGAGGCCACGTTTAGAGTATCGTGCTTAGTTCTGGGCACCATGTTACGGGAAAGATGTTGTCAAGCTGGAAAGGGTACAGAGAAGATTTATGAGGATATTGCCAGGATTGGAGGGTCTGAGCTATAGGGAGAGGTTGAGTAGGCTGGGACTCTATTCCTTGGAGCGCAGATGAGGGCTGATCTTATGCAGGTGTGTAAAATCATGAGAGGAATAGATTGGGTAGATGCACAGAGTCTCTTGTCCAGAGTAGGGGAATGGACATTTAAGGTGAAGGTGAAAAGATTTAATAGGAATCTGAGGGGTAACCTTTTCACACAGAGGGTGGATATGTATGGAACACACGCTGTGAGAGGAGGTAGTTGCCAGAGGAGGTAGTTGAGGCTGGGAATATCCTAACGTTTAAGAAACAGTTGGACAAGTACATGGATAGGTTTGGAGGTATATGGACCAAACGCTGGCAGGTGGGACTAGTTTAGCTCAGACACGTTGGCCGGTGTGGGCAGGTTGGGCCGAAGGGCCTGTTTCCACACTGTATCACTCTACGACTCCATGACTCTAATTGGCAAAAATGGTGTTGTTTGTTCTTCCTTCTGTTGCAGCCAAGGATAATGAGCGCACGTATGAAATGCCTCACCTACAACAGCGTATCCACCCGGTACAATACGATATATACTTCCATCTGCATGGATGCCATCAGGAAACCAGGCTGCCATGCTCTCTCCGACCAGGCGTCCAAACGCAGCTCCTGAAAAAGAAGCCAAGGCAATTAATGTGAAACAAATAGTCGTACTGAACTGTAGGAGGGAATTTTGTATCTGGGTCTACTCAGATAGGCACAGACACAAATTAAAACAGCTCGTAGATCAGTGGTGCATCTATGGAACAAGTCGATGTATTGAAGGCCTTCACAGTGCACAACAGAAAACACATTGGGTTCTATCTGAGTGTTTCCAGGTGGGCACTGTTAAGGCCTTCAATAAACCAGTGCCTATCCGAGTAAAGTCCGACACAAGGTACGTGTGTAGCACGAAATAGGACAAAGTTCCCTCCTACATGGACTAACAAAACACAATGGACTTTCTTTTGTTCAAATACAGCACTAAAGGACAATTCAGCTGATTTATAGTCATAGAGATTTCTAGTGTGCAAAAACAGGCCCATCGGCCCAACTTGCCCACACAAGCCAACATGTCCTGTCTATACTGTTCCCACCTACCTGTTTTTGGCCCATATCCATCAAAACCTGTCCTATCCATATACCTGCCTCAATGTTTCTTAAATGTTGCGATAGTGCCTGCCTTGACTACCTCCTCCAGCAGCTCGTTCCATACACCTACAACCTTTTGTTTGAAAAAGCGACCCCACAGGTTCTTATTCAATCTTTCCCCCCCTCACCTTAAACGTGTATCCACTGGTTCTCGGTTCCTCTACTCTAGGCAAGAGACTCTGTGCGCCCACCCAATCTATTCCTCTCATGATTTTGTACACCTCTATAAGATCACCCCCTCATCCTCCTGCGCTCTAAGGAATAGAACCTTAGCCTGCTCAACTTCTCCCTATAGCTCAGACCCTCGAGTCCTGGCAACATCCTCGTAAATCTTCTCTGTATCCTTTCCATCTTTCCTAAAATATGGTGCTCAAAACTGAACACAATACGTCTTATATAACTGCAACATGGCCTCCCAACTTCTATACTGAATGCTCTGACTAATGAAAGCTAGTGTGCCAAAAGCCTTTTTGACCACCTGCCTGTGATGCCACTTTCAATGAACTATGCACCTGTATTTCCAGATCCCTCTGTTCTACAATACTCCCCAGAGCCGTTCACTGTGTAGGTCCTGCCCATGTTTGTGCTCCCCAAAATGCAACCTCACATTTTTCTGTATTAAATTCCATCAACCATTGAGCCCACCTGCTCAACCGATCAGAATCCTGCTGCTATATTTGACAACCATCTTAACTACTACAATAGTCATCTGCAAACTTGATTTTCTATTTACAAAAATCGTTTGACACAAAAGATTGACTCAAATACCCTGCTTTGATCCAAAGTGCAATGCTGCACCTTAAAATATTCCTTCATAGTAATTATATTCAATTTGAAATTGTCGAAAAGAATAATCAGAAGGAATTGACATCAGATGGGAACAAAATCAGTGACTGTCAGTTTAAGGAATACAGGTTCTAAATATCTGCAAAATCATTCAAATCCAGCAAATGAGATCCACAGGATTTTCAAAAACTATTTTCGTTCAATTTCTAATACCGAAAAATGTCATTTATCAACAATAAATGACTGAGATTCTTGGGACTGTAAACAGTCACTTTAAGAGGTAAATGTGGATGGTACAAGCTTCCTGTCAGATCCTGGGAAGAGGGAAGACTCCTGAAAATGTCAAAGACTCTCAACAAATCCGTTAAAACAAATCCTTGAGGTTTGAAAACAACAAGTATCATAATTCCAGAGGTGACGCGCTATCTAATGCGGTGGCATTTGATAGCGCGTGGTATCAGGAACCTTAAATACATTGAGGACAATGGGAATCCAAGGTGGAAAACTCTCCATCAGTTGGAGTCACTACTCAACATATATGTTTGTGGTTGTTCTTCGTCCCAGAACATTATTGCAGGAAATAGACATTAAAAACTGGAGTAACTCAGCGGGTCAAACAGCATCTCTGAAGAAAAGGAATAGGTGATGTTTCGGGTCGAGACCAATCTAGTCCCTACGGTACCTCTCACATAACTTGACCCAGGTCCCCACTTGCTTTTTTCTCTCTCTCTCCATTTCAGGTGTGAACTCTTTGAGAAAGCCCCATTGATGCCTGTAATGCCAGTGGTAAAATAAACCAAGACGTCAGACAAAAGGAGAAAACATAGTTGAACACATTGACCTAATGTCATTGCATTCCTCCTGAGACTCTTCTTCAGACCTTTTCCTATTCCTACTCCTTCTCTCCAGAGATGCTGTCTGACCCGCTGAGTTACTCCAGCTTTTTGTGTCTATCTTCAGTTTAAACCAGCATCTGCATTCCTTCCTACACATTATTGCAGGAGTTGCTCTGGACAATATTTTGGTTCCATCATCTTCAACTGCTTTGTCACTATTATCCTTCCAGCATGATCAACTGAACCCATATCACATGGAAGTAACATATAATTCATTGGTATTTTAATTAGCTTGATTTTCTCTCTTACAATATGGCAACAATTCAAAGTGTATCTGGGAGGACGTCACGTGGCTGGCTCTTATTTACATGAATTGTGTGCATTTGGAAAAGGTTCTCTCAAGAACGCTTTCAATGCTCAACAAGATCATTGACAGATTTCCCAGACGTCATGGCTCCATGGTGGGTCAGAGTGGATGCAAGCTCAGGAATTGAGCTTGATCTATAGATCATAGATCTTGAGCCATAGATCTCATCTACAATCCACCCAAACACACACAAAGAAAATTAAGAAAGAAAAGCTGGAGGGGGACTCAAGAGGTCAGGCAACATCTGTGGAGTTGCTGTAGATAGTTCAGTCCACGACTCTTCATTGGAATTGGAGAAGTGTGAAGACCAGCATAGTTTACGTGCTTGCATGTGGGGGGGGGTGGGGGGGGGAGGCGAAAGCGATGGAGAGAACAGAGGGATTGGCGGCGACCAAGAGTAACCCAGAAAAGTTCTCTCTTCCATTTCTACTCCTGTTCGTGTATTAGTCACCCTCTGATCACCATCTTTCTCATGCTTTCATGTTTGTACATTTTGCATTTCTTATGAATGACTGTTTTTCTGCTTCAATAATTTAACAGCAGCCGTGATTGATTTTGTCTTAGCCTGTTGCTTATTCCATGTTGATTATTGTTGTTCAACTATGTTTTATCTGAAAGGGCAACTGCTGTTAGGCGACTGCTGATTGCTCTTTATGGACTTAAAACAGTTGGCAAGCAACTGAGAACAAAAGTAATTAAATTGATGCCAATGATCAATCATGAAATAACAGGTTTGCAAAGCGGTGAAAAATCAATTGTAAAGCAAATTCAACATGGAATTATGAAATAAGATTGGGAATGAATGATTGCGAGTGTGTCCAGTCTGAAAAAAGTCATTGGAAATCACAAAAGAAAAATGCCTCCAAACCATGGGAATTGCCAGGTCTGGAGCTGAGGTCTTCAACAAAGCTGACTAGAAAGAGCATAAAGTCACGTGATAGGAGCAGAATTAGGCCTTCAGCACTTCGTCTACTCCGCCATTCTATCATGGCTGATCTATCTCTCCCTCCTAATCCCATTCGCCTGCCTTCTCCCCGTAACCGCCGACACTTGCACTCTTTAAGAATCTATCTATCTCTGCCTTAACAATATCCATTGATGGCCTCCACAGCCTACTGTGGTAAAGAATTCCACAGATTCACCACCCTCTGACTAAAGAAAGTCGTCCTCATCTCCTTCCTAAAGGAACATAATTTACTTCTGAGGCTATGACCTCTAATCCAAGACTCTCCCACGAGTGAAAACATCCTCTCCACATCCACTCTATCCAGGCCTTTCACTATTCGGTTTACGTTTTAATAAGGTCCCTCATTCTTCTAAACTTCAGCGAGTACAGGATCAGTGCATCAAATGCTCTTCATATGTTAATCCACTCTTTCCTGGGATCATTCTTGTAAACCTCCTCTGGACCTTCTCCTAGAGCCAGCACATCCTTCCTCAGATATGGTCCCCAAATGACAAGGCATGGGTCCATGAAAAAAGTTCACCTTTTTGGTTGCATTTTGAAAATTACTTGAAAACTGTGGTATGAGTGGTTCAGGGCCACCTTGAAGTAGTGGTCTTTATCTTAAATTAGCAGATTTACTGACAATCTGTACAAAGAAAGACATTCACATGCACATTAGTGCTGCTCGGACAACGATGACTATGCCATTGAGGTTTCTCCTTCTGCTCTAGACTATGCCATTGAGGTTTCTCCTTCTGCTCTGCAAGGAAGGTCAAACTGTAACACCTTCAAGGGCCTGTCCCACGAGCATGCGAGGTCGAGTGAACCCCGTACAGGGCCGGTCCCACCAGCATGCGACTGCATGCGGCGAGCGCGACCAAACCGGAAGCTGGGGGCCGCGCGGAGGTCGAGTGAGTGACGTGAAGTTCAAGCGAAGTCCACGGGAAGTTCGTGCATGACGTACGGTGTCAAGACGCTGCGTACGGCGTCAAGACGCTGCGTACGGTGCTTGCCGCATGCGGGTCGCATGCTCGTGGGACAGGCCCTTCACTCTTCCTCTGTCTAATCCTTTTAGGTGCCACACAAACGGCTTCAGTCATTAATGAAACTAAAATGAAAGTTCACAGCGTTTCATACATCCCTGTGGTTAATTAAGAAAATACGTTATTTAATTAAAAGAATTAGCAGCAAAATCACAGATATTGTGATGGGTGGATGGGGTGGAGAATCACAATTTATTTTCTATAGTTACTGTTCTTTCTCTGATGTGAAATTGCCTCTAACAATTCCTTAAAGGTAACAGGACGAAACATTCAGCTCACTATTTATCCATTTTATTAAGACCTCCCCTCTCCCCAACATTGAAGATTTTGCAGTTCAGGTTTATAGCAATAGCAATCATGGATAAACAAAGCTGAATTCTAGAGGTGAGTAGTTGCATATCCTTTGCAATGTGGTGGCATTTGAGAGTGCGTGGTATCAAGAACGTTAAATACTGTGAGACAATCAAGGTGGGAAAATCTCCATCAGTTGGAGTCACAACGCAACACATTAAATGCTTGTGGTTGTCGTTGGTCAGTCATCTTCTCCCCAGAACATTATTGCAGGAGTTGCTCTGGACAATCTTCTGGTTCCATTCATCTTCAACTGCTTTGTCACTATTATCCATCCAGCATGATCACAAATGAATGCATAGTTTCCATTTTGCAACTCACGAATAATGAAGATAGACACAAAAAGCTGGAGTAACTCAGTGGGTCAGACAGCTTCTCTGGATAAAAGGAATAGGTGACTTTTCGGGTTGAAACCCTTCGTCAGACTGAGAGTCAGGGGAAAGGGATGTTGTCTGACCCGCTGAGTTACTCCAGCTTTTTGTGTCTATCTTCGGTTTCAACCAGCATCTGCAGTTCCTTCTTACTCATGAGATAATGAAATGGTTCTTGCCTGGTTGACATCCGTCCACCTGACATGAGAGATGATGGTGTGGCTTTGACGTTGTTTTGCTTGGAGTGGGGAATGTGCCATCTGAGGATGCACTTCTTGCTGTGGTTGACTAGGCCTTGCCAGGCAGACCCTCCCACAGCTTCCACAGGTGAACTTACGGTATCTCTCGACGTTGGATTGTGGAGTGTGTTCCCATTGCCAAAGATAGACACAAAAAGCTGGAGTAATTCAGTGGGACAGGCAGCACCTCTGGAGCGAAGGAATGGGTGACGTTTCAGGTCGAGACCCTTCTTCAGACCAGAACCGAAACGACTCGACTCGAAATGTCACCCATTCCTTCTCTCCAGAGATGCTGCCTGTCCCGTTGAGTTACTCCAGTTTTTTGTGTCTATCTTCGGTTTAAACCAGCATCTGCAGTTCCTTCCCACGTGTTACCATTGCCGTTGACCATTTTGTGGCATTGGCCCCTGGCTTCCAGGGTCCTGAACCACATGCTGTGGCCTGAAGGTCCTTTCTCCACCTCCCCTGGTCCTCAGTAGCCACTACACAGTTGGCAGTGCCAATGCTGAAATCCATCATATCTCCTTTAATTATATCCTTATAGTGAAACTTAGGTCTTCCTCTTATGGGCCTGTCCCACTTAGGTGATTTTTTCGGCAACTGCCGGCAACTGTCATAGTCGTAGCAGGTCGCCGAAAAACCGGCGACTGGACCCCCCTACGACAATGTCTACAACAACCTACCACCTAGTCGACGTCAAGCTACGGCAAGCTACCGACAACCGGCGACCCATTAGGACGTCCACCTACAACCACACCTACGACAACCTACGTCCACCCGCGACAAGCTACGACAATGTAAGTTAATTCAGTCGGCGGTACCTGTCGGCGGTTGACGTAGGTTGATGTAGGTAGTCATGAATGGAAATCACCGCGACGACACCTACATCATCCTGGAGACAACCTACGACAGCACCTACGTCAGGAGAGGTCAAGCTACGCTCATTGGCGTCAAGCCAACTGTCGCCGACTGTCGCAGAAAAGTTTTGAACATTTCAAAATCCAGCGACGACCAGAAAAGCGCTACGATTCTTTGGGCGACTGAGGAGACTACTCATGACCATACAGGTGACTTCCCCATATAGTACACCTTCCCCATATAATACGTCCAAGCCAGTGGAGATACTTCTTTTTCAGGATCACAAGGATGCTATTAATGTTGGTCAGGAAGAGGACAGATTCATTGGTCCTTTGTCCTGCCAAGAAACTCCCAGGATGCGATGAAGACAGTTTGAAATGAAAATGATTCAATTTCTGTTATTGATGTCATCCAAGCTTCACTGCTGTACAGTAATGTGCTCGAGAATCTTTGTCGATTTTGATCTTGATGGTGAGTTTAATCTTCTTACGTTTTTAAAAGTGTGCTGACTAGAGTCCAGGACCCGCATGTCCCTGTTAGAGTGAAGGGCACAAGGATGCTTGGATGATGAGAGAAATTGAGGCTCTGGTCAAGAATAAGAAGGAAGCTTGGGGCAAGTTTATGTAGCTGGGATCAAGTGTATCACTGGAGGAGTTTCAGAAACTGAGGAGCACGTTAAAAAAATAAGAGGGCAAAAAGGGGACAGGAGATAGGTCTGGCAGATAATATTATAGATAATCTCATGAGATTTTATGTACGTAAAGGAAAAAAGGGTAACCAGAGAGAGAATGGGCCCCCTGAAGAATGAAAGGGGTCAACTCTGCGTGCGGCCACAGGTGATGGGCGAGGTCATCAATGAATATTTCTCCTCTGTTTTTACCGTGGAGAAAGACATGAGGACTGGGGAACTTGGAGCCGTGTCTTGAGAGCTGTCAGTGTTCCGGTCGAAGAGGTGCTGAAAGTCCTGACGTGGATGAAGGTAGACAAATCTCCCGGGCTTGATCCGATACATCCGAGGACACTGTGGGAAGCTAAAGAAGAAATTGTAGATGCCCTCGCTGAGGGAAGTCATCATTAAATGAAGGCGAGGTGCTGGAAGACAAGGGTGGCAAATGTTGTGTCTCTCTTTAAGACGGGCTATAGGGAAATGCCTGGGAACTACAGGCCAATGAGCTTGACAGGGGCTGATTAGGGATAGTCAGCTCAGTTTGTACATGGGAGGTAATGTCTCATGAATCTGATATAGTGTTTTGAAGATGTGACCAAAAAGGTTGATGTTGTATATATGGATTTCAGCAAGGAAGCAGGGGTGACGATGGAAGGTTGCTTCTCGGGCTGGAGGCCTTTGACGAGTGGTGTGCATCAGGGTTCGGTGCTGAGCCCATTGCTGTTTGGCATCTATATCAATGATTTGGATGAGAACGTACAAGCCATGATTGGCAAGTTTGCAGATGACATGAAAGTGGAGCAATTTTTGACAGTGAAGATGTTCATCAAAATATGCAGCAGGATCTTGATCAGTTGGGCAGATAGGCTGAGGAAGGGTTCTTGGAGTTTAACACAGAGTAGTGCAAGTTGTTGCATTTGGGAAGTCCAGGGCAGGACCTACACAGTGAATGGTAGGGCTCTGGGGAGTGTTGAAGAGCAGAGGGATCTCGTAGAGGTACATAGTTCCTTGAACGTGGCCTTAATGGTTGAGTGAGTGGGCAGATGCTTGGCTGATGCAGTATAATAATAGATAAATGTGAGGTTATCCACTTTGGTGGCAAAAACAAGGGGGCCGATTATTATCTCAATGGGGTTAGGTTAGGTATCTCAATGGGGTTAGGCAGCGAGACCTGTACGGTCTCTGAAAAGTGGCGTGCAGATACAGCAGGCAGTGAAGAAAGCTAATGGAATATTGGCCTTCATAACAAGAGGATTTCAGTATAGCAGTAAAGAGGTACTTCTGCAGTTGTATAGGGGCTCTGGTGAGACCACATCTGGAGTATTGTGTCCAATTTTGGTCTCCTAATTTGAGGAAGGACATCCTTGTGATTGAGGCAATGCAGCGAAGGTCCACGAGATTAATCCCTGGGATGGCGGGACTGTCATATGAGGAAAGATTGAAAAGACTAGGCTTGTATTCACTGGAGTTTAGGAGGATGAGAGGGTTCTTATAGAAACATATAATATTATAAAATGACTGGACAAGCTAGATGCAGGAAAAATGTTCCCAATGTTGGGCGAGTCCAGAACCAGGGGCCACAGTTTTAGAATAAAGGGGGGGCCATTTAGGACTGAGGTGAGAAAAATCTTTTTCACCCAGAGAGTTGTGAAGTTGTGGAATTCCCTGCCACAGAGGGCAGTGGAGGCCAAATCAATAGATGGATTTAAGAGAGAGTTAGATAGAGCTCGAGGGGCTAGTGGAATCAAGGGATATGGGGAGAAGGTAGGCACGGGTTATTGATAGGGGACGATCAGCCATGATCACAACGAATGGTGGTGCTGGCTCAAAGGGCCGAATGGCCTCCTCCTACACCTATTTTCTACGTTTCTATGTTTCTAGTGCTGATTGAGTCAATATTCTCAGCAAGCATGAGACACTCTGACACTGCTGCCCCTGAAGTCCTCCTTTCAATGGGGCGATGAGTGCATCACAGTTCTCACCTTCATGTTGGCTTTCAACCTTGCTTCCTGTCACTTCTGGTGTCAAGATATACTCTTTCTGTGTCTGTCGGGAAGGCAAAGGACAGAAGGGCAGATGGAAAGATGCTGAACAGAGTGGGAGCGAGGACACAGTCTTGCTTCACTCCACTTCTCATGGGGAAACTGCCAGATAGAGCGACAGAAAATTGCAATGTGCCAAGAGACTTCTCAGAGAAGGTCTGAATGAGGTTTAGAAGATGTGGTGGACATCTATTCTTCCGCAGAACCGGGTAGAGGCCGTTTCCACTGACAGAACTGAAAGCTTTCAGAAGATCCACAAAGGTGAGGTATAAAGAAAGTTCCTTTTGCAGAGAGGGGTGCTGACTCCCAGGTCCAGGAATTTGGAGATGAGATTGGTTGGGATTATGGTGTTGAAGGCAGAGCTAGAGTCAATAAATAAGAGTCTGATGTAGATGTTTGTGTTATTCAGATGTCCTAGTGATGAGTTTAGGGCCAGTGAGATGCCATCTGCCGTGAATCTGTAGGGACGGTATCTGCTGTGATGGTGTGTGATGGATCAAATGAGTAATGTCTGGCTTCAGTAAAGAACAGCCTCACAACACCAGGGTCTGGGTTTGATCCTGACCTCGGGTGCTGTCTGTGTGGAGATTGAACATTCTCTCTGTGACCTTGAGGGTTTCCTCCAGGTGCTCCGGTTTCCTCCCACATCCCCAAAACATCCCAAAGGTTTGTAGGTTAATTGGCCTCTGTATATTGCCCCAAATGTGTCGAGAATAAATGTGAAAGTAGAATAACATAGAACCAGTGTGAATGGGTGTCGATGGTCGACGTGGACTCAGTAGACCGAAGGGCCAGTTTCCATGCTGTATCTTTAAACTAGAACTAGAACTAAAATTAAACAATCATAGCTCAGAAATGTATGACCTTTCTGAAGGAATTAATAGATGCTGACAAACATTTTGAAATAACCACAACAATCTTTGAATAATAGATTTACTTATGCGCCTGTCCCACTTAGGCGATTTTTTCGACGACTGTCATAGTCGTAGCAGGTCACCTAAAAACCGGCGACTGGACCCCCCCATGACAATGTCTACGACAACCTACCCCCTAGTCGACGTCAAGCTACCGACAACCGGCGACCCATTTGGACGTCCACCTACGACCACACCTACGACAACCTACGTCCAGCCGCGACAAGGTACGAGCCTGTCGGCGACAACTGAGGACAACAAGACAATTCAGTCGCCAACAAGACAACAAGACCAACCTGTCGCCGGTTGACATACGTAGTCACCAATGGAATTCACCAAAGTCAGCACCGGCGACATCCTACGTCATACTGGCGACAACCTACATCATCTTGGCGACAGCACCCACGTCAGGCTACGATCGTTGACGTCAAGCCCACGGGCGCCGACTGTCGCCAAAAAGTTTTGAACATTTCAAAATCCAGCAGCGACCAGAAAAAAAGTATGATTCTTTGGGCGACTGAGGAGACCATACAGGCGACACCCTAGTTGCCCGTAGTCGCCTAAAACATCGCCTAAGTGGGACAGGGGCATTAGTAATGTAAAGTTGTGAAGGAAAACTTAGATAATAAGAATATAGTTAAAAATGGGGAACATCTCTGAGGCAGTGTTAACGATATTTCATCGATTAATAGCTGCCTCTTTAACTATCTACAAGCTGCAGAAGAGTTTTGAAAACATATTTCAAAATCTGTTGACATATGAACATTTCAGCCTAAGTGCATCAGAATGATGGAGATTACACAAGGTGAATTTATATAGAGGTAGCAAGTAAAAGATTATTTACAAAGTGAAACCAAGACAGACTTTGTGTTATTACTACTGATGATGAGCCTCATATGAAGGGCACTCATTTCAGGAAATTGGAGTCATGCTATGCAAGTTGTTCTCTCCATTAAATTTACTTTAGTTTAGTTTATTGTCACGTCTACTGGGGGAGAGTAAAACGATTTTTTGATGCATGCCACCAAGTCAGCGCAACGATTGTACTTGATTATAAAGAAGCCGTCCACAGTGTACAGATACAAGACGAGTGGAATCATATTTAGCGCAAGATAAAGAGAGTCCGAGGGTCTCCAATGAGGTAGATGGTTGTTCATGACCCCACTCTAGTTGGTGATAGAAAGTATACGTAACTACAGTAACCTACCATGATTTCTTGATGTGGACAAGGAACACTCCCCACTAGCAGAAAAGCTGTATCAAACGAAATGCCAAGTTACTCCAGCACTTGTTTAAGAAGGAACTGCAGATGCTGGAAAATTAAAGGTAGACAAAAATGCTGGAGAAACTCAGCGGGTGAGGCAGCATCTATGGAGCGAAGGAAATAGGCGACGTTTCGGGTCGAAACCCTTCTTCAGAGCTCCAGCACTTTCTTTTTTTACATTGAATCATCACTGTAATGAATGCAAGGAACTGCACATCTAAATATATAAAAATGATTTAAATATATAAAAGAATGTAACCTTGGCAAATGGATTTGAAAGATGCTGACAGCAGCAAATTTCCCACCAGGCACCATCTCTTCACATTAAGGGCCTGTCCCACGGGCAGGCGACTCCATGCGGCAAGCGCGACCTAACCGGAAGCGGGGGCCGAGTGATCACCGTACGGCCTGTCCCACGGGCATGCGATTCCATGTGGCAAGCGCAACCTAACCGGAAGCGGGGGCCGCACGGAGGCCGAGTGATCACCGTACGGCCTGTCCCACGGGCATGCGATTCCATGCGGCTAGCGTGACCTTACCGGAAGCGGTGGGTGCGTGGACGTCCAGTTCGAGCGAAGTCCATTGGAAGCTCGAGCGGTTTTTATGTAGGTGAACACGGGTAGGTGATGTTTCGGGTCGAGACCCTTCCTCAGACCATACAAGAGTGCAGAAGACTTCAGTCCGAAGAAGGTGTCTCGACCCGAAACACCACCTGTCCACAGATGCTGCCTGATCTACTGAGTTACTCCATTATTTTTGGTGTGTCCATCTTCGGTATCAATGGGCATCTGCAGTTCCTTCCTTCACAACAATTCCAGAGTTGACGGAGACGGTGCACAGTGTCAGTTTTTCGGAGCCCCGCGCGGTGTCGGGACCAACTCCATACGGCTCCGGCGATCTGTGGGACCAGCCCCCGACCTCCGCGCGGCCCCTGCTTCCGGTTAGGTCGCGCTTGCCGCATGGAGTCGCCTGCCCGTGGGACAGGCCCTTTAGCATTCCAACAATAGACAATAGACAATAGACAATAGGTGCAGGAGTAGGCCATTCGGCCCTTCGAGCCAGCACCGCCATTCAATGTGATCATGGCTGATCATCTCCAATCAGTACCCCGTTCCTGCCTTCTCCCCATATCGCCTCTCTGCTATTTTTAAGAGCCCTATCTAGCTCTCTCTTGAAAGCATCCAGAGAACCAGCCTCCACCGCCCTCTGAGGCAGAGAATTCCACGGACTCACCACTCTCTGTGAGAAAAAGTGTTTCCTCGTCTCCGTTCTAAATGGCTTACCTCTTATTCTTAAACTGTGGCCCCTGGTTCTGGTCTCCCCCAACATCGGGAACAAGTTTCCTGCCTCGAGCGTGTCCAAGCCCTTAACAATCTTATATGTTTCAATGAGATTCCATCTCATCCTTCTAAACTGTGACAGTGACCTCCAATGTTGATGCTCACCCATCAACATTACTGACCACTACACGCCTACACAATTGTGATGCCAATGCACGTTCATACACCAGTGGTGATCGGCCCCGCACACTTCCCATCAGCGAGTTGGATGAAAGAAAAGCACAAGGCTTTTTACACCTACATTATTAACAAGAGGGTAGCCAGGGTGAAGATAGGACCAGCAAGTATAAAGAAGGGAATTTGTGCTTGGTGTCAGAGGAAATAGGTGAGATACTGCATCTGTATTCACCAAGGAGAAGGACATGGATCACAGAGAGATCAGTGTGCAGAATAATGAAATGCAAGGGCAGCATGGTGGCACAGTGGTGGAGCTACTAGCTTACAGCACCAGAGACCCGAGTTCGATCCCGACTACGGGTGCTGTCTGTACGGAGTTTGTACGTTGTCCTCATGACCTGCGTGGGTTTTCTCCGAGATCTTCAGTTTCCTCCCACACATCCAAATACGTACAGGTTGGTAGATTAATTGGCTTGATATAAATGTAAAATTGTCCCTAGTGTGTGCAGGATAGTGTTAATGTGTGGGGATCGCTGGTCGGTGCGGACTCGGTGGGCCGAAGGGCTTGTTTCCGCGCTGTATCTCTAAAACGAAAAAAAACGAATAACCTAAAGTGTAATTTGAAATCGAGAAGGAGGTGGTGTTGAGGCTCTTGAAGGGCATTATGATGGATAAATCCCCAGGACCTTCTTCTTATCGAGTCCACACACAAGATTAGAAATTGTTCAGTCAGAGCTGAACACACTTCTCGGCATCTGCATACAATGGTGTCTGTCTTGTGCTTCTTGTGTCTCTTGTGCGTGGTGGTGGGAAGATTGGTGGAAACAGGGCTGCGACGTGAACGCTCTTTCCTTGACCCCATCCCCAGGACCTGATGAGATATATCCCAGGTTTTTAAGAGAGGCAAGAGATGAGATTACAGGAACCGTAGCTAAATTGTTTGCAGCTTCTCGGGCTACAGGTGAGGTCCTGGAGGGCTGGAGAGTGGACAATGTTTTTTTGTTTAAGAGCAAAGGTGGAGAGAATCCAGGAAATTATAGCATGGCAAACAAACAGGAACGGGCCCTTCAGTCTACAATGCTTGTGCCGAACAAAATGCCAAGTTAAACCGTTCTCATCTGCGTGAACATGATCCATTTTCTCTATTCCCTGTAAAGGCCTCTTAAACACCAGTATCATATCTAAAGCCTTTCAAACGCCACTATCATCATCTTACACCCATCTAATCCAACTTTATTCGCTCCATTTTATCAGAATCAGAATCAGAATCTGATTTTATTCGCCAAGTATGTTTTGCAACATACGAAGAATTTCACTGGCCAGGTCAGTCATACAATTAAAAGCAACAGACTTAAAAACACATTTTAGCATGAATATCCACCACAGTGACTCCTCCACATTCCTCACTGTGATGGAAGGCGAAATAAAGTTAAAGTCCTTCCTTTTGTTCTTCCTCGGTCGGGGGCATCGAGCCCTCTGTTGACGGGACGATCTTGACTCCCGTTAGCCGGCGGCGTTCGGGCCCTCCGCGTCGAGGTGATCAAGCTCCCGCATCGGGAGGATGACAGCTCCCCCATGCCATGCGATCGAACCTCGTGTCGGGGCTGGTTGAACCTTCTGTGGCGTTGGAGCTCCCGACTAGCCTCTCCGGAGACGGCGAGCCCTTGATGGTAAGTCCGCAGGTCGCAGTGGGAGTGATCCCAGGCAAGGGATCCGCTCCGATGTTAAGTCCGCGCCCCGCGGTGGGGCTCACGACAGTCTGAGGCAGCTTCCAGCTCCAGCGATGGTAGGCCGCAGAGCCCGGAGAATGTGATCCGAAAATCAATCACATCTCCGGGAAGGTAAGAACTTGAAAAAAAGTTTCCCCCGATCGCCCCCCTCCCCACCCCCCCCACATAAAACCGAAGTACATTAAAACAAACTTTTAACAGACATTAAAAATAACAAAGGATGAAAAAACGAACGGACTGCCGGCAGGGCTGGCCATCTCACTGGCGCCCCTGGTGGTCTATCTTCACTTCCCCCCAGATTCTGCCACTCAGCTACACATTAAGTGCAATTAACCAATCAACCCGCACATCTTTAGAAAGTGAGGGAAACCAGAGCACCCGGAGGAAACCCACGTGCAGATAAGGAGAACGTGCAAACTCTACACAGTTAGCAACCTAGGTCAGGATTGTACCCGGGCTCTGTGTGGCAATCTGTGCCCCTATGCCACCCCTGACAAAAAGTCTGGACAGAAACCAGTGAGAATTTTGCAAATGTGAATATCAGAGAAAGGTAAGGCATGAAAATGTGGTTAAAATTAATAAATGATGCGGGAAAGAGCAACATTTCTAAAAATAAAACAATAAAGGAAAACAACTCACCAATAACAAAGACTGGCATGAAGGCCCCACAGGGTACGGGGATTGTCGTGGCCAAGGCAGACATCCAGAACTGCAAAGAAACAAATTGTTTCATCAAGTTTAAATGGTGCTAAAGGGATCGCAAAGGCACACAATCAAAACATAATTAAATAAACTATTTGTTAATTCTCGTCACCATAGTGACAAGATAGAATTTAAACAGAAGACAAACTTATCAAATTAAACGGCCGAATCTTCATCTATTTATTTTCAATGCAGAATAAAAATAAATGGGGCACAATGTGAAAATAAAGCTCTCTGTATATCTGGGATCCCTTATTTTAGCTGAATAGTTACACAAGATAATATATCTTTTAAATCAAACTTCGCTATTTATAATTGATGAAATGGATTTAAATGCATTATACAATGAAATTCTTCTATAACATCTTGTTGAAAATATCTAAATCATCTAAAAGCATCAGACCCAATGCAGATGTAGTTTATGTTTTGAGATGCAGCATGCAAACAGGCCAACGGTGCACCGAGTCCACGCTGATCTCTCATACACACCAGGTAGGCTCCAGTAGGCCCCGCGGCTGAAGACTGGCCCCGGTGAGCCGCGGCCACACACGACGTTAGGCTGGGCTTACGGCCGGAGAACCAGGAACCCGCCTGGAGAAGCCACCAGACCCGCCCCCTGCTCACCCCATGGACAGACAGGAGGGAGTCGGAGAGAGGAATGGTACTCAGATCGGTCGTGATTGGCAGAGCACCCCCTCAATGGTGGAGTGGGCCATTGGAGGCTCTGCAGCAGCCTGGGGCTCGGCTGGACCGGGCGCTGCTCCAAGATGTCCCAGCACATAGACCGGACGGGACTTGCAGCGACACAGAGCAGTGAAGCACCGTGGAGGACTCCAATGGTCACATATTACTTGATTCCAGCATCTGTAGTTCTTTGTGTCTCCACCTATCATTTGCCAGGCCTCGCCAACTCTCTCCACCAGTTTTCTCTCCTCAACTCCACAGTCTGAATAAATATCACTGCTGCTGCCTCACAATGCCAGAGACCTGGGTTCGATCATAACCATGGGTGCTGTCTTTGTAGAGTTTGTACATTCTCCCTGTGACCCTGTGGGCTTTCTCCGGGTGCTGCAGTGTCCTCTCACGTTCTAAGGACATGTAGGTTAGTTGGTTAAACATTACCCCTAGTGTGTAGGATGTAGTGCAAATGTACAGGTCGTGGTGGTGTGGTCGACCGAAGGGCCAGTTCCACGATCTAATTTGTTTTTTGTTGTTAGAGACACAGCGTGAAAACAGGCCCTTCGGCCCACCGAGTCCACGACAACCAACAATAGTTCTATCCTACACACTAGGGACAATTTGCAGAAACCAATTATCAAAACCATGAATTGAAACTTAAAGGGACCCGACCCAAAATGTGGTCTGTCCATTCCCTCCACAGATGCAGCCTGATCTGGTGAGTAACTCCAGCATTTTGTTTTTTGCCCCAGAGGACAAACAAGATCGTATTTGGTGCCACAGATACAAAACACAAAACTACCATGAATTAATTAATGTTATAGGAAGGACTGCAGATGCTGGTTTAAACCGAGGATAGACACAAAATGCTGGAGTAACTCAGCGGGACAGGCAGCATCTCTGGAGAGAAGGGATGGGTGACGTTTTGGGTCGAGACCCTTCTTCAGATCAGAACTGAAGAACTGAAGAAGGGTCTCGACCCGACACGTCACCCATTCATTCTATCCAGAGATGCTGCCTGTCCTGCTGAGTTACTCCAGCATTAATTAATGAATTATGTGTTAAGACTAATCCAATGGTAAATCACACAATTCTACCCAATATAATGATGTAATTATGTGAAATGCATCAGTTTGATGCTATTTCAATACGAAACATTCAATTGTTACTAAGAGAGAGAGCACTCTCCGCCAATACGAAAACGTAGTTGAAAATCCACAGAAAATTATATAGGTTTTTCCAGTGTTTTATGTGGGGTTATTCCCAGGAAATCAGTTATAACCAACATGCTGTTTCCCCTTTGTTGGTCGGTGAAACATTGATGTGTACTTAACCATAATTTTGCTGTAAATTAGATAAATGATTTCCTAATACATGAACATGCAACAAAGCTTTAATGTTGACCATTTGTACAGAATGTTGCATTTAACAAACTACTGCAATGTCTCTCAAAAGACAATGAACGCATATTGAAGTCCAGTTAAATCTTTCAGCGAGGTGCCAGAGTGTCTGGAGCTTAGATACAATTTGCAAGCAAAGAATGAGAAAATCTGCAAACCCTGTCAATTAGTTGCAAAATGCATAGAATGGATTGGATGGCTGCAAACCAGACATACACCTTGTAAATAATGTTGCAGAGTTTGACATTGCTGAGTGTTGATTGGATGAGATGTTGAGCCTTATCTGGGTTTCCTGTAGATCAGGGTAAATGTTTCTAAGTTGGCTTCCTTACAAAGTCCGGTTTGAATACAATGTATTGAGCTGTTGTATCATTGGGTTAGGGGAATGTCTGTTATGTTTGGGGTTAATCGATATCTGTAATTAGGTTATTAAGAGACCACCCCCATGTGGTTCGGCCCCTTGAGGTCCCGGGACAAATAAAAGTCCACAACCACGAGGCTCAGCGTCGATCTTCTGGGAGAGCGCTTGGGCGAGCGTGAACTTCTGGAGTGTCTCTGTCTGAGTGAGGCCTAGAGGGCTTGAACAGGCAGATACGAGGATCGAACCCGCGGTGGGATAGGTACAGTAGTTGAACTGTAATGCACTTTTGGTAAAATAAAGATTAGTTGTTGCAAGTGCTTGATTCAGTGTTTTTACTGAAACTAGACTGGGGGGAAGCTTAGACACAAACAATTTACACCCGGGCAGACTCATTGTTTCTGCCTTCTCCTGTCCCACTGAATTAATTTCCACACACCTCGACTCCATCCTATCCCCCCTGGTCCAATCCCTACAAAACTCCCTTGTTCCCCCATCCTGCCTTTCTTTATCCCATCCCTCTCCCTTGTGCTCCATGTGCACTTACACCTATTTCCTGCCACCCCCTCGCCTTCCACTTACATTCTATAGGTGCACAGTAGAGAGCATACTGACTGGTTGCATCGTGGGCTGGTTCAGAAACTTGATAAGCCGTACAGGAGCAAAGACTGCAGAAAGTTGTGACCACTGCCCAGTCCATCACCGTCTCTGACCTCCCCACCATCGAAGGGATCTATCGTAGTCGCTGCCTCAAAAAGGCAGCCAACATCAAAGACCCACACCATCCTGGCCACACACTCATCTCACCACTGCCATCAGGAAGACGGTACAGGAGCCTGAAAACTGTAACGTCCAGGTTCAGGAACAGCTTCTTCCCTACAGCCATCAGGATATTAAACACCACAACAAATAAGCTCTGAACTACAACAGACTATTATTATTATTATTACACTATATTTGTTATTTATTTAGTATGTGTGCATGTGTATACACACTGAACTTTATTTCTAATGGTATGTACTATGTTTACATATTCTGTTGTGCTGCAGCAAGTAAGAATGTCATTGTCCTTTGTTTAAGAAGGAACTGCAGATACTGGAAAATCGATGGTAGACAAAAATGCTGGAGAAACTCAGCGGGTGCAGCAGCATCTATGGGGCGAAGGAAATAGGCAACGTTTCAGGCCAAAACCCTTCAGGAAACTCAGCGGGTGCAGCAGCATCTATGGAGCAAAGGAAATAGGCAACGTTTCGGGCCGATACCCTTCAGGAAACTCAGCGGGTGCAGCAGCATCCATGGAGCAAAGGAAGTATTTCCTTCGCTCCATAGATGCTGCTGCACCTGCTGAGTTTCTCCAGCACTTTTGTCTACCTATGTCATTGTCCTATCTGGGACATATGACAATAAAACACTTGACTGTTGAGTCCTCTAGCTTCACAATTTGCAACTTTTCAATCCTTTTGTCACATTCCTTCAGTCTTTTCATCTTTGGCCTTAGTCCAACCATTTGCCTCTCAAAAAAGCCCATCATCTATTTCCACCTATAATTTGCCAGGCTTTGTCCTGCCCCCCCTCTCTTCCTCCCTCCCCACAATCATTCCCAAGAAGGGTCCCGACCTGAAACATCACCTATCCATGTTCTCCAGATATGCTGCCTGACCCCCCAAGTTACTCCAGTACTATGTGATTTTTTTTTTTGGTAAACCAAAATCTGTATTTCCTTGTTTTTAAAAAAAATGTATTTCAACCAACAGTCTTTTTTACTGCTTTAAACCCGATGCAATGTTTGCACAAATCATTATGGAACTAAAGAAAATGTAAAAAACAAGTTCTCTGGATTCTTCACACAGCCCACAATATGCTTGTGAGTTAATTTGTTTCTGTTAGTTACCTGTAGCGGGTTAGTAGCTGGAAAATTTGTAGAATTAGATGAGTACGTGAGAGAATAATGAACGAAACATTGAATGGGACTGATAGGATTGCTTTGAGAACCAGCAAAGACCTAGATGCCCTCTAGTATTTGATTTTTCCACCCTGGGAAAAAGGTTCTGCTGACCACCATATCCATGCCTCTCATAAATCTTTATGCTTCTACCAGGTTTCCCAGCAACTTTGGCATTCCAGAAAAAACATATAAGATTGTTATATGTTCTCATTGAAACATATAAGATTGTTAAGGGTTTGGACACTAGAGGCAGGAAACATGTTCCCGATGTTGGGGGAGTCCACAACCAGGGGCCACAGTTTAAGAATAAGGAGTAAGCCATTTAGAACGGAGACGAGGAAACACTTTTTCTCACAGAGAGTGGTGAGTCTGTGGAATTCTCTGCCTCAGAGGGCGGTGGAGGCAGGTTCTCTGGGTGCTTTCAAGAGAGAGCTAGATAGGGCTCTTAAAAATAGCGGAGTCAGGGGATATGGGGAGAAGGCAGGAATGGGGTACTGATTGTGGATGATCAGCCATGATCACATTGAATGGCGGTGCTGGCTCGAAGGGCCGAATGGCCTATTCCTGCACCTATTGTCTATTGTCTATAACAAGTCTATGCAGCCTCCCACTCTAGCTAATATCCCCTAATACAAGGATTATTCTGGTGGGTCTCCTCTGCAAATTTTACAAAGCCTCCACATCCTTCCTGTAGTGGGGCAACCAGAACTGCACGCAATTTTCCAAATGCAGTCTAACCAATATAGTCATAAGACCAAGAGTAATGGTTCATTTTCTTTGCCAGAGTGTGGCAGTAAAAAACTATTATGAGGCCAAGAACCCAGATATCAACTCACCCCAAGTGTCCACAAACAAGTCCAACTAACTTCACCAACTAACTTCGCCAACTCCAACTAACAGCAGCAAAGTCTTTTTATCGCTAATACAGAATTAAATACAGCATAGTTGTCACTGACTTCATAAAGAAATGCGTGGAGGCAGGCACGGAAATCGCTATCAAAATATGTGGGGGACAGGGGGGACACAATTTCTTGGCGGCCGCGTGCGCATGCACACACTCTCACACACACGCGCGAGGCTTCAGAGGCTCAATCCTGCGCTAAATGCAGCTCAACTCTGCCTGTCTCGCCGGGTTAACCTACAGCCCTGCCTGGACTGACGGGACACCAGCGCTGCTTCTCCATGCTGGCTGTAAGTCTGGGCCATATTTCCCGCAAGTCCAGGCAGGGCTGAAGGTTAACCTGGCGGGACAGGCAGAGTTGAGCTGGGTTTTGCGCTGCTTCTCTGCGCTGGCTGTGGGCACCGCGCCCGTCTGACTCCCGGCCTCTCTGGTCACCCCCGGGCGTGGGGGGAGGGGGGCACTCGGGTGGGGATGGGACAGCGCCGGAGACCGGGATCGATTCTGGCTGTGGATGAGGCGCAGGTCTGTGCCACGTCTCCCTCCTCCAATCACCGCACTGAATCATCGGGTCCCGCCCCCGTTGTCTGCTGACCGACGTCTCTCTCATCCAATCGGCGCCTTCGATCATCAGTCCCACCCCCACTGTCTCGTGGAAAGCGGAGATTTCACCGGGTTTTAAAATCCGGATTACAAAAACTTGGGGGGATCATCCCCCACCTCCCAAAACAAAGGGGGGACGTGTCCCCCTCGCCCCCCCCGGGATTTCCGCCCCTGCGTGGAGGAATGTGTACCTGGAAAACGTTCCAAGTCTTCCCCAGCCAGAAACCTGCCTGAGTTTGTCCGTTAGCCGGCCCTGATTTGTCCTGGTCTTTTCTTGCTTCCCGTCCCCCCCCACTCCCCAATCAGTCTGAAGAAGGGCCCCGACCATAAACGCACGCACTCATTTTCTCCAGAGTTTCCCAATCAGAAACCTTGGATGAACTTTGAGATCCGCACTCTTCTGAAGTCCAGACACCGGGCATTCATGTCTGATGATACAGTGGTCTACAAGAAGTCCAGATACGACCTTGGTAAGGCCATCAAAAAGGCCAAAACGGACTTCTGCTCCAAACTGGAGGAAGAGACAGATGTTCGGCGGCTGTGGCAGGGCCTGAATGCAATCACCTCTTAAAAGGCGAAATCAGGAGGCAGCTCGAATGTCGGCGAAACATCACTCCCTGACGAGCTCAATGCGTTCTATGCACGCTTTGATAGGGAGAACACCGATGTGCCTTGCCGAGCCCCCATTCGCTGTGATGGTATTTCAGTGTCAGTCACAGAGGCCGACGTCAGGAAATCCTTCAGAGGGGTGAACCCTCGAAAAGCGCCTGGACCTGATGGTATACCTGGTCGTGTTCTAAAAACCTGTGCGGACCAACTGGCTGGAGTTTTTACGGACATTTTCAACCTCTCACTTCTGAGGTCTGAGGTTCCCACCTGCTTCAAAAGGGCATCAATTATACCAGTGCCCATGAAGAGTAAGGCGACGTGCCTCAATGACTATCGACCTGTGGCACTAACGCCCATGGTGATGAAGTGCTTTGAGAGGTTGATCATGATGCAGATCAACTCCTACCCCGACAAAAAACCTGGACCCACTGCAGTTCGCTTACCGCCACAACAGATCAACGGTGGATGCGATCTCGCTGGCCCTCCACTCCGCTCTGGACCACTTGGACAACAAAAACTCATATGTCAGGCTGTTATTCATCGAATACAGCTCGGCATTTAACACAATCATCCCCTCCAAGCTGGTTACCAAACTCGCAGAACTGGGTCTCTGCGCATCCCTCTGCAATTGGATCCTCGACTTCCTCATTCTCAGACCACAGTCTGTTCGTATTGGTGGAAATGTGTCAGACTAGATAACAATTAGCACGGGAGCACCTCAAGGCTGCGTGCTCAGCCCCCTGCTGTACTCACTCTATACTCATGACTGCGTAGCTGGACATAGTGCGAACTCCATCATCAAGTTCGCTGACGACACCACTGTTGTGGGACGTATCACTGATGGGGATGAGTCAGAGTATAGAAGAGAGATCGAGCAACTGTCCATATGGTGCCAGCACAATAACCTGGCCCTCAACACCAGCAAAACCAAGGAACTGATTATGGACTTTGGAAGGAGTAGGATGGGACCCACAGCCCCGTTTATATCAACGGGTCGATGGTTGAAAGGGTCAAGAGCTTCAAATTCCTGGGCGTGCACATCTCTGAAGATCTTTCCTGGTCCGAGAACACTGATGCCATTATTAAGAAAGCACATCAGCGCCTCTACTTCCTGAGAAGATTACGGAGAGTCGGTTTGTCAAGGAGGACTCTCTAACTTCTACAGGTGCACAGTAGAGAGCATGCTGACCGGTTGCATCGTGGCTTGGTTCGGCAACTTGCGCGCCCTGGAGAGGAAAAGACTACAAAAAGTAGTAAACACTGCCCAGTCCATCATCGGCTCTGACCTCCCTTCCATCGAGGGGATCTATCACAGTCGCTGCCTCAAAAAGGCTGGCAGTATCATCAAGGACCCACACCATCCTGGCCACACACTCATCTCCCTACTACCTTCAGGTAGAAGGTACAGGAGCATGAAGACTGCAACGACCAGGTTCAGGAACAGCTACTTCCCCACAGCCATCAGGCTATTAAACCTGGCTCGGACATAACACTGAACTTTATTAGCCAATACTGTTATTTGCACTTTATCAGTATATTGATTCATGTGTGTATATATTTATAGAATGCCTTGTAGTCAATGCCTACTATGTTCTGTTGTGCTGAAGCAAAGCAAGAATTTCATTGTCCTATCAGGGACACATGACAATAAACTCACTTGACTTGACTTGACTTGATCCACTGAGTTATTCCAGCATTTTGCGTCCATCCACCCATCCAATCTCTCCCTATAAATATATAGTCGTGCAATCCAGGCAACATCCCAATCATTCTCTTTCTCCTTTCTAAAGTACAGTGACCAGAACTGCACACAATATTGCAAGTGAGGTCTAGCCAGTGTTTTGCAAGTTTCAAACGTTTATATTTTACATCCTAACCTATGAAGATATGCAGGTAGACAAAAATGGTGGAGAAACTCAGCAGGTGAGGCAGCATCTATGGAGCGAAGGAAATAGGCAACGTTTCGGGTCGAGACCCTTCTGAATTTTCTCCAGCATTTTTGTCTACTTTCGATTTGACAGCATCTGCAGTTCCTTCTTAAACAATATGAAGACATGCATGTCAGATGCCTTCCTCAGCACCCAATCTACAGATGTTGCCACTTTTAGGGAACAATGGATTTGAACCCCAAGACCTCTCTGTTCATTGACACTACTTTGGCCCCTGAAGATAGACACAAAAAGCTGGAGTAACTCAGCGGGTCAGATAGCATCTCTGGAGAAAAGGAATAGGTGACGTTTTGGGTCGAGTCCCTTCTTCAGACTCTTCTTCCCTACCATTTCCATCCCTGTTTGACTTTCCAAGAAGCATCATTTCTCACTTGTAAATTCAACTTAAAGTAACAATAAGCAGCCGAGTACATATCCACCACTAATTTTAAGGCAACAGTGCAAGGTGTACCTTGATCTTGCTGTCAAACGAAAGGAAAATCGATTTTGAAGTATTTTAAATACTTAAGACAGTTTTATAAAATTATTTATTTACAGAACTTGGGCGTCTCTAGCAAAGTCAGCAGTTACTGCCCATCCTTGATTGTCTTCAAATCCTTCTATCCATGCTTTCCTGACTTACAGTTCACATAGATCAATGTGGTTAGCTGTCCCCTGAAATAGCCAAGCAGCCCACACCATTGTAACTCTGCTGCCACATTTAAGTAGACAAAGAGAAAAACCCATACAGATCATCTGGCATTGAATCTTGACATGGCAAAAGTGCTCCCTGTCCAGTAAATTTCAGAACCATCCTCACAAATGATTGGTATCTAATTCACCACCCTAAACATTCATTTTTCCTGCCTTAGGTGCCCAATGGCTGCAGGCCACACAACATAACGTAATCTATCAGGCCGCTCCAACAGCGCCTCCTAAACTCACGACCTCTATCATCAAGAAGCATACGGTTTGCAGGTACATGGGAACACCACCGGATGCTCCCGAGCTGGGCACCATCTTGATTTGCAAAGATATTGCTGTTCCTTCATTCATTGTCATAGGACACTCATCCTAGAACTCTCGTTGCGACAGTGATTTGGGAATATCTTCAACAGAGAGACTAAGAAAGGAGGTTTACCACTACCATCTCAATGATAATTAGCAGGGAGTAATAAATCCTGGCTTTGGTTGAAAACCAGATCCCGAAAAATGAATACGCAAAAAAATGTGTCTTGCAGATTTGATAGCATGGGGTGTAGTCAACGACTTTGTTGAGTGGTGTGGGCTGAATCACCTGCAGCTCAACACTGACAAGACTAACGAGTTAGTTGTGGACTTTAGGAGGAGATGAATACTCCTGTCCTCTGTCTTCATCAATGGTGTGGATGTGCAGTTTACCAGGGAGTACAAATACCTTTGAGTGTACCTGGACAGTAAAGTGGGACTGGTCCAGTAACGCTGAGGCACTGTACAAGAAGGGACAGAGCTGGCTGTACTTTTTGAGAAGGCTTCACCCCTTCAATGTCTGCAGTAAGAGGCTGCAAATATTCTACCAATCGGTGGTAGCCGGTGCCATCTTCTTTGCTGTCCTGTGCTGGGGTAACAGGGCGAAGGCCGCGGACGCCAACAGGATAAACAAACTGGCTCCATCCTGGCGGCAGAGTTGGATTTATGGGAGGTGGTCTTGGAGGGGAGGATGCTCCTCAAACTGTGGAGCATCTTGGACAATACAGCTCACCCCCTCCATGACACACTGGTCAACCTGAGGAGCACCTTCAGCAAAAGACTGGTTCCACCAAGATGCAGTACAGAACACCACAGGAGATCCTTCTTCCTTATGGCCATCAGACTGTACAAGTCTTTCCCTTTCTGTCATGGGGTAGATGCATAAAGGATCATGCCAACGTACTTGACTCTTTGCTATTGTCAGCTTTAACTCATTCTTGAGTTCAGTTTTGGCTAGCCTGATTTAAGAAGACTGTTCTTGAGCTGGAAAGAGTTCAAAGATTCATGAGCATGTTTCCATGACTTGACGTTCTAAACTATAGGGCAAGGAAAGGAAATGATAGGAAAGGACATAGGTATGAAATACGGTGAAGTTTACTGGGATATGGGTCAAATACAGGCAGGTGAGACCAGCGTAGATGGGCATCTTGGTTGGCGTGGGCAAGTTGGACCGAAGGGCCTGTTTTTGTACTATATGACTGACTCTATGAAAGTTGGGCAGGCTAGGACTTTGTTTCATGGAGACATTAGACAATAGACAATAGGTGGAGGAGTAGGCCATTCGGCCCTTCGGCCATTCAACATGATCAAGGCTGATCATCCCCAATCAGTACCCCATTCCTCCCTTCTCCCCATATCCCCAGACTCCACTATCTTAAAGAGCCCTATCTAACTCTCTCTTGAAAGTATCCAGAGAACCGGCCTCCACCGCCCTCTGAGGCAGAGAATTCCACAGAGCAGGAGTCTGGGGGGTGATTTTATAGAGGTGTATATAAATCATGACAGGGATAGTTAGTATGAATGCACATAGTCTTTTACACAGGGTGGGTCAAGAACCAGAGGGCATAGGTTAAAAATGAGAAGCGAAAGGGTTAATAGGAACCTGAGGGGCAACTTTTTGACACAGAAGGTGGGTTTTTTTGGAATGAGCTGACAGAGGGGGTAGTTGAGGCAGGTACTACAACAACATTTAAAAGACATTTGGACAGGTACATGGATAGGAAAGGTTTAGGGAGATATGTGCCAAACGCAGACAGGTGGGACTAGTGTTGATGGGGCATCTTGTTTGGCATGGGCAAGTTGGGCACAAGGCTTGTTTCCATGCTATATGACCTGATGACTTTACCTATGAAATCTATCCTAAAGGTAGTTCATATTCAGGAATAAATTGCACAGTTTATGAGGCTTGGTAACGGGTAACCTTCTGCTATTTGTCCAAGTCTTCCGTTTTTTTCAAATTGATCAATGATTCATGATACATATGGTGTCGTTATATTTGCTATTGCCTTTAGTGTCAGATATGTGGACAACATGCGCATCTCACAGATTATCGGATGCTAAGTAGAGCCTTGATGCTGGGGTTGCTAGCCGGAAGTTCACAAGTTAAAAGAGTAGAATTAGGCCATGAGGCCCGTCGAGTCTATTCCGCCATTCAACCATGGCTGATCTCTGCCTCCTAATCCCATTTTCCTGCCTTCTTCCCATAAATCTCTGCCTTAAAAATATCCACTGACTGGGCCTCCACAGCCCTCTGTGGCAATGAGTTCCAAGGTTAACTACCCTCTGACTAAAGAAGTTCCTCCTCACCTCCTTTCTAAAAGAGCACCCTTTAATTCGGAGGCCATGAGCCCTGGTCCTAGACTCTCCCACCAGTGGAAACATCCTTTCCACATCCAATCTATCTATGCCTTTCATTATTCTGTAAGTTTCAATGAGGTCCCCCCTCAACCTTGTAAACTCCAGCGAGTAGAGGCCCAGTGCTGTCAAACACTCATCATATGCTAACCCACTCATTCCTGGAATCATTCTTGTAAATCTCCTCTGGACCCTCCCCAGAGCCAGCACATCCTTCCTCAAATATGGGGTCCAAATCTTATGCTTAAGCTCATCCAAGAATTTGAAGACTTTACAGAGATAGCCCAAGTTGCACTTCTCCTCTGCTCACAACTGAACAATAGACACTGAAAGCTGGAGTTACAGTATCTCTGGAGAAAAGGAATAGGCTACGTTTCGGGTCGAGACCCTTCTTCAGACTATAACTTGGATTGGACAAGTAAATACACATACAGATGTCTTCCCTAAGAGACACTGAAGTTCCAGACCATGTAGTTATAAATGGATTGATCAATGCTGTGAATCTTTAACATAACATGCGTCAAGATGAAAGAGCTTCAAATTTTCAATAAAGGGAATATTGCTTTATATTCTTGGCTAGCTTACCTTCGTACCTCATCTTTTCTCACCGTATTGTCTTTTTAGTTATCTTCTGTTGTTCTTTAAACATTACCCAATCCTCTTGCTTCCCGCTCATCTTTGCTACGTTGTACTTCTTCTCTTTAATTTTTATACTGTCCCTGACATCCCTTGTCAGCCTAGGTCGCCCCTTACTCCCCTTGGAATCTTTCTTTCTCCGAGGAATGAACTGATCCTGCACCTTCTGTATTATTCCTAGAAATACCTGCCATTTTTGTTCCACTGTCATCCCTGCTAGTTTATCTTTCCAGTCAACTTTGGCCAGCTCCTCCCTCATGTCCCCATAGTCCCCTTTATTCAACTGTAACACTGACACCTCCGATCTACCCTTCTCCCTCTCCAATTGTAGATTAAACCTGACCATGTTATGGTCACTACCTCCTAATGGCTCATTGACCTCGAGGTCCTTTATCAAATCCGGTTCATTACATAATACTAAATCCAGAATTGCCTTCTCCCTGGTAGGCTCCAATACAAACTGTTTTAAGAATCCATCACCAAGGCACTCTACAAAGGCACTCCCTTTCTTGGGGTCCGGTACCGACCTGATTTTCCCAGTCTACCTGCATGTTGAAATCTCCCATAACAACCACAGCATTACTTTTGCTACATGCCAATTTTAACTCCTGATTCAACTTGCGCCCTATATCCAGGCTACTGTTTGGGGGCCTGTAGATTAGTCCCATTAGGGTCTTTTTACCCTTATAATTACTTAGTTCTATCCATACTGACTCCACATCTCCTGTTTCAATGTCACCCCTTGCAAGGGACTGAATTTCATTCCTCACCAACTGAGCAACCCCATCCCCTCTGCCCACCTGTCTGTCTTTTCGATAGAAGGTATACCCCTTGAATATTCAGTTCCCAGCCCTAGCCCACTTGCAGCCATGTCTCTGTAATTCCCACAACATCATACTTGCCAATTTCTAACTGAGCCTCAAGCTCGTCCACTTTATTTCTTATACTTCGCGCATTCATATACAACACTTTGACCTCCGTATTCACGTCCCCCCTCGCACTGCTCGCAATTGGCCCTGACCTTACTCTGTTGTCCATTCTCGAGCTTTCCTTCCCATTAATTCAAGAATCTTTTGTAATTTTTCCTGTAGTCACTTCCCCTTCCACTCCATGTTTATACGCCCAATTTGTCAATCCCTCCCCCACCCCACTATTTAGTTTAAACCCGCACGTGTAGCCCTAGCAAACCTGCCTGCCAGAATGTCAGTCCCCCTCCAGTTAAGGTGTAACCCGTCCCTTTTGTACAGGTCACCCCACCCCAGAAGAGATCCCAGTGGTCTATAAATCTAAATCCTTGCTCCCTGCACCAGCCCCTCAGCCACACATTCAGATCCCCTATCTCCCTGTTCCTGTCACACTAGCACGAGGTACTGGAAGCAATCCAGAGATAACCACCCTAGAAGTCTGGCATTTCAGTCTTCTTCCCAACTCTCTGAAGTCATGTTGGAGAACCTCCTTCCTGTTCTTCCCAATGTCGTTTGTGCCTACATGCACAACTACTGCTGGCTGTTCACCTTCTCTCTCGAGGATGTTCTGAATTTGGCTCGTGACATCCTGAACCCTGGCACCAGGGAGGCAACCTCGCATCTCGTCTGCCGCCACAGAATCTCCTGTCCGCTCCTCGGACAATGGAGTCACCCACCACTAGGGCTCTGCCCGACGTCGGTCTCGCCGGTCGAGTCCCATCTCTAGGATTGGAGCCACCGATGTGTCCGCCGCTCGGACTGGAAACATCGTCTCCCCGGACAGTTCCCAAGAGGGCGTACCTGTTTTCATTAGGCACAGCCACCTGGGTCTCCTGCACTCCACGATTTCCACCCTTTCTCTCCGTCACACACCTTGGTTCTTCCCGTATCCTCAGCGTGACTATCTCACTGTAGGTCCTGTCCAGGAAACTCTCATTTTCCCGGATGACCCTGAGGTCATCCAGCTGCTTCTCCAGTGCCCCAACACGGTCCTTCATGAGCTGAAACTGGACGCACTTGCCACAGTTGTAGCGGCCAGAGGCTCCATCCGTGTCCCTGGGCTGCCACGTTCTGCAAGCCTCACACTGTCTCATCTGCCCCGACATGTGTTCCGTCCCCGTTCCGTCCTCTCGAGCTTTTTGCATAGTCTCCACTCCTCAGCCTCCTCGCCAAAGACTCTCGAGCCAAAGACTCACACGTTACTCACAAGGCACTTCCCTCACAAGGCACTTCACTCACTACCGCTCCCTTAGAGCAGTCTTGCTAATATTGACTGATAAATTGCCTAATTTACAAATTTACAAACCAAATTCCTCAGTTTTAAACTGTTTTCCCCCTCTGACTCACCTCCCCGCACGGGCTTCAGCCAATCAGCACTTGTCCCTGCTTTTCTTTGTTTCTGCTTGTCCAAGATCCAGGTAAGCTCTGGGCTCAGTTTCCCATGACCATTTCCACAAAAAAGATAATACCCACATCATATGTTACAAATATTTCCTGGAATTGTTAAGTGAGTCTCCTATTACGACAAAGGTAAAAGAAACTTGGCCTTCTCAAATTTTCAAAAAAATCGCAAAATACTCAAAACATCATCGCAATAACACAGCAAACTTAGATTCACAAAGTTGCTTAATCTAATGCAACGCTGAGGCAATGTAATGTATGAGACAGCTTCTATATGCTGATACAGAATTGCATTACTACAGCAGTTTGTTGAGTAGGTTCTGCCTTCTAAAGAATATTTTTAATATTCAGTTCTGTGCATCATGGACTATCTACATCTGAAGAGCTGACGAGTGGTTATTTAAACAGAACGACATTTATAGCTGTAATAAGGGAATACTTTATGACATCAAAGCTGTTTTATGATGATGGCTAGGGGAAAAAACCACTGGAGAGAATCTGTATGGCTGTTTTTTCTGGAATATTATAACTGGTGAATTCTGACATGTTTTTTTTAACATGTTATGCAGCAAGACTAGGATTTTATTGCCAACCCTAATTGGTAGTGGAAGGATCCTAGGTCCAGTGTTCTTGGCTGTCTAATATTTCAAACTCAAGGAAACTTTATGCATAGAGTAGGCCTCACGAATCACCCTGTGAAAGTGGGAGTGGATAACAAGATACTTGGGCAACTTGCTCGGCCCATTAATACACAATGCCCTCAAATTTCTAGACTATTGAAGTAACAAATCTCAATCAACAAATGTTTGTATTAAACAAGAGGTGTATTAAAGAAGCTAGTAAAACAAAGTATTTGATTGTTATACCTGTGGATACAGGAGATACAGGTATACTCGGTCGGTTGGGGGCGCTGCGAGTCGGCTGCCCTGCCAGCAGCATGTTTGTTATTTTGACTTTTATACTCTTTTTAGTATGTCCAAATGTTTGTTTTAGTGTCTCTCGGTATGTGGGGGGTGGTGGGGGGAAAAGGGGAAAACTGCTCTTCAGTCGCTTCCTCGACAGAGAGGCGACTTTTTCCATGTCGCTTCTCCGCCTCCTCTCTCGCGGCCTAACAGCTTGGATTGGAGCAGCCTTTCCCGGAGTCGGGCCCAGAGCTTCAGCAGCGGGTGGTGCGTGGACTTTTCCAGTGCTGTGCGGGAGCGAACACCAGAAAGGAGTGCTCCGATCGCTGGCCTGGTGACTTTGGCATCATGGCGCTGTGGTCTGCGGAGCTTCTAGCCGCCCGCGGGCGTGGTGTGGACTTACCATCTGGAGTCTGGGATCCCTTGCCGGTGATCGCCGGAGAAGAGCTCCGACCACCGGCCTGCGGGCCTATAACATCCTGAAGCCACGGAGTGTGTTCGACCATCCCGACGTCGGAGTTCCGAACATCCCGACGAGAGGGCCTGTACATCCGGCCGTCCGTAGCGGAGACTACGGAGGGTTTATGGTCCCGACAACGGATGAACAAAAGGGGGAGGACTGACTAAACTTTGTGCCTCCACCACAGTGAAGAATGATGTGGTGGATGTTTATGTTAAATTCTGTTGTGTATTGTGTGTTCTTTTTTCAACTGTATCACTGCTGGCCAATTAATTTCATTGTACCTTAGTTGGTGCATGTGATGACTAAATTTGACTTTGACTTTGATATCTGCACTTATCTCCACCACACAATCAGTGCCATTACTGGGTTAAGTTGCTTCGATTCTGCCTCAATGAATGTTGACATTAACTGAAGTTGATGCTTCCCACATTTGTGGTTCCCACATCAGCTATTGACACGACTTTGAAATAAAATGACCTGTTTTGCGTCATGGCATGCTTAATTCTAATTTAATGAAGATTAGAAACTGGTTCAAGACTTTTCAAGCTGATTTCATATGGAATATTTAGTCAAGGACATCCTCATCACTTAAAAATGCAATGGATTCAGACATTACTTTAGAGAGTTCAAACATGTTTCTAACCAGATTGTTAAAATAACCTAAAACCTCACCTAAAGAACTTAGTGTTACAAAACTTATTCTAAAATCTTGATGTAGAGTAATGTAGCAAAATAATATTCTTGACTTTAAAATCAGTTCAAACTAATTCATTGAAAAACTTACTGAAAAAAAAGCTACAGTCATCTGTCAGCTTTCCTGGTTCTATTTCCATTTAATTATGTGGATGTGCTTCTGAAAGCATGAAGCAATTAAGTTTGAGCCAGATAATTTGTTGTGATGTTCTCTGCAAGAACATCAGTGTCACTGGTTGAAAAGAACATAGTTTTCAATTCTGCACCCATAAATTACTGGATCTGATTTCAATATTCCTCTTATTAATTCAACATTCAACATCTAACAAAGGATTCTAGTAAAGATAGGTTTGAAACTATTCTGTAATCACTTCCAATTTAATGTTGAGCACACATTGCCCCTCTCTTTCACTATGCCACACTCTCGGCGTTGTGTGGCATAGCTTTTCTTGTGACCCTGTGTGAGAAAGGGGTTAATAGGTATAAGTTGATTTAGACAAGAACCCTTTGTATAGTAGGGAGTATAGTAGGGAGGATAGGGGGAGTGAAGGACGAGTACAGATGGTGACTTTTTCAAGGATGAGAACAGAGAAGATAGCAACAGCCCAGCCAAGAACTAGGGTAAGGGTCAGGAGAAACACTCAGTGCGCATGGGCAATGAACTTACATGAATATGTACACACACCCACTATGACAAGATGTCTCATTTAAATGCACATGCGATGCATGATATGGGAGGTGTCTTTGACGTCGGGTGGACGTTCCAGGACGTTCTCGTGGGAATGTGGGCTTTATGTTATGATTGGAAGAAGCACAATGGGGAGGGATGAGGGTGTGACAATGATACCCATGAAATGTATAAAGATAGAAGTCATCCCGATCCTCGGTGTGCCTCTAGGGGACATCAAAGGAGAGGCACCTATTCTGCAGAATATGATTTGAATAAAAAGCTTCTTTGCCGACTTTGTCTCTAAAAGCGTTTGTGATTTTTGAATCTCACACATGTAATCTTTTGTGCTCTTTAAACCACTCCGCATTCCTGTTTCATACATACAATTCTCTGAAATCCCACACTTTGAGTGGAACTCACTGCCACAGAAGGCTGTGGAGGCCAAGTCAGTGGATATTTTTAAGGCAGAGATAGATAGATTTTTGATTGTAGTGGGTGTCAAGGGTTATGGGGAGAAGGCAGGAAAATGGGACTAGGAGGCAGAGATCAGTCATGATTGAATGGTGGAGTAAACTCGATGGGCTAAATGGCCTAATTCTACCCCTATAACTCATGAACTTTCAATCATGGCCGGCATTCCCTGTGTAACTTTTTTAAATTACAAATACCATCTATTTTAATGGATTTGTAAACAAATCAGAAATTCCGCGAGTTATTCAATAAAAAGGAAACAAATTTACCGACTCTTCAACTAATTAGGAATGCGAGGTCTAAAGTGCCAATTAATAGCAAGTAAATCCGATAAATGCACGATAAAACAACGATGGATAAGTCAAAGATGCTTCAACCAAATGGTGTCCTGTGGTTAGAACAGTTAGGTGCCAAGGCCAGCAACTATAATCATGGTGCAGGAACATTCAGTTCCTGAGGAAACTGATGCACACAGTTACTCTGTCCAAGGGCTGCTACATGGCAAAATAGCTATTCCGATTTGTAATTCTAATTGCAGTTTTTCATACAAATCAAAGTAATTATACATTCTCTGCAAAATGGTACAAAGTGCACTTCATTTTGTTGCATTGACCATGTGGTATATGGACATTAACAAGGCAAACATGGGAATGCACTTCATTTACCCATTTACATTCCTGTTTCTTTTACAACCCTTATCAGGCAGATGAGGCTATTAAACATGATTTTAAAAGCTGTGGCTATTACCGGAAAATTTGACATCTGCACACATCTAACAGAATGGATTTTTGAGTCAAAATTTCACCATTGTAGCGGCGTCTGCTGGCGCATGCAGGTATCGTACCCGGCGTTCGGAAGCCGCGGTCACGTGACTTAGGAGGGGCTGCTGTTTTCGTGCGGTTTCGCTTTCGCGCCACAGTTGTGTTGCTGACCACCGTTGTGGTCAGACGTGTTTGTGAAGACCTGTAAGCCAAAGATCTATTTCTTGAATAAATTAGTTCACAAAACTTGGTTGCTGTCTTTACATCCGCCAAATTGGTGACCCCGACCTGTCTAGCCGTCGTTAGACAAGAAGATCATGCAGGAGGACTACGTCCCCGCAGAATCGGCCGGCATGAGGCAGGGCTCACCGGGCTTCAAGCTATCTTCATTTTGGCCAGACCAACCTCAGGTGTGGTTCGCCCACGTTGAGGCACAGTTCCATCTGCATTGAATAATTGCAGACGGCACGATGTACTTTCATGTGGTAGTTCTGCCACAGGACTGTGCCTCGAGGCTGTTGCCGTACATCAGAGACCCGCCGACGATCGCAAAATACAAAGGTTTGAAGGCCCTGCTGCTCCACACCTTCGGTCTCAGCCGTAGAGACAGGGCGGCGAAGATCCTGCACATGGACAGTGTTGACGACTGGCGGCCATCCACCATCATGGCAAAGATGCTGGCCCTGATGGACGGGCATCGTCCGTGTCTGCTTTTCGAACAGGCGTTCTTAGAGCAGATGCCAGACGAAGTCCGTCTGATGCTCGCCGGGGCTGATTTCAGCGATCCCCAACACCTCGCGGAGAGAGCCGATGAGTTGTGGAACCATAGACGGCGGGACATTTGTTTTTTCATCTGCGCCACTGCCACGGCGCGGGTGCAACCGAGAAGACATCGGGAGGAAGGTCAGGATCCACCGCTTGCCATTACAGCGGGTGTACGAAGGTCGTACAGGGTGCTAGAGGCTGGTACCTCGACGTTCACATTGGACATGGGTGGCAGGGAGGAGTTCGTCTCCGTCAGCCGCCTTAAGCCAGCCCAAGTCGACGAGGATAGCCCGGTGGTGGTGGCCACTCCACAGCGTAGAGGGCGTGCACCGGCCGTTTTTCCACCCTCTGCACCTGTTACCCCCGGTTATGTTTCACCGGTCCCCCCTGTTACGCCCGTCCCTCGTTCGCGTTTGTCGCGTCCCTCCGGTTCTGTTTTGCCATCCTCGAATGTTACCCTCGCCCCGCGACCTCGGACTACGCGTTCCGGTCGAACCGTCCGGTTACCCGTGCGTTTCCGTACCACGGATTCTGGGGGGGGGCCATGTAGCGGCGCCTGCTGGCCCACGCAGGTATCGAACCAGGCGTTCGGAAGCCGCGGTCACGTGACTCGGGAGGGGCTGCTGTTTTTGCGCGGTTTCGCTTTCACGCCACAGTTGTGTTGCTGACCACCGTTGTGGTCAGACGTGTTTGGGAAGACCTGTAAGCCAAAGAGCTATTTCTTGAATAAATAAGTTCACAAAACTTGGTTGCTGTCTTTACATCCGCCAGACCATAATGATTTTTTGTATTCACACCTAAAATGACAGCTTTTAATCACATAGGTTGCTTGGGCTGACTAATAGATTTCTACAGTTACTCAAAATGGTTTTGCTTTTGAATGTAAACTTTCCTTGTGTTGAAATGGCTAATTTTAAGAGACTAGAGCATTAAAAAAAAAAGACCAACATTACAGTATATTGGTGTAATAGTGATGGGACTTGATTTCAGAAGTCTGGGTGGTGCGGTGGCGTAGAGGGTAGAGCTACTGCCTTACAGCGCCAGTGACCCGGGTTCGATCCTGACTATGGGTGCTTGTCTGTACGGAGTTTTACGTTATCCCCATGATCTGGGTGAGTTTGCCCCAGGATCTTCAGTTTCCTCCCACACTCCAAAGATGTACAAATTTAAGTTTGTACGTTAATTGGCTTGGTATAAATGTAAATTGGCCCTAATTTGTGTAGGGCAGTGTAAGTGTGCAGGGATCGCTGGTCAGTGCGGACTCGGTGGGCCGAAGGGCCTGTTTCAGCGCTGTAGCTATAAATAATAAAACTAAACTAAAAGTCAAGGCTTTACTTAATTAAATGAATTTGGAATAAAAACTTTGCAACAAGAAAGGGTACCTTAAAAACCACCCTACTAAAAAGTACTCAACAAACCCAACCCGCTTATAAATATCTCAGGGAATAAAACTGTCCATCCCACACCCATCCAACCTGGTCTGGCCTACACGTAATTCCAAACTCATCCCGTCTGGTCGACACCTAACTCCAACTCACCTGGTCTGGCCCGAGCATAACTCGACTCACCTGGCCTACACTTACTTCCGCACCCACCTGGTCTGTCCTGCTCGTAACTCCAACCCATTTGGTCTGGTCGTTGTATGTGTAATTCCAGTACAACTGCTCTGGCCTATACATAGCTCCACATCTACCTGTTCTGGTCTATTCCCAACTCCAGACTTATGTGCACTAGCCGACACATAATTCCAACCCATTTGGTCTGGCCTATACCTAATGCCAGATCCACCTGGTTTGACCTACACGTAATTCCAATCCACCTGGTCTGGCCTATACATAACTCCACACCCACCTGGTCCTGTCTGCACCTATGTCCAGAACAACATGCATTGGTCTACACGTAACTCCAAACCCACCGAGTCTGGCCCACACCTAACTCCAACCCACCTGGTCTAGCCTACACATAACTCCAGGCCACTTGGTCTGGCCTACTCGTAACTGCAGAACCTTTATTACACTTCACTTTGAACTGCCCACTGAAATAATCGACCTTGTCAGATCAAGAGCAATTAAGGATGAAAAATAACCAGCAAAATTATAAATAAAAAGATATGTGGAAAAGATATAATTCCTTCTGCTTGTTCAATGTCATGTGAGCTCAACATTTCCCAGTGGTCAGGGCCCAGGTTGGTGGTGAAATGGAATTAACTAAATTTCCCAACTTGCTTCGGTCCTGTGTGGTCAGATGCATTGAAGGAACAATGTTTGCCTAGAGACCTTTCTAAATGATTTATTGAAAGGCTAAATTACAAATCATTTTTTCAAGGACAATTTACAATGAGTTGAGGTGATTTCACTCTTTCACTTGAGATAATGTGTGTTTGTGTTTGGTCTGTGATGCCTTTGCTGCCTACAGGCTTGTTGTAACTTTGTAAAACATCTTATATTACATTTTACAAACGAGCATTAATTGTATTAATGGTCAGTAATGTTAACTTTCATCCTTATCCACTGGGCAGTATCTGACATCTTTGTGAAACTATTTAATTACATGTGCATTAGAATGTGCACTGCGGGATTTTTATTATTGCTCTTATAATGTATAGAGTCATGCAGTGTGAAAACAGGTCCATTAGTCCAACGCCCACACTGACCAACATGCCCCATCTACACTAGTCTCACCTGCCTGCGTTTGGCCAAATCCCTCTAAACATATCCTATCCATGTACCTGTTTAAATGTGTCATAGTGATAGTAACTTCCTCAACTACCTCCTCCATACACCTGAAATCCTTTGTGCAGACCCCTGGATTCCTATTAAATCTTTCCCCCCTGCAGAGAGTGGTGGACATGGCCCTGTCCATCATGGGCATTAACCTCCCTACCATTGATGGGAGCTAGAGGAAGAGCTGTCTCATTTAGGGAGCGAATATCAACAGAGACCAACACCACCATGGCCACACTCCCTCTTTGCTGCGACCATCAGGAAGAAGAAACAGGAGCCTCAAAACCACAACCTCCAGGTTCAAGAACAGGTTCATCTCATCGTCTTGAACAACACTGCACAACTATAAACCACAAGCCTATGTCAGCAGCAAGCAACAATGGTTTAGGCTCCACTATGTACTTTGGTTTTTACTGATACAAACGTTTTCTGACCTGGAATTACTGATTATTTATTGTCTATTGATGAGATTGTAGTTACTTGTTGCGTTATGGTGTAAATGTAAGATGCAGCAAATAGAATTGCATTGTTCTGATTCCTGTGCATATGACTATTAAACACTCATGATTCTTGATGTTTGCAAAGAATTAAATATTTTTAAATGGTGATAAAACTAGCATATTATTGTGCCCCAATGAACAAGGGTGAAGTGCTGCGTGTAGATAAAGTGTGAGTGTTTGGCGATGAGACTGCCAACAGCAGGTAGGGGAATAAGGTGTGTGTATATGAGTCTTGCTATTTAATTTGTGATTTGACTGTGGTGGTGATGGCAGGCATGTTGTTGCAGTGTGTCTCCTGCAGGATGTGGGAAGTCAGGGACACCGCTGGTGCCTCTGGCCACTACACCTGTGGGAATTGTGTCCAAGTGCAGCTCCTGAAGGACCGTGTTGGGGAACTGGAGCAGCAGCTGGATGACCTCAGGACCATCCGGGAAAATGAGAGCTTCCTGGACAGGACCTACAGTGAGGTCGTCACTCCCAGGGTACAGGAAGAGGGAAGGTGGGTGACGAGGAGGAAGGGAATTAAACGTGGAGTGCAGGTGACTGCACCTCTTCAAAACAGGAACACCCCTCTTGGGAGCTGTCGGAGCGGACGACACTTCAAGGTTGAGCAGCAATAACAGCCAGGGCTGTAACTCCAACCTTGCGCTGTAACTCAACAGGGAAGGGGTGACGTCAGGCAGAGCCGTAGTGGTGGGTGACTCGATAGTTTGGGGGTGCAGACAGGAGATTCTGTAGCAGTAGGCGAGACTCCAGGATGATGTGCTGCCTCCCTGGTGCCAGGGTCCAGGATGTCTTGCAGCGGCTGCACGACATCCTCAAGGGGGAGGTGGAGCTGCCTGAGGTTGTTGTTGCACATTTTGGCACAATCGACAAGTGTTACTTAAAGAAAGCGTTATTCATACCGCTGGGTATGATGGGCAGTATAAAAGGAAACCCTTGCTTTCCCTCTCTTTCCATCCCTCCCCACCCTAGTTCTCCAAATAGTTTCATTGTCCTCCTGATTAATTTTAATGTTTCATTTTAATTTTAATGTTTAATTTTAATGCCTGGTTGTCACATTCCAATCAACCAACAATGAAGCATTCTTCATTTCTTTCATCATCGCCTGCATTGATCTGTTGTTTTCACACCTTCGCCTTCCACATCTCTAGTTTCCCTCTCCCCTGACTCTCAGTCTGAAGAAGGTTCTTGACCTGAAACATCACCCATTCCTTCTCTCCAGAGGTGCTGCCTGTCCCGCTGAGTTACTCCTGCATTATGTGTCTATCGTAGATCAGTTCAGTTCAGTTCAGTTTATTGTCATGTGTACCGAGGTACACGGAAGAGCTTTTGTTTCGTGCTCACCAGTCAGCGGAAAGACAATACATGATTACAATCAAGCCGTTTACAGTTTATAGATACATGATAAGGGAATAACGTTTAGTGCAAGGTAAAGCCAGCAAAATCCGATCAAGGATAGTCCCAGGGTCACCAAAGAGGTAGCTACTGCTCTCTGGTTGTGGTAGGATGATTCAGTTGCCTGATAACAGCTGGGAAGAAACAGTCCCTGAATCTGGTGCTGTGCATTTTCACACTTTTGCCCGATGTGAGAGGGGAGAAGAGGGAGTGGCCAGGGTGCGATCCATCCTTGATTATGCTGCTGGCCTTGCCGAGGCAGCGTGAGGTATAAATGGAGTCAATGGAAGGGAGGTTGGTTTGTGTGAAGGTCTGGGCTGCATCCACAATTCTCTGCAATTTCTTGTGGTCTTGGATGGAGCTGTTCCCAAACCATGCTGTGATGCATCCTGATTAAATGCTTTTCTTGGTGCATCTGTCGAAGTTGGTGAGAGTTGTTGGGGACATGCCAAACTTTGTAAGCCTTCTAAGGAAGTAGAGGTGGTGGGCTGGTGTGGGCAAGTTGGGCCAAAGGGCCAGTTTCCATGCTGTACGACTCTAATGAAGTCCTCGACTGCCCAACCTCTCCCTACAGCTCAGGTCCTCAAGCCCTGTCAACATCCTTGTAAATCTTCTCTGCATCCTTTCCAGCTAAATTAAAAATGGGTTAGGCTAATTCAAAAGCTTCTAAGAGGGTTTAAGCACCACATACTGATCACAGCAGAGCTATCCCACCATCTAATGAAGGAGTTGCATGTCTGAATAATTCTGAAGAAGGGTTCCAAACCAAATACCACCATCCATTTTCTCCAGAGAAGCTGCCTAACCCGCTGAGTTACTCCAGCACGTTGTGTCTATCAAGGCATGTCCTAATACTGCTTATTTTCAAATCTGCTCCAATGGAACTATAATTTGCAAGTTGCTATGGCAACTAGGCAGATAATATATGAATAACAACAGCAAAGACAGTGCCAGCAAACACTCAAAAATGAAAAGATTTTCTTTCCATGCTGGTTTACGCAATTAATTTATCACCATGTACTAATGAAATTGATTTTGTTTTGAGAGTCCAAGAGGAGTTGCTGTTTGCATCAGAGTAAGATGGAACTATTAATTGATGGAATACATTGATACTAGTATTTTACAGATGTTGGAGTCAATCAGCACGGACCCAGGTGAGTGACCACCTACCCCAGTTTTCAGAGATGCAGCACAGAAACAGGCCCTTCAGCTCACCGAGTCCACACTGACCAGCAATCCCTGCACATTAACGCTATCCTACACATACTAGGGACAATTTACATTTACACCAAGCAATTAATCTACAAAACTCTGCGTCTTTGGAGTATGGGATGAATCCGAAGATGTCGGAGCAGGGCACGGGGGCAACATACAAACTCCGTATAGACAGCACGCATAGTCAGAATCAAACCCAGGTCTCTGGCGCTGTAAGGCAGCAACTCCACCACTGCGCCATCTATGTATAGGAGATTGAAGACTAAATGGTGTAATGAATCTTCCTATTCAGTTAACAAATCACACAGCTTTATGTGCTCACCATGATATTCAGCAAAATGCAGGGATTAGTTAAAGGAAATTACCATTTTTTTACACTGATCTTTATTGCTCAACCAAGGTGCAGGACATGAAAAGATAGATGTCTCATCTTGTTCTTTTTTAGCTTCTATTATTTTACCCTCTAGTAGTCCCACATTCAGAGCTTAAAGATTAAAACGGTGGCTTTTTAGTTTAGTTTAGTTTAGTGATGGAGAATGGATACAGGCCTATCGAGTCCATGATGACCATCAATCACCCGTACACTGGGTCTATCCTACACATGAAGGACAACTTAACTGACAAACTGCACCTCAGGCTGAAGAAGGGTCTCAACCCGAAATGTTACCCATTCCTTCTCTCCAGAGATGCTGAAGATTTACGAGGATGTTGCCAGGACTAGAAGGTGTCAGCGAAAGGGAGAGGTTGAGAAGGCTGGGTCTCTATTCCATGGAGTGTAGGAAAATGAGGGGAGATCGTATAGAGATACACAAAATCATGAGAGGAATAGATCGGGTAGATGCACAGAGTCTTTTACCCAGAGTAGGGGAATCGAGGACCAGAGGACATAGGTTCAAGGTGAAGGGGAAAAGATTTAACAAGAATCCGAGCTTCTTTAGGTATGTGAAGAGGAAAAAATTAGTTAAGACCAAAGTTGGACCCTTGAAGACCGAAAAAGATGAATTTATTATGGGGAACAAGGAAATGGCAGATGAGTTGAACAGGTACTTTGGATCTGTCTTTACAAAACAATCTTCCTGATATAGTAGTGGCCAGAGGATCTGGGGTGATGGAGGAACTGAAGGAAATCCACATTAGGCAGGAAATGGTGTTGGGTAGACTGATGGGACTGAAGGCTGATAAATCCCCAGGGCCTGATGGTCTGCATCCCAGGGTACTTAAGGAAGTGGCTCTAGAAATCATGGACGCATTGGTGATAATTTTCCAATCTTCTATAGACTCAGGATCAGTTCCTGTGGATTGGAGGGTAGCTAATGTTATCCCACTTTTTAAGAAAGGCAGGAGAGAGAAAACAGGGAATTATAGACCAGAGCCTGACATTGGTGGTGGGGAAGATGCTGGAGTCAATTATAAAAGATGAAATAGCCGAACATTTGGATAGCGGTAACAGGATCGGTCCGAGTCAGCATGGATTTACGAAGGGGAAATCATGTTTGACTAATCTAGAATTTTTTGAGGACGTAACTAGGAAAATGGACAAGGGAGAGCCAGTGGATGTAGTGTACCTGGACTTTCAGAAAGCATTTGATAAGGTCCCACATAGGAGATTAGTGGGCAAAATTAGGGCACATGGTATTGGGGGTAGAGTGCTGACATGGATAGAAAATTGGTTGGCAGACAGGAAACAAAGAATAGGGATTAACGAGTCCCTTTCAGAAAGGCAGGCAGTGACTAGTGGGGTGCCGCAAGGCTCAGTGCTGGGACCGCAGCTATTTACAATATACATCAATGATTTGGATGAAGGGATTCAAAGTAACATTAACAAATTTGCAGATGACACTAAGCTGGGTGGCAGTATGAACTGTGAGGAGGATGCTATGAGAATGCAGGGTGACTTGGACAGGTTGGGTGAGTGGGCAGATGCATGGCACATGAAGTTTAATGTGGATAAATGTGAGGTTATCCACTTTTGTAGCAAAAACAGGAAGGCAGATTATTATCTAAATGGTGTCAAGTTGGTAAAAGGGGAAGTACAACAGGATCTGGGGGTCCTTGTTCATCAGTCTATGAAAGTAAGCATGCAGGTACAGCAGGCAGTGAAGAAAGCGAATGGCATGTTGGCCTTTATAACAAGAGTCGAGTATAGGAGCAAAGAGGTCCTTCTGCAGTTGTACAGAGCCCTAGTGAGACCACACCTGGAGTATTGTGTGCAGTTTTGGTCCCCTAATTTGAGGAAGGACATTCTTGCTATTGAGGGAGTACAGCGTAGGTTTACAAGGTTAATTCCCGGGATGGCGGGACTGTCATATGCTGAGAGAATGGAGCGGCTGGGCTTGTACACTCTGGAGTTTAGAAGGATGAGAGGGAATCTTATTGAAACATATAAGATTGTTAAGGGTTTGGACACGCAAGAGGCAGGAAACGTGTTCCCGATGTTGGGGGTGTGCAGAACCAGGGGCCACAGTTTAAGAATAATGAGTAAGCCATTTAGAATGGAAACGAGGAACACTTTTTCTCACAGAGATTTGTGAGTGTGGAATTCTCTGCCTCAGAGGGTGGTGGAGGCCGGTTCTCTGGATACTTTCAAGAGAGAGCTAGATAGGTCTCTTAAAGATAGCGGAGTCAGGGGATATGGGGAGTAGGCAGGAACGGGGTACTGATTGGGGATGATCAGCCTTGATCACATTGAGTGGTGGTGCTGGCTCGAAGGGCCGAATGGCCTACTCCTGCACCTATTGTCTATTGTCTTTTGTCTATTGTAACATTTCCACACAAAGGGTGGTGGGTGTATGTATGGAACAAGCTGCCAGAGGAGGTAGTTGACGCTGGGCAATCCTATCCTTTAAGAAACAGCTGGACAGGTACATGGATAGGACAGGTTTGCAGGGATATGGACCAAGCGCAAGCAAGTGGGTCTAGTGTAGCTGGGACATTGTTGGCCGGTGTGGGCGAGTTGGGCTGAAGGCCCTGTATTACTCTCTGACTCTATGCTGCCCATCGTGCTGAGTTAGTCCAGCATTTTGTGTCCAACTTTGGTGTAAACCAGCATCTGCAGTTCCTTCGTACGCAAACAGCACCCGTATTCAGGATCGAAACCGGGTCTCTGGTGCTTAAGGCGACAACTCTCCAGCAATGGCCAAGGAATACAATGCCCACTAAAACAGCCATGCTATGTGCAGATAGAGCAACACTGCACAGATTTCTGGGTGCCTTAGTGTCAGGAAATAAAACCCCTAACTTTGTTTGCCCCACTATAAAACTCCCCCAAGTTACATCAAATTAATCTGCAGTGAGATTTTCAATCTCGCTGTTCTTAAAAGCAACAGCTCTTGTTAACTTACAGAAGAAACGAGTATGAATATTTATTTCTATAACTTCAAATATGCCTTGCTTTCCTTCTCTCTCCACCCCCCCCCCCCCCCTCCTCTAGTTCTCTGACGAGTTCCACTGCCCTGATTAATTTTACGGATTAATATTACTGATTCGATGCCTCGTTGTCACCTTCCCCTCAGCATACCATTTGACATTTCCTTGATAATTATCTGCTTTGATCTGTTGTTTTCACACCTTACCATTCCATATCTCTAGTCTCCCCCTCTCTTGACTCTCAGTCTGGTCTTGACCCGAAACGTCACCCATTCCTTCTCTCCAGAGATGTTGCCTGTCCCGCTGAGTTACTCCAGCATTTTGTGTCTATCTAAACCTGATACCTCTGAAACGGTGTTATTTAAAGCATCGAGAGCGAGCATTGGCTGGAAATAGGTGTCAGAGGGAAAGAAGATTTAAAAAGAGCGCCAAAGGCCCAGGTTTGAGTAATTTACAAATCAGCCCTAAAGTAGTTGATTAGGTAACAGATAAAGGTGTGCAGCTGCAGCGGAGCGGCCTTGTTGGGGTGAAGTGCCTTAGTGAGTAAAGTCGGAGTCTATGGCTCGAGAGTCTTGGTGAGTAAAGTGGGAGTCTTTGGCTCAAGAGTCTTCGGCGAGGAGACTGCGGCAAGGAGGCTACACTTGATTCGAAAGCTGTGATTTTTTTGTCCGTTGAAGAAATGGCAGGTAAGTTGGTGCAGTGTGTTTCCTGCAGGATGTGGGAAGTCAGGGACTCTGCTGGTACTTCTAGAAACTACACCTGCAGAAATTGTGTCCAGGTGCAGATCCTGAATAAACCTGTTGGGGAACTGGAGAAGCAGCTGGATGACCTCAGGGCCATCTGGGAAAACGAGAGTTTGCTGGACAAGATCTAGTGTGGTTGTCACACCAAGGATACAGGAAGAGTGAAGGTGGGTGACTGTGAGAAAGAGGAGTAAACGTGGAGTGCAGGAGACTCTGGTGGCCGTACCGACTGAAAACAGGTACACTCTCTTGGGAGCGGACGACACGACAAGATTGAGTGGTAGCCATGGCTGTGATTCCAACCCTGGTGCCGTGGCTCAATGTGGAAGAGTGACATCAGGCAGAGCCATAGTGGTGGGAGTCTCCATCGTCAGAGGTGCGGACAGGAGATTCTGCTGCAGCAGGCGAGACTCCAGGATGGTGTGTTGCCTCCCTGGTGCCAGGGTCCAGGACGTCTCGGAGCGGCTGCACGACATCCTCAAGAGTGAGGGAGAGCAGCCAGAGGTTGTTGTGCATGTTGGCATGAATTATATAGGTCGGAAAAGGAAGGAAGTTCTGCAACAAGAATTTATGGAATTGGGTAGAAGATTGAAAAGCAGGACCTGCAGGGTAGTGATCTCAGGATTGCTTCCAGTACCTCGTGCTAGTGAAGGTAAGAATAGGAATATGAATGTGTGGCTGAGGAATTGGTGCAGGGGGCAGGGATTCAGATTTATGGATCATTGGGACCTCTTCCGGGGCAGGGGTGACCTGTATAAAAGGGATGGGTTGCACCTTAAATAGAAGGGGACCAACATCCTAGCGGGCAGGTTTGCTAATGCTACATGGGACGGTTTAAACTAGACTGGCAGGGGGGTGGGATCTCGTGCAGGACAGAGGCAGATGAGACGCTAGAAGTTGGGTGGTGTGGGAAAGGTTAGTGGACAGAATAGGCAAATAGCCGGAGAGCAGGAAGGAGGCTGGTTTGAACTGCACGTATTTTAATGCAAGGGGCTGACGGGTAAGGCAGATGAGCTTAGGGCATGGATAGGTACGAGCGACTGGGATGTTGTAGCCATGACAGAAACCTGGTTAAGGGAGGGGCAGGACTGGCAGCTCAATGTTCCGGGGTACAGGAGCTTCAGGAGAGACAGGGATGAAGGAAAAAGAACCGGGGGGGGTTGCATTGTTGGTTAAGGAGGATGTCACGGCTGTGTTCAGATATGAAATTACAGACGGTTCGTCTAGTGAGGCTATATGGGTGGGGCTGAGGAACAAGAAAGGGATGATCACCTTGTTGGGGGTGTAACTACAGACCCTCGAATAGTCAACGGGAATTAGAAGAACAAATGTGCCGGGAGATTGCAGACAGCTGCAGGTCAAATCAGGTTGTTGTAGTCGGGAGGGGATTTTAACTTTCAATTAGGTTTAAGATAGTTATGGATGGGGACGGAGCGGGTCCATGTGTTAAAATGCTCAACTGGGGTAAGGCCAACTTTGAGGGTATGAGAGAAGGTCTCGCTCAAGTTGACTGGAGCACATTATTAGAGGGGAAAGGAACATCAGCCGTGGGATGTTCTTAAAAGTGTACTGAAGAAAGCTCAGGATGTGTACGTCCCTGTTAGAGTGAAGGGCAAAGCAGGCAAACGTAAGGAAGCTTGGGTGACAAGGGAAATTAAGACGTTAGTCAAAAACAAGGAGGATGCATGGGACAGGTGTAGGCAGCTGGGATCAAGTGCATCCCTGGAGGAGTTTTGGGAGCGAAGGAGTAAACTGAAAAAGCAGATCAGAAGGACAAAAAGGGGCCAGGAGATAGCTCTGGCGGGTAGCATTAAGGACAATCCCAAAAGATTTTATAAATACATAAGGGGGAAAAGGGTAACTCGAGAGAGAGTAGGACTTCTCAGGAATCAAAGCGGTCACCTCTGTATGAAGCTACAGGAGATGGGCAAGGTCCTCAATGAGTATTTCTCCTCTGTATTTACTGAGGAGAAAGACAGTAGGATGAAGGAAATTGGAGCAGTCACTGGAAGTGTCTTGAGAGCAGTCAGGGTTACTGTCGAAGGAGACAAATCTCCAGGGCCTGATCTGATATATCCGAGGACATTGTGGGAAACTAGAGAGGAAATTGCGGAAGCCCTTGTTGAAATTTACGAGGAGTCCTTAAATACAGGAGAGGTGCCGGAGGACTGGAGGGTGGCAAAGTTTTTCCTCTTTTCAAGAAGGGCTGCAAGGAAAATGCTGGGAACTCTGGAATTTAAAAGGATGAGAGAGGATCTTATTGAAACAAATAAGATTGTTAAGGGCTTGGACACGCTAGAGGCAGGAAACATGTTCCCGATGTTGGGGGAGTCCAGAACCAGGGGCCACAGTTTAAGAATAAGGAGTAAGCCATTTAGAACGGAGATGAGGAAACACTTTTTCTCACAGACAGTGGCGAGTCTGTGGAATTCTCTACCTCAGAGGGCGGTGGAGGCCGGTTCTCTGGATACTTTCAAGAGAGAGCTAGATAGGGCTCTTAAAGATAGAGGAGTCAGGGGATATGGGGAGAAGGCAGGAACGGGGTACTGATTGGGGATGATCAGCCATGATCACATTGAATGGCGGTGCTGGCTCGAAGGGCCGAATGGCCTACTCCTGCACCTATTGTCTATTGTCTATAGGCCAGTGAGCTTAACATCTGTAGTTGGTAAGTTACTGAAGAGTATTCTGAGGGATAGGATATACAGGCATTTGGTTGTATATCCTATTAGTGAGATCAACCATTTGGATGGGCAAGGGCTGATTAGGGACAGTCAGCATGGTTTTGTACGTGGGATGTCATGTCTCACAAATCTGATTCATTTTTTTGAAGACGTGACCGAAAAGGTTGATGGGCGCAGAGCTGTAGGTGTTGTGTACATGGACTTTAGTAGGGCGTTCGACAAGGTGCCACATGGTAGGCTGCTCTGGAAGGTTACATCGCTTGGGATCCAAGGAGAGATAGCTGAATGGATAGCAAATTGGCTCCATGGAAGGAAGCAGAGGGTAATGGTGGAAGGTTGCTTCTAAGACCGGATGCCTGTGACTAGTGGTGTGCCTCAGGGTTTGGTGCTGGGCCCGTTACTGTTTGTCATCTACATCAATGATTTGGATAAGAACATACAGGGGCAAGATCAGCACATTTGCTGATGATACAAAAGTTAGTGGTTTTGCAGATAGTGAAGATGGTTGTGAAAGATTGCAGCAGGATCTTCATCGATTAGCCAGGTGGGCGGAGGAATGGTTTATGGAATTTAATACAGAGAAGTGTGAGGTGTTGCATTTTGGGACGTGGAACTGCTGTATAAGTGAGATCAACCCTTTGAAGAGAAGACTCGTCCACCTTTCCTACAGACGTATGTGGGAGCAGAGTGGGTACTAAGTTCTGGACTCCATTTGCCTGGACTGCAATTTTAAACATTGCTTTTCTTAACAACAATGTATTTCAGAAAGGTTTGAAGATATTGCTCAAGAGTTATGGATTACTGAATTTTAGTTTTTGAGTTATTTTGGGAAAGCTTGTTTTACATAATCAGCCCGAAACGTTGCCTATTTCCTTCGCTTCATAGATGCTGCCGCACCCGCTGAGTTTCTCCAGCACTTTTGTCTACCTTTGATTTTCCAGCATCTGCAGTTCCTTCTTAAACGTTTACATAATCAGTGTTTGGTTTGTAAAATGTAAATGTGCATTATTTATTTTAGTTTATTTTTAGCAGCCAGGTTTATTTTTGCAGTCTCTGAGAATGCAAATGTGTAGGTGCTTGAAGTTCAGCATGCGGCTGATAACATGCAAATGAATGTCCATGCTGTACCATGCTAGTCAATCACGTTACACCTTATCTTACAAAAAGGGGGTTTGAGGAAACTCATAAAGGGAGTCAAACAGCTGAGAGAGAAAGTGGACCGGGGAGAGAATCAAATGTGGGCATTTGCTACGTTCCAGCAAACCCTGATCCTTCCCAGCACTGGGATTGCAGATTTGACTAAACTCTTCCATTTGTACTGATAATGGGTATTACACAGCAGTTGCAACACAAACCCATGGAGACAAATGAGACTGCTGCATACTATTCAACTAGGCAAAGTCCAATGGATGCTGAGCTGCCCTGAAAATGATTGAGTACTTTTCAGTTTTTAATGATGTGACCAAAAAGGCTGATGACAGCAAGGCTCTATACGTACATATGTATTTCAGCAAGATATTCAACAAGGTAGGCTGCTGTGGAAAGTTAGATCATGAGATTCAAGGTGAGATAGCTGAATGGCTGGAAGCAGAGGGTGATGGTAGAAGGTTGCTTTTCAGACTGCAGGCCTGTGACTAGTGGTGGGCCTCAGAGTTTGGTGCTGGGCCCATTGCTGTTTGTCATCTATATCAATGATTTGGATGAGAACGTACATGGTATGATTAGCAAGTCTGGAGAAGACACAAAAGTGGGTGGGATTGTAGATAGTGGCGATGGTTGTCAAAAATTGCAGCAGGATCTTGATCAGTTGGCCAGTGGGCTGAGGAATGGTTGATGGAATTTAATACAGAGAAATGTGAGGTGTTGCACTTTGGGAAGTCAAACGTGCGCAGGACCTACACAGCGAATGGTAGACCTCTGTGAAGTGTTGTAGAGCAGAGGGATCTAGGAGTGTAGGTGCATGGTTCCTTGAAGGTGGAGTCGCAGGTAGATAGGGTGGTCAAAAGGACTTTTGGTACATTGGCCTTCATCAGTCAGAGCATTGAATAAATAAAAAAGCAGAGATATAGGGAGAGGTTGAGCAGGCTGGGACTCTATTCCTTGCAGCTCAGGGGGATGAGGGGTGATCTTATAGAGGTGTATAAAATCAATAGATCAAGTAAACGCGCTGTTTCTTGCCCAGAGTAGGGGAATCGAGAACAAGAGGAGCCGGAGAGGACTAGTAACGATAGTGGGAGCAGGATATGCAGTGGGATATTCAGTGAATATGATAGATGTAGCAGGACAGTGAACAATAAGAACAGCTGAGAGAGATGATAGTGAACATACGTAGAATGGCAGTAATGAAACTCAAAGATGCCGAGACACTTAAGGCTCTGTCTTACCTGTTTGCGGTCATCGGCGGTGAAGCGCGGCGTCGCCGGTAGCGAGGACCGCGCGGCAACGGCGAGAATGTCGAGCCTATCCACCGGAGCGCCGCACGGATGCTGCGCGGGGGCCGAGTTAATTCAAACGCGGCGGGTCCCACGTGCTTGCGGTAAGTAAAAAAAAGGGCGGGCCGACTGCGATGACGTTGGCCCGCCGCACGTGACTCACCAGCGGCGGCTGTGGCGGCGGCCATCCTGATCGCGGCGCTGTAGCGGTGGCTGTGCCTGCGGCCGTGCAGCACACGTGCCTCACTGGCGGCGGCACGTGCCTCACTGGCGGAGGCTGTGGCAGTGGAGGTTTGATGCACGGCGCTCGAGCCACACTGGCGGCGGCCCGTGCGGGCGGCCGTGCCGCACTTGTGCATCACTGGTGGAGGTTGTGCGGTGAGTATATGGTTTTCGACATTGTCGATTTTATTTTAGCACCGCCGCACGGCCCGGGAATTGTACGTTCTCACGAGTGCGCGGTCTATGGCGGCAGATTCTTCCCATTTCGCCGCCAATGACCGCAGACTCGTGAGACAGGCCTTTTAGGGTGAAGCAGTGCAAGTATTTATTAAGTAAGTTAAAATAACTTTTTATGAGGGGCACAATAAAAAGAATGATAGACTGAGTAATATTTCCTCGGAAGAGCATAGGTAGACAGGCAGCATCTATGGAGAGAATGGGTGATGTTTTGGGTCGAGACAGCAGAGAGGGAGATAGAGATATGGAAGGGTAAGGTGTGAACATGAGAGAACAAAGGGGACAACGGTCAAGGGAAATGTAGAATGGTTCATTGTTAACAGAGGAGAAGCTGACAATGAGGCTTAAAAAGACAACATTTAATCAGGAGGACAGTCAGATTAGTCGGAGAACTAGGAAGGAGGGAGGGATGGAGAGAGAGGGAGAGCAAGGGTTACTTGAAGTTAGAGAAGTCAATGTTCATAAGGCTGGGTTGTAAGCTGCCCAAGCGAAATATGAGATGCTGTTCCTCCAACTTACGCTGGGCCTAACTCTGACAATTGAGGAGGCCCAGGACAGAAAGGACAGTGTGGGAATGGGAGGGGGAAGGTGTGTGGTGTTTATTCCAACTGTCTTATGTCCCAGGTACTGGGTGGCATTCTAAAGTTAGCCAACCGTCAAGTCCCCAATTGGATATTGCCTCAACAACTGAAGCACTGGAGTCAGGACATGCAACCTGACTGCTATAGCCAGTCAAGTGGATCACAGGGGAATGAGGGATCTGGGAGTACAGGTACATAGTTCCCTGAAAGTCTCAGGTAGATAGCGTGGTAAATAAGCCCTTCGTCAGTCAAGTTATTGAGTATAGACGTTGGACGTTATGGAGGAGTTGTACAAGACATTGGTGAGGCCACATTTGGGGTATTGTGTTCAGTTTTGGTCACCTTACTCTGGGACAGATTGAAAACACAGATAGATAAAGTGGCTCAGAAGGCTCACTGCATACCTGCCTTCAGTAGTGGGAGCTCAGAATTCAAGCAGGTCATTGTACAACATAAAACATTATTTCAGCTATGGCTAGAATAAAGTGTGCATCAAATGGCCATCCTGCTCAAATGATGTGATGATATCGGTAAGCGTGCAGAAATTTACCAAAATGTTTCCTGATTGAAGCATTTCAATGATCAGGAGAGATTGGTTCGGATGGGTTAGTTTTCTTCTGAAAGGAGAAGGCTGAGGATGATCTGATTGAGGATATGGAGAGGGTAACGAAGGTAGATAGTAGGAAATGTTTACACTTAACAGGTGTCTATGACAATAGGATTAGAGTGGATTTGAAGATAATGTTTTCACCGAGAAGACGGCTAGAATATGTTTAGTTTTGTTTAGTTTAGAGATACAATGCGGAAACAGGCTCTTCAGCTCGATGAGTGCGCACTGACCAGTGATCCCCACACACTAACACTATCTACACACACTAAGGACAATTTACATTTAGACCAAGCTAATTAACCTACAAACCTGTACATCTATGGAACTAATTATCCTAGTATTAGGTTTGAAAATATGTTAGGAATGTGACCTGGGACATATTGATGGTAATGTCACTTGGTTAAACCACATGAGAGTGAAGCATCAATTACACTGTAAAAGGGACTGAAGTCACTAATGAGCCAAACTTGATAATGTCCCTCCCTTGAGTGCGTTAATAAACCAGCTCAGTATTCACAATACAAACACTTTTGTGGTCTTCCGTATGATTAACTTGCTTGAAGTCTTGATTTGGACATTACTAATGGCTCCTTGCTTTACCAGCCCTGTAACACGAATACTGCAGCACAGTACTGAAACCAAAAGATTCTGTCACAAAGATTTCCCTCGCATCATAGCTCATCTCTTGCAGAAGCACTAATTCTTACTTCTGCTGGTTTCTGAATCTTGGTCAGCCTTCCAATCTTTCACAAACAAACCTCAGCACGTTCAATGCTCTGCTCCTCATATTTGTCCCCACCAAAAATTCCACTTGCCATTACCGTTAGTTTCATTGATCACTCAATCCTACAATTTCTTAAAATTACATCCTTGTTTCCGTTTAAATTCACAAATGTCTTGCCCAAACTAACCTGTGGCTGATCCAGTGATGCAACGTTTGAGCCTTTTGTTTGGAGTCATCGCGTCACGCAGGAAGGAAACAGGGTCGTTGTATCAACTCACCCATGTCCGATCGAAGACCCCGCCTTTCCATATCCCTCTAAACCTTTTCCATCCACATACTTATCCATATATGTATTAAATGTAATTACTGTAGCTGTCTCAACCACTTTCTATGGCAGCTCGTTCCATGTACCCATCACCCTTTGTCAGAAAACTTTGCCCAGCAGATTCAGTTCAGTTTATTGTCACGTGTACCAAGGTACAGTGAAAAGCTTTTGCTGCGTGCTATCCAGTCAGCGGAAAGACAATACATATTTACAATTGAGCCATTTACAGTGTATAGATACATGATGAGGGAATAACGTTTAGTGCAAGGTGAAGCCAGCTATGTCAAATCAAGGTAGACAAAAATGCTGGAGAAACTCAGCGAGTGAGGCAGCATCTATGGAGCGAAGGAAAAAGGCAACGTTTCGGGTCGAAACCCTTCTTCAGACTGATGTGAGGGTGGGGGAGGGGGCGGGAAGAAGAAAGGAAGAGGAGGAGCCAGTGGGCTGAGGGAGAGCTGAGAAGCGGAGGAGAAAGTAGGGACTTCCTGAAATTAGAGAAATCAATGTTCATACCGCTGGGGTGCAAACTGCCCAAGCGAAATATGAGGTGCTGCTCCTCCAAAATATGAGGTGGTCCTCACTCTGGCCATGGAGGAGGCATGGGAAGGGACGAATTGACCAGGTAGTTCCGGAGGGAGCGGTCTCTGCGGAAAGCAGACAGGGGAGGAGATGGGAAGATGTGGCAAGTGGTGGGATCAAGTTGGAGGTGGCAAAAATGTCGGAGGATTATTTGTTGTCTGTGACGGCTGGTAGGGTGGAAGGTGAGGACAAGGGGGACTCGGCCCTTCTTACGAGTGGGGGGATGGGGAGAGAGAGCAGAGTCACGGTGTATAGAAGAGACCCTGGTGAGAGCCTCATCTATAGTAGAAGAGGGGAACCCCCGTTCCCTGAAGAATGAGGACACCTGGTGTCACATCAAGGATAGTCCGAGGGTCACCAAAGAGGTAAATAATAGTTCAGCACCAAATAATTTTCTCCTCATCTTAAACCAATACCCTCTAGTTCTTGATTCCCCTACCCTGAGTAAAAGACTCTATACATTCACCTTATCTATTCCCCTGATGATTTTGTACACCTCGATATGATCAACCATCAGCCTCCTGCGCTCCATGGAGTAAGATCCAAGGCTGCGCTATCTCTCTACCTCTGATAGAGATGGCAAATGGTAACGGGCCCAACACTGATCCCAGAGGAACACTACTAGTTACAGGCCTCCACCACCACCACCACCACCAACGTGTGCTTTCTACCAGGTATCCTGTTAGCTAACTCTCCCTTGTGATATAAACATCCAGCAGCCCACCATGCAGAATCTAATCAAAGGCCTTGCTGGTCGATACACAGTCATACACAGTCCTGCTCTCATCAACCTTCTTGGTTATTTAATCAAAAACTCAAACAAATATGTGAGGAATGACCTCCCACGCACAAAACCTATCCTGACTATCCTCAATAAAGTCCAATCTGTCCAAATGCATGTGTATCTTATCGCAGGATGCACTCCAGCAATGCTTCTGGCACAGATGTTAGCCTTGCTGCTATGTAAATCCCAGGTTCTTCTTTGCAGCTCTTCTTAAGTAGAGAAACATAGAAACATAGAAAATAGGTGCAGGAGTAGGCCATTTGACGATCTAGCACCGCCATTCAAGATGATCATGGCTGATCATCCAAGATCAGCCCCCTGTTCCTGCTTTCTCCCCATATCCCTGGATTCGGATAGCCCTAATAGCTAACATTAGCAACCCTCCAGTCTCCAGCACTTTATCCCTGTATAACGATGATTCATCTCCCTCAGCCAGGACACCTGTAATCTCGTCCCTAGCTTCCCACAATGTCCTTAGATATATCCACTGTCCGGCACAGTGTTGCAGCGGTAGAGCTGCTGCCTCACAGCACCAGAAACCCGGGTTCAATCCTGACTACGGTTGTTGTTTGTACCTTCTCCCCCGTGACCTGCCTGGGTTTTCTCCAAGATCTTCGGTTTCCTCCCACACCAAGTTAATTGGCTTGGTATAAATGTAGATTGTACCCCAGTGTGTGTCGGATAGTGTTAATGTGCGGGGATCACTGCTCGGCGTAGATTCATTGGGCCGAAGGGCCTGCACGGTATCTCTAAACTGAACTAAACTAAATATCTGATCGGGCCCAGGAGATTTCTCTGGCGTCATGCATTTCTGAGATCTGTGTACTGAGCATTCTCCCCCCCCCACCACCCCCCACGCTTTGCTACTGCTTGGTGTTCTTCCAATCACCAAGCATGTTTCCCAAAACATCTGGTCTAAACTCTCGTTCATAGAAACCTCATTGAAAACCTTTTTCCAATCATTCCTAAATTTCCTCCTTAACTTATATTTCTGGGGAAGTACAGAAATACTTTTCGAATTAAAGATGCCATATAAATGTCACACCTTGTGTCTACTGTGGAAGCAACATACTGAAACTAGTAGTATAATTTCCAGAATCATGCTACTAGAACTCAAATTTCACTGTACCTTAATTTGTACATGTGACAATAAACTGACCTTGAAACCCCGAATGAAAGCAGAAGTGGCAACATGGTCACTCATAACAAGAGGATTTCAGTATAGGAGGAAAGAGGTTCTTCTGCAGTTGTATAGGGCTCTGGTGAGACCACATCTAGAGTATTGTGTACAGTTTTGGTCTCCTAATTTGAGGAAGGACATCCTTGTGATTGAGGCAGTGCAGCGTAGGTTCACGAGATTGATCCCTGGGATGGCGGGACTGTCATATGAGGAAAGATTGAAAAGACTAGGCTTGTATTCACTGGAGTTTAGAAGGATGAGGGGGATCTTATAGAAACATATAACATTATAAATGGACTGGACAAGCTAGATGCAGGAAAAATGTTCCCAATGTTGGGCGAGTCCAGAACCAGGGGCCACAGTCTTAGAATAAAGGGGAGGTCATTTAAGACTGAGGTGAGAAAAAACGTTTTCACCCAGAGAGTTGTGAATTTATGGAATTCCCTGCCACAGAGGGCAGTGGAGGCCAAATCACTGGATGGATTTAAGAGAGAGTTAGATAGAGCTCTAGGGGCTAGTGGAGTCAAGGGATATGGGGAGAAGGCATGCACGGGTATTGATAGGGGACGTTCAGCCATGATCACAATGAATGGCGGTGCTGGCTCGAAGGGCCGAATGGCCTGCACCTATTTTCTATGTTTCTATGTCTTATATGAGCTATTTTCTCTGCATTCCTTTCTTTCAGATCAACAATTCCTGCTAAATTCCAACCACCTTTAGTTTACAAACACATTGTTTTTCAGCAACTCCATGGTGCTTCCACACAATTAGTCTCAGCACCTCACCTCTTGTTAAGGGTCCTTAATAACTGCATGTGTTAAGCTGCGTTCATTTATTGGTCATAGAACCGTGCTACAAGCTTAGTCTAATCACAAGCATAACCGGCTGCACAGAAGTTCCGAAAACTGATAGAGTATTAATACCAGGGCTGCAATAATCAGGCACTTATAAGCCTGCTGTGACTGACGTCAGTTGGAATCAGCAGTAGGCCAGGGGTTTGTATAATTAGTTTCATTTTAAGGAGGACATTTATACCCTCAACCACTCTAAATTACACAAAGCCGAACCAGAACCAAATCAAGGCTGACAAGGAAATAGACGATTATACAGCCATTTAGAACAGAAATAAAATTATACCCCCATGAAGGTTTTCTCCCCTTTCTGACGAAGGATAAACTTTCCCTTCAGTAAGCAACACCAGTTAAACCTCTGAGGTAATGTTATGCATTTATTTACTATCCATCACTAAAAGTGTATAGGAAGGAACTGCAGATGCTGGTTTAAACCGAAGATAGACACAAATCCCATGGAATGTTTTGTGTAGGTTGCCAGTAGTTTGAGACACATTTAAATTCAGTTTGGTTTAGTTTAGAGATACAGCATGGAAACAGGCCCTTCGGCCCAACGAGTCATAGGGAGAACGTACAAACTCCGTACAGACAGCATCCATAGTCAGCATCGAACCCGGGTCTCTGGAGCTGTGAGGCAAAAACTCTACCGCTGCGCCACCAGGGATGATTAATTCTGCTTAATAATCTCGGCCACAGCAAAATCTTTTTGATTTAACACAGCATTTCTCATTGCAATAAAAAAGAGAAATGCTGCTGTGTTAAAGCAATTTTGTTGAACGAAGTGAAATTGTAGATCAGTTTCACTGAAGCAAATCAGCATTTGGTCATTCCTTATATAAATGAGAGTTAACATACTCTGCAATGTAGACACAATATAACCAAAAAAGAAATTTCAATTGCTGTCCAGAGTCACTTTGATACAGAGAATATCTTTGCATGGATTTCTGCTTTCAGAATCTGGCACCCATTGAGATAATTTGATAATCTATTACAATGACATGGGTGTGAGATCAATGATTAACCTGGCTGTTGGTTGCGATAACTAATAATTTGCAAGATGCTGTGCGCAGCCAGCATTATCCATGCTGTGCACCGTCGCCATGTGTTTGCAGCTGGTCAATGTCTAGAGAGGAAGGCACCAGTTAACACCAGCTTGTGTTATTTAAAGATGGTTGTGACGAGGGTGGGGGTGCATTATGGATGCAGCAATACGGTTGGTGTGATACAACTCTGTCTGATGTAAGGAAAAGCATAACGTCAGAGAGCAGAAGATATAGGGGGGTTGCACGTAAGGTCACTGGGTCATAGGGCTTGACGCACTGAGCCGCTCAATCCATCTGGAGGACATCCGTCACTTCCGGTATATGTTATTAATGCAAGAAACGCGTACTTTCCTACCTGTTAAAAAATGCCAAAATGTTTAATTTTTTCGCTGTTAAAAATTGTGGAAGTCGGGGTAAGTGTGAGAGACATGTACCCAACTTCAGAATTCCAAAAGTGAAGTGAAATGAAGGTAAAGAGAAGTGAGAGCTGAAGGGACAACAGCAGCTAAAGTGCTTGGCGAACATTGGCCGTGCAGATATCGGAATTGAAAATATTGGGATTTATTGTGTTTGCTCACTGCATTTCATTAACGGTAAGGCATTATTTGTGGTTTTTCGTGATTCCTTTGGTATCTAAAAAGTCTCAGAAGTGGTAAATCTGGCTGTAAATTTTGCTTCAGAGGCGTTTTCTTTTTGTATGTAAAAACCCACTTGAGAACCATGGGCGATTTTAAAATTTTACAGCCAGATTTATCACTTCTGAAACTTTTTAGATGCCAAAGGAATCAAGAAAAACCACAAATAATGCCTTAGTTGATGAAATGCAGTGAGCAAACGGCCAATGTTCGTCAAGCACTCTGGCTGTTGTTGTCCCTTCAGCTCTTGCTTCTATCTACCGTCATTTCTCCTCACTTTTGGAATTCTGAAGTAGGCTAAATGTCTCTCACGCTTATCCCGATTTCCATAATTATTTACAGCACAAAAATGGACAATTCTGGCGGGTTTTAACGGGCCCGCTACGCTGGAAACAATGGTAAGTGCTTACCTGCAGTTCATCGCGTGTACTCCACTTGGCGTAGCGTAGCAACAGTACGGGTCATGGGTCGTGACCCGACTGCCGTGAAACCTCCCTATAGACTCAAAATGCTGGATTAACTCAACGGCGCAGACAGCATCTCTGGAGAAGAGGAATAGGTGACAATTTGGATCGAGACCCTTCTTCAGACTGAGTCAGTGGAAAGGGGAATGCAAGATATAGACGGTGATATGGACTTCTATATCTCTCAATATCACCGTCTATATCTGGTGTTTCTCTTTCCCCTATCTCTCAGTCTAAAGAAAGGTCTCGACCCGAAATGTCACCCATTCCTTCTCTCCAGAGATGCTGCCTGTCCTGCTGAGTTACTCCAGCATTTTGTGTCTATCTGCAGTTGCTTCCTACACATGTCAGAGAGCAGGATACATGTTGTGTGCTAAGGGGTAAGTAGCTGAAGAGAAGCTCGAAGTTTAATGCCAAGGGCCTGGGATTAATGGTAGTACTGATGACAATGCATGTACAATCAAAGTCACTGCAAACTCATGATGAAATTTAGTTGTTACTTTAGAGATACAGTACAGAGCGGAAACAGGCCCTTCAGCCCATCGAATCCACACCGACCAGCAATCCCTGCACGTTAACACTACCCTATACACACTAGGGACAGTTTACAATTTTTACCAAGCCAATTAACCTCCAAACCCATACATTTTTGCAGCATTGAGGAAAATGGAGATCCCGGAGAAAACCCACGCAGGTCACAGGGAAAACGTGCAAACTCCGTACAGACAGCACCCGTAGTCAGGATCGAACCCGGTCTCTGGCGCTGTAAGGCGGCAACTCTACCGCTGCCGCCCCTATCAGAGGGGTTTGGTCACCACATTGTTTCACTGGAAGAAATTGGACTCATCTACAACTGGGCAGCACGGTGGTGCAGTGGTACAGATGCTGCCTTACAACGCTTTCAGTGCCAGAGATCCGGGTTCAATCCTGACCATGGGTGCTGTCTGTACGGAAGTTGTACCTTCCCCCCCCCCGTGACTGCGTGGGTTTTCTCCGAATGCTGGGCAATAAGAAATGTCCAGCTAATGTGGTGCTAATGAAGAGGGAAAAATTGACCCAGCATTACAGAAGGATGACCTGCAGTAGAACTAGGCTGCTCTGATACAACAGAGGATGTGGGTTAGGTTTATTGTTGTCACATGTACCAAGGTACAGTGAGAATCTTTCATGTTATCCAGGCAGGTCTGATATATCACACATTTTCTTTCTTGGTAGTGGCCTGCCTGGTCCCTCTCTGCGGCTGCCCGCCGGGTCTAATGAACCACGCGTGGGCCTGCGTATTTGGGTGAACGGACAGTTTTGATGCCAACAGTCTTCAGTGGTCCATTTACACAAGGTTGTCATAAATGGACATGAACGTTGTGGAATCAGACTTTGTGCATCTACCCGATCTATTGCTCAACAGCCAAAAATCTGTAGCCTCCCTTTGATCTGGTATTTTGTTGGTTCACATGCTTGATCAATGGTGTTTTATCATTAATGTTTTATTATTATTAATGTTTAGTGTTTTCTGAGTCATTCGTAACTGTCACTGTATGTCATGCTGTTACTTGTGGGCGGAGCACCAAGGCAAATTCCTTGTATGTGAATACTTGGCCAATAAACTTACTAACTTACTTATTCCTTTCATGATTTTATTCACCTCTATAAGAACAAATGTGTATGTATGTATGTGCGTGCGTATATATATATATATATATACACACACATTGAACTTTGATTCGCTGCAAGTAAGGATTTCATTGTTCAGTCTGCGACATATGACAATAAAACACTCTTGACTCTCTTGACACTTGAATGATAACAAAATAACACAGAGTTCTCGTGTAACAATGACACTGAACGAGACTTGGGAAGATTACTGAAACACTGGCATTTTTTTTTCAATTGAGGTGGGAGAAGGGGTTGATTCCCCAGCATAAAGCTCAGTGAAGGAGGAGGAAGGCAGGAGGAACAACAAGCTTCCTTTTGCTTTACATTAGCAATACTCATATTAAAGCTGTAGGATGGCCATTGTTCTTTCACTTAAACCTAAATGCCATGTTACTGCTCTTTACATTTGCTGATAGCACTAATTTGTCATTAACCCACCTTCATCAGGATGAATATCACTAGTGTCACAAAGACATTTGCTCGAGGATTTTTCCAGGCCTCCGAAATTCCAATGTAGTCAAATTCCTCTGCGACGCCTTGCTTTGCCCACGTCCTGTTGTCAAACAGGGTCACCAACGTTTCCTTTTGGGTGAGCTGGGAGATAAAGATAATGAGAACGATGAACATAATTAAAAGAATGTACAAACGCAGGACAAACAAATGGCGAGGTCAAGAAAGAATCAGCTTAAGACACCAGGTGACTGATGAACAGATAAACTAGCTCTGAGAGGGAACTGCAGCCCCAATTCACTGACAGCCAAACATTGGTTCACTTCAACACAGTAGTATAGATTTGAAACATAACAACCTAATAAAACTGACAAATATTTAATGATTCTACTATTTGTAACACTTCACTAAATCAGCCTGTTGTTACCTCTACCAAAAGAGAGGCATCACAAACGGCATTGAATTTACAACTTATTTATCTTTTCGAACTACAAAAATATTTCTTTTGCATGAGATCATAAGTGATGGGAGCAGAATTCGGCCATTCGGCCCATCACGTCTACTCCGCCATTCATAGCTGATTTCTCTCTCTCTCCTAACCCCATTCTCCTGCCTGCTCCCCATAATCTCTGACACCTGTACTAATCAAGAATCTATCTATCTCTGCCTTAAATATATCCACTGACTTGGCCTCCACAGCCTTCTGTGGCAAAGAATTCCACCGATTTACCACCCTCTGACTAAAGATATTCCTCCTCATCTCCTTCCTAAAAGAACGTTCTTTTAATTCTCAGGCTATGACCTGTAGTCCTAGACTCTCCCACTAGTGGAAACATCTTCTCCACATCCACTCTATCGAGGCCTTTCACTATTCTGTACATTTCAATCAGATCCTCCCTCATTCTGCTGCTGCGCCACCATGGAATGGAATTGGATGGAATTTCTTTGATCAAAAATACATCTTGCTCATGCTGGCCTTTCGAATTACAGGACTAAGTCTGAAGAAGAGTTTCAACCCGAAACATCACCCATTCCTTCTCTCCAGAGATGTTGCCTGTCCCGCTGAGTTACTCCAGCATTTTGTGTCATCTTAAGCTTATAACTGGTTGTACAATCGAGAAGATTGGCAGTAGTTTTGTGTGGAAGATGCCCAAAGAGAGGGATTGTAACAAACTGGACAAGGCCTTGGCAGCCAAGATTCAAAATTGACGAAATACATATGAACTGGGTAAGAACAATTACTGAAGTAAGACTTGTGTGGGTGATTGCAAATTAAACAATCATTAAAAGCATAAACTCAGTTTAAAGAATGGGATGTTAAAGAATACGATGTAACACACTCCTGGGGGCTAATATTTCCATAATATAATATCTGTAGAAAGGACAAATTGGGAAGGTTCATAAGTGATAGGAGCAGAATTAAGCCATTTGGCCCAGCAAGTCTACTCTGCCAATCAATCATGGCTGATCTACCTCTCCCTCTTAACCCCATTCTCCTGCCTTCTCCCCATGACCCCTAACACCCGTACTAATCAACAATCTATCCATCTCTGCCTTAAAAATATCCATTGACTGAGAGTTAAAGAGGGTGAAGTAAATGCTTTGACCAAATGCACACTGCTCATAATTCTATGAGTTGCAATTCGATGGGTTGAATTACTAATTCTGCTCCCTTGTCCCACTGTGCAGAAGAGAAATTCCCCAAATTTCTTCCCCCCACTGAAAACCGCAACACCGTAAAATAATGAGGAAATACTTCTAAATATGTTATATGCAGTTTTTTCATGCATTCACCAAAAATAATTAGCAAAATAAAATCATAGCTCTTAAACCAGAAATATCAAATTCTTCGTGTGGGAAAGAACTGCAGATGTTGGTTTAAATCGAAGGTAGACTCAGAATGCTGGAGTAACTCAGCAGGCCAGACAGCATCTCTGGAGAGAAGGAATGGCCGATGTTTCGGGTCGAGGCCCTTCTTCAGACTGATGTCAGGATAGTGGGCAGTCCACACCCATTCCTTCTCTCCAGAGATGCTGCCTGTCCCATTGAGTTACTCCAGCATTCTGTGTCTCCCTTCAATATCAAATTCTTCATGCACAGACCTGTGTGTGCAAATACTGCCTTCTCTGTTCCCAATATCCAATGATATAAAACTTTACAAACTTTATCATTAGCTTGTATTACTTTAACCATTTAACAAACGCAAGAGGATTTCAAAGACAACGACATATGTTGCAATTCTGCAAAACAAATTGTCTCAATTTGCACTTTACACTCTGAATAATTAGACTTTTTTAAACTATACCAGAATGGAATTTTCCTTTCACTGATTAATATTTTAGTCTTTCTGGCAGACTAATCAACATGAACAATGTAATTCTGACATAGGAACCAATTAGGTAGATGATGTTGGGCATTCTCAACTCATTGCTTTGAAATCTCTTTGAGACAATGCTTAATTATAAACCAGTATAATAACCAGATTGCAGCCAGCTGCTCCAATTTGCAGCAAATAGGCATTTATTAGTGACTTTTCAAATGATAGCCATCATGAAAGTCTTATAGAATTGATTGAAATCATGCCCAACGCAATATGTGAAGGGATTGCAGGAATGGGCTTAGCAGTGATGAGTCAACGGATAAATAATTGAAGAGCAGGCTGCCAACTATCCTTCTCACATGTCCCGCATTTATTGCAGTGAAAGATTAAAGTCCAAAAGAAATCTTTCATTTTATCCAGTGGTATGTAGTTCATGTATATAAATGTCAAAGCCCGCAGGAAGGAAGGTCATTGATTCATTTTCTCTGAAATGTAAAAACACAGTGCCTTTGCTTCCAAAACCTACAAACAAAATCAGTCAAAGAGACACAAAGCGCTGGAGTAACTCAGCAGGTCAGGAAGCATCTCTGGAGAAGGTGGATAAGTGATGCTTTGCATCGGCACCCTTCTGTGGACTGATTGGGGGGTGGGGTGAGGGGGAGAGAAAGCTGGATGAAAGGAGGGGCAGGACAAAGCCTGGTGAGTGATGGGTAGATACTGGTGGGGGGTTATTGATTAAGCAGATGGTTGGACAAAGGCCAGAGATGAAAAGAGAAAAGGTGTGCGATGAGGATAGAAGGGGTGCAAATCGTGATGCTAAAGGAAGGAATATAGGTCCGATATATAGGAATATAGGAATTATAGGAATAAGGGGGAGGAGGAAGGGGGGACATGGGTGCAAGTCCAGGTGGGGCACAGGGAAGGCGGGAAGGGGGGAAGGAGAGAAAGGAGGAAGTAGAAGAAACAAAGGGTTGTTTGTAAGTGGTTACCTAATATTTGAGAATCACAAGTTCATACCACAAGCAACCCAAGTGAGGTGCTGTTCCTCCAGTTTTTGTGTGGCCTCACCCTGGCAATGATGGAGGCCCATGACAGAAAAGTCAGTGTGGGAATGGGAAGGGGAGTTAAAATGGTTAGCAACCGGGAGATCCAGCAGGCCTTGGTGGACCGAGCGCAAGTGTTCAGCGAAATGGTCACTGAGTTGAGGCTTGATCTCGCCGATGTAAAGGAGTCTACGTTGGGAATTCCGAAAGCAGGAGATGAGTCCATGTTCTCCAGAGATGCTGCCTCACCCACTGCGTTACTCCAGCATTTTATGTCCTTTTTTGTAAACCAGCATCTGCGGTTCCTTGTGTCCGAAGGAAAAGACAAAGTCTTCTTGTTGACTCATAGAAACATAGACATAGACACATAGAAAATAGGTGCAGGAGGAGGCCATTCGGCCCTTCGAGCCAGCACCGCCATTCATTGTGATCATGGCTGATCATCCCCTATCAATAACCCGTGCCTGCCTTCTCCCCATATCCCTTGACTCCACTAGCCCCCTAGAGCTCTATCTAACTCTCTCTTAAATCCATCCAGTGATTTGGCCTCCACTGCCCTTTGTGGCAGGGAATTCCATAATTTACAAATCTCTGGGTGAAAACGTTTTTTCTCACCTCAGTCTTAAATGACCTCCCCTTTATCTAGACTGTGGCCCCTGGTTCTGGACTCGCCCAACATTGGGAACATTACATCAATACATTTTCAGCGCTTGCAAGAAGCAACTGAAGGTTGTGTAACATTAAACCAAAATGTACAACCAATAGGAGATTATGAGAGTTTTATATAAAAATACAAACTCTTTTGGTTTACTAAGACAGCTTTCTAAAATAATTGCATATCAGCAATACAAACTATCCATTTAACAAATTATCCTTCAAGGTAATTTGATTTGGAAAGTTGCCCTTTAACTCAATCAATTTTAAATCCAAAGATAGACACAAAATTCCGGATTGACTCAGCGGGTCAAGCAGGAACTCTGGAGAAAATGGATAGGTGACATTTCAGGGGAGGGGGGTTAGCGGGAGGGGGGGTATCTGTAGAAGTTACCTATAATTGGAGACTTCAATGTTTATACCACAGGGTTGGAAACTACCCAAGCAAAATCTGAGGTGTTGTTCCTACAATATGCGTTGTGGCCTCACTCTGGCCCTGGAGGAGGCCGAGGAGAGAATGGTCAGAGTGGGAATGGAAGGGGAGTTAAAATGGTGTCGCAACCGGGAGATCCATAGAGCTCAAGTGTTCAGTGACATGGTCGGCGAGTCTACGCTTGGTCTTGCTGATGTACAGGAGGCCACATGGTGAACACTGGATGCAGTAGATGAAGTTAGCGGAGTGCACGTGGAACTCTGTCTCATCTGGAAGGACTGCTGGGGTCCCTGGATTGAGGTGAGGGACAGGTGTTACAACTCTGGCAGTTGCAGGGGAAAGTACCTGGGGAGGGGGTGGTTTGGGTGGGAAGGGACGGGTGAAACAAGGGAGTTGCCAAGGGAAGTAGTCTCTGCGGAAGCCAGAAAGAGGTGGAGATGGAAAGATGTGGTTAATGGTGGGATCATGTTGCAGGTGACAGAAATGTCAGAGGATGTATAGGAAGCAACTGAAGAATGTATGAAGACGTCACCCATTCCTTCTCTCTAGAGATGCTACCTGTGACTCCAGCATTTTGCATCTAATGTCAGAGGATTATGTGTGGATGTGAAGGCTGGTGGGATGAATGGTGAGGCGCAGGGGAACTCTGTCCTTGTTGCGTCTGGGGAGAGAGGGAGTGAGGACAGATCTCTGGGATACAGAGGAGACGTGGGTGAGGGATCTCTGGATGACAGCTGGGGGGAAACCACATTCACTAAATAATGAGGACATCTCACATGTCCTCATCTGAAAGCCTCGTCTTGGGAGCAGATGTGGATCAACATGCTCATAATTTTCACAGATATTTAATAGGATAGCGTATGTTGTTACACACAATAGTATCTCCGCTATCCTCAAACTAGTGACATGTGACATTGATACTTCATTACAATATTAGGAAATTAAATCTGAACCTAAGCCATAAGGAGTGCACAGTGACAGATAACTGTAGCTTGATAAAAGAGGTAGCTTTAAAGGAATGTGCAGACTGAGGAAGGAGAGAAATTTGTGAAGATCTGGTCTTGCAAAACAAATGCAACACAGGAGATGTCATTCGTCCACCGTGTCGATGCTGACATATAAGAGCTACTCAACCTAATTCAACCTTCCATCACAAGCTATGTTGCCCTGCAGGCCTTGGCCCTTCAAAGATATATCCGTATTGTTTTAAGTGGAATGGCTTTCTGCCTCAATCACCTTAACGGGCAATAAGCTCGGGACTCCAACTGCTCTCAGAGCTTAAAAAAATCTAATTGTCGCTCTACCATTTGTCTGCTTCTGACACCTTTTCTAGAGGAAACTTGGACCCTTTCATTTACTCTTCCTCACACATTTAGGGTTCCCCTTAACTTGCTCCAATCCAACGCCCAATTCAAGAGAGAGCTAGATAGGGCTCTTAAAAATAGCAGAGTCAGGGGATATGGGGAGAAGGCAGGAACGGGGTACTGATTGGGGATGATCAGCCATGATCACATTGAATGGCGGTGCTGGCTCGAAGGGTCGAATGGCCTACTCCTGCACCTATTGTCTATTGTCTATTGTCTATTGCTTTTGGCTATAGTTTTTCATTCCCTATGGCATGCTTGTAAAACTTGCCCATGCAAACCAAGATGTGCCAGCTACACTAGTCCGTCCTCTAGTCAAGCCTGTTTTATTGTCAGATGTCCAGAAATGGAACAATGAAATTCTTACTTGGAGCACACAACAGATATGTAAACAGAGGACCCTGTAAACACCACAATAAACAATGATCAATGTACGGAAAGTCTATGTAGTTCAGAGATTATTTGGAGGTTGCAGTGTTTAATTGGCTGACTGCTGGAGGAAAGAAGTTGTTCCTGAACCTGGACGTTACAGTTTCCTGTACCTTCTTCCCGATGGCAGGGGTGAGATGAGTGTGTGGCCAGGATGGTGTGGGTCTCTGATGATGCTGGCTGCCTTTTTGTGGCAGTGACTCCCGTAGATCCCTTCGATGGTGGGGAGTTCCACATTTGGTCCATATTCCTCAAAACCTTTCCTATCCATCTACTTGTCCCAATGTATCTTAAATGTTATTACAATACCTGCCTCAAGAACCTCATCTGGCAACTGGTTCTATATTACCCCCCACCCTGTTGTATAAAACTGTAACATAACTAACTTCTATACAAGTGTCAGGGGTTATGCGGAGAAGGCAGGAGAATGGGGTTAGGAGGGAGAGATAGATCAGCCATGATTGAATGGCGGAGTAGACTTGATGGGCCAAATTGCCTAATTCTACTCCTATTCCTTATGAACTTATACTCACGAATCTCTTATTCTCCCATCTCCAACATTTCCCCTCCTCCTGGACTCCCCCAGACGACCCTCTACCCTCTCTGGACATTTGTATCTCTAACTGCTGGAGAACCATCTACTCCCCTTATCTCCTCTAATCTCACCCCTAGATAGATTCAAGATTCAAGTGAGTTTATTGTCATGTGTCCCAGATAGGACAATGGAATGGATGTGCTTTCTTTATAGACACAAAAAGCTGGAGTAACTCAGCGGGACAGGCAATGGTATTCTTGCTTTGCTTCAGCACAACAGAATATAGTAGGCATGAATACAGAACAGATCAGTGCGTCCATATACCATTATATAAATATATACACACACAAATAAATAAACAGATAAAGTGCAAATAATCAGATAATGGGCTATTAATGTTCAGAGTTTTGTCCGAGCCAAGTTTAATAGCCTGATGGCTGTGGGGAAGTAGCTATTCCTGAACGTGGACGTTGCAGTCTTCAGGCTCCTGTGCCTTCTGCCTGAAGGTAGCGGGGAGATGAGTGTGTGGCCAGGATGGTGTGGGTCCTTGATGAAGCTGCCAGCCTTTTTGAGGCAGCGACTGCGATAGATCCCCTCGATGGTAGGGAGGTCAGAGCCGATGATGGACTGGGCAGTGTTTACTACTTTTTGTAGTCTTTTCCACTCCTGGGCACTCAAGTTGCCGAACCAAGCCACGATGCAACCGGTCAGCATGCTCTCTACTGTGCACCTGTAGAAGTTAGAGAGAGTCCTTCTTGACAAACCGACTCTCCGTAATCTTCTCAGGGAGTAGAGGCGCTGATGTGCTTTCTTTATAGACACAAAAAGCTGGAGTAACTCAGCGGGACAGGCAGCATCTCTGGACCGAAGGAATGGGTGACATTTTGGGTCGAAACCCTTCTATAGACTGAGAGGAAACTCACTCCTGATTGACATAAAGATTCATACGTTCAGCACAGATAAAAATAAAATCTACCTCTCCAGCCATGAATTGGCCAAATCCAGGGGGAAACGAGAGAGTTGCAATCAGCAAAGTCACCAGTGCTGGATAAAGCAGGCGCCTGAAAGAAAGGAGAGAGTTTCATTCAACGTCATGTTTCATTTCAGCATATTCTGCAGAACACGCAAAGCTGCATGTTCGACACATTCATTAATATGATGCACATTGAACAGAATATAGAACAACGCACAGTAGGGCATAAGAACCGGCCGTTTGCGGAGCTCGGATTCAGCCGTGGGACTTACCATCACCCGGCAGTGTCACAACATCGGAAGCTTGGATTGCCTCAATGAAGAGGGAGAACAAGGAGGGAAGAGACAAGGACTTTAAGACTTTTGCCTTCCATCACAGTGAGGGGGCCTGGTGGACTCACTGTGGTGGATGTTAAATCTGTGTTTAGTGTGTGTTTTGTTATTTTATTCTATGTTATGACTGCAAGGCACGAAATTTCGTTCAGACTGAAAAGTCTGAATGACAATAAAGGATACTTGACTTGACTTGACTTGACAGCAGGCCCAGATGCTAAGTTAAACATCTCCTCTGCCTGGTCCGTATCCCTCCATTTTCTGCATATGTACACATTTGTTATATGCTATTCCATTGTGGCGTTAGGGTCTGTTTAAACACCAACTGCATAACAGTGCTCCAATTAAACTTTAGAGTTGAAGACAAATTCACCCAAATACTGCTGATGCTGCAAATCTGAGATGAAACCTAAGCCTTGGAAGTACTCAGCTGATGAAGCACAATGTGTAAAAGGTCTCAGAGCTCACACTGACCTTTCATGAAATAAGGTTCAAAAGAAAGGTTATTGACCAAAACAGATGAATGTTCTTCTCTCCTGTGAAGCTGTCTCACCTGCTGAGTATTCCCAGCATCTTCTGTTTTATTTTAGAAGATGAAGAGATATTTTATCTTTTTGATTCACCCTTAGAATTCAAAATCTATTGTAATATATACAATCTTATTTTTGAATCAGATTATGCACACTTTTGGAACCAGTGCTTGGAAAATATACTATGGCAGTACATGGGAGCTTGGGGCAGGAATCTTGTCTAATTATAAAAAAAACGACACAATGGGGTGGCACGGTGGTGCAACAGTAGAGTTGCCTCCTTACAGCACCAGAGGCACGGGTTCGATCCTGACTATGGGTGCTTGTCTGTACGCAGTTTGTACCTTCTACCCATCAGACCCATGATACCCATGAGAAAACTGCATGGGTTTTCCCCGAGATCTCCAGGTTCTTCCCACAATCCAAAGACTTTCAGGTTTGTAGGTTAATTGGCTTTGGTAAAATTGTAAATTGTCCCTAATTAGTAGGATGGTGCTAGTGTAATGGTATCACTGGATGGTGTGGACTCGGTGGGCCGAAGGGCCTTTTTCCATGCTGTATCTCTAAATTAAACTAAACTACACTAATACCTTGTCAATAAAATCCTCCTAACCCAAATAGTTTCGTTTAGTTTTTAGTTTAATTTAGTTTACAGCGTGGAAACAGGCCCTTTGGTCCATTGAGTCCACCCGACCAGCAATTAACAGTATCCTACACACTTAAGGGACAGAAGTTTAGGGGTAACATGAGGGGGAACTTCTTTACTCAGAGAGTGGTAGCTGTGTGGAATGAGCTTCCAGTGGAAGTGGTGGAGGCAGGTTCGTTTTTATCATTTAAAAATAAATTGGATAGGTATATGGATGGGAAAGGAATGGAGGGTTATGGTCTGAGTGTAGGTAGCTGGGACTAGGGGAGAATAAGTGTTCGGCACGGACTAGAAGGGCCAAGATGGCCTGTTTCCATGCTGTAATAGTTATATGGTTATATCAAGCTAATATACCTACAAATCTGTAACGTCTTTGGAGTGTGGGAGGAAACTGAAGATCTTGGAGAAAACCCACGCGGTCACGGTGAGAACGTACAAACTCTGTACAGACAGCACCCGTAGTCGGGATCGAACCCGGGTCTCTGGTGCTGCAAGCACCGTAAGGCAGCAGCTCTACCACTGCGCCACTGTGGTGCCCTTAGTTATGCCATGTCTCATGTTGGTTTTGCTTGCACTGTGTTTGTGGGTGAACCTGGAGCAGAATGATCAGTACAGCTTTCTATGGTCATTTTGCTGTGTGTGTCAAAGTTAGTTGGAACAAGAGTACGACTGGCAGCTGAGGAAAACACATCAGCTGCTGGAGATAGCAGCATCACTACCATGAGAGTAATAGTGTCACTGAATTATTACAGAATGGTAGAGAGGCATTCAGTTCAATGAATTCATGAGAGTTCGCTTCAAAAGTAATCTACTCAGTCACATTTTACACCTTTCACCATTATCCTGCAATCTTTTACCCTTGTGGACACTGTCCAATTTCCATTTGAAAAATATGATTGGATCTGTTCCCAGCTGTGAATTCCAGATCACAGATTCTCACTAGGTGAATCCACATGTCACGCTTGCCACTTTTGCCAATCATCTTTGCCAATCATCTTCCACTGCACATCAATCTTTGACCAATTTTCCTTTACAGGTCCTTTCATATTCAGGCTTTTCATTTTGAGCACTTCCATTGAATCAGCTTTTATACCCCGGAAATGCCAACATGCCTTAAACGTGTAAGCAATGAAACAATATGCCATACTTACTTCTTCATTAAAAACTTGTTTATGGTTTTTTGTTTCCTCATGATTGCCACTATTTTTCTGTGGAAGTAAACAAACAGGGCACCACCAAAGCCACTTGCGATCCTAGAAGACACAAGAACAGTGACATAATTATTCTCAATAAGATTTATTTCTCCAATGCATTGTAACTGATTTCCCCTTGATCTTCTATCATAGAAACATAGAAACATAGAAAATAGGTGCAGGAGGCGGCCATTCGGCCCTTCGAGCCTGCACCGCCATTCAATGCGATCATGGCTGATCGTCCCCTATCAATAAACCGTGCCTGCCTTCTCACCATATCCCTTGACTCCACTAGCCCCTAGAGCTCTATCTAACTCTCTCTTAAATCCATCCAGTGATTTGGCCTCCACTGCCCTCTGTGGCAGGGAATTCCACAAATTCACAACTCTCTGGGTGAAAATGTTTTTCTCACCTCAGTCTTAAATGATCTCCCCTTTATTCTAAGACTGTGGCCCCTGGTTCTGGACTCACCCAACATTGGGAACATTTATCCTGCATCTAGCTTGTCCAGTCCTTTTATAATTTTATATGTTTCTATAACATTCCCCCTCATCCTTCTAAACTCCAGTGAATACAAGCCTAGTCTTTTCAATCTTTCCTCGTATGACAGTCCCGCCATCCCAGGGATCAATCTCGTGAACCTACGCTGCACTGCCTCAATCACAAGGATGTCCTTCCTCAAATTAAGAGACCAAAACTGTACGGAATAACTTGTAAATCCAAAGGACTATAAAGAGCACGATGAAAATGCGGCAAAACGCAATACAAATAGCGTTGTATTCGTGCACGTTTCTGGAGATATTGCAGAGTCTGGGGCCTGATGGAAGTAACAAATTAACATCAAATATTACAATCAAGGATCAGTTCTTGATTAGAACGGGTGTCAAGGGTTATGGGCAGAAGGCAGGAAAATGGGATTAGGTGGCAGAGATCAGCCACGATTGAATGGTGGAGTAGACTCGATGGGCCGAATGGCCTAATTCTACTCCTTGACGTGAATTGTGAACTAGAGGCAAGTGAAGTGAGAAAGGTCAGTCTGTCTCCTTTGATTCCACCCGCTGAGGTGTGTGCTGGCTACACAGAGGTCCTTAGAGTTTTCACACAACCCACTCAGTCCAGAAGGAACTGAAATAAATCGTTTCCCATCTCCAACCATGTAACTAGTATTTTTACTGCAGAGACTGCAGGGGATCATAGGAGTTTAGAGTCCTCAAACATCAGTGTTGTAAATAATTTGGATTTAGCAACTTCTTAAGCATAGCTTTGAGATAATCAAGCAAATAATGTGCTTTTCCTTTGTGATTTTGCCTGCGGAATAAATATTAGCCAGGACTTGCGGAGATGGTGGGGGAGGACAAGGGCGGAAATCCCGGGGGGGTGGGGGGGCAGGTGGGACACGTCCCCCCTCTGTTTTGAGAGGTAGGGGACGATCCCCCCCATTTTTTGTTATCCGGATTTTAAAACCCGGTGAAATCTCCACTTTCCGCGAGACAGTGGGGGTGGGACTGCTGATCGAGGGCGCCGATTGGACGAGAGAGACGTCGGTCAGCAGACAATGGGGGCGGGACCCGATGATTCAGTGCGGTGATTGGAGGAGGGAGACGTGGCACAGACCTGCGCCTCATCCACACCCAGGATCGATCCCGGTCTCCGGCGCTGTCCCATCCCCACCCGAGTGTCCCCCTCCCCCACGCCCGGGGGTGACCAGAGAGGTCGGGAGTCAGACGGGCGCGGTGCCCTCAGGCCCACAGCCAGCGCAGAGAAGCAGCGCAAAACCCAGCTCAACTCTGCCTGTCCCGCCGGGTTAACCTTCAGCCCTGCCTGGACTTGCGGGAAATATGGCCCAGACTTACAGCCAGCACGGAGAAGCAGCGCTGGTGTCCCGTCAGTCCAGGCAGGGCTGTAGGTTAACCCGGCGAGACAGGCAGAGTTGAGCTGCATTTAGCACTGGATTGAGCCTCCGAAGCCTCGCGTGTGTGTGTGAGTGTGCGCATGCACGCGCGCAGCCGCCAGGAAATTGTGTCCCCCCTGTCCCCCAGTCCCCTCCATATTTTGATAGCGATTTCCGTGCCTGGGGGAGGAAACCCTGCTCTCATTTTCATTGATGCATGGATGAGATGTTTTACACCTATCTGAGACGCTAGAAGCGGCTTGGGTTTACTGAAAGGATACAGCCAAGAGCAATCCCTTACGTAGGACACCAAAGAAACAGGATGGCACTAGATTCAGCACTGACTGAAGTCTGAGACAAGAAGTGTCAATGGATGATGTCTTACTTCTGATCCTAGAACGGAGTCTCTGTCAAAAGAAAGGTCTCGACCTAAAACGTCACCCATTCCTTCTCTTCATAGATGCTGCCTATCCCGCTGAGTTGCCCCAGCATTTGGTGTCTATCTTCGGTTTAATCCAGCATCTGCAGTTATTGTATCTATAACAGTATTATATAGGAACGGGCCCTTCAGCCCATGATGTTAGCTGCCGAACATGATGCCAAGTTAAACTGCCTGTACATGATCCATATCCCTTTATACCCTACATTACCACGTGCCTATCCAAATGCCTCTAAACGCCACCATGGTATTTGCTCCACCACCACCGCTAACAGTCCAGGCGGTCACCACTCTCTGTGTAAAGACACTTGCCCCCCCACGTCTCCATTAAACTTTCCCATTCGCACATTATAGATATACTCTCTAGTGTGGGACATTTCCACTCTGTGAAAAAGGATCTGACTGTCTACACTCTCTATGCTTCTCATATTTTATATATTTCTATCAAGTCTCCCCTTAACCTCCAGGACGTTCCAGAGAGAATAATGGAAGTCTTTCCATCCTCTCTCTGTTGTTGAAACCCTCTAATCCAGGCAGAATTCTGCTAAACCTCTGTACCTTCTCCAAAGCCTCCACTTCCTTCCTGTAATGAGGCGAGCAGAACTGCACGCAACACTCCAACGCGGCGTAACCAAATTATGTTAGAGCTGCATTGACTTGAGCTTTGCCATGATCTTGGTCAATAGCAGAGTGGTAATGGCTCCACTTTGATGTTATGCTTTGATTTTACCACATGCACATGCATTATAATGGACTTTGGAGAAGACATCCCTAAACAACCAAAGACTATTTATCATCTGCAAAACATCAGGGTGACAGTAACATAGTGACATTTTTTTTTGAGAAATGAATAATTTGCAAGATTTCAAGAGATGATCTACAATATCTTGGCAAAACTGCTTAAGATTAAGTGAATCTTTCAGCATGTCTTTCGTACTGGAGTCAAACTTAGCCTTAATATCCTTCCTTATATAAGCAATGGTTACAGAAATCACCAAAGCTGTCAAAATAACTCAATAAAATCTTTGCTCTGTCGAGAGCAGTCCTGAACTACTGTCTACCACATTGGAGACCCTCGGACTATCTTAAATCAGATTTTACTGACATTACCTTGCACTAAACGTTATTGATGTCATTCACTTTATCATGTATCTGTACATGACTAAGGTCATATGTGATAGGAGCATAATTAGGCCATTCGGCCCATCAAGTCTACCCCGCCATTCAATCATGGCTGATCCATTTGCCCCTCTTAACTCCAGTTCCTGCCTTCTCCCCATAACCCCTGCACCCGTACATTGTAAATGGCTCGAATGCAATCATGTATAGTCTTTCTGCTGACTGGTTAAACCCCTGTCCCACTGTACGAGTTCATTCAAGAGTTCTCCCCGAGTTTGCCCAGATTCGAACTCGGAGATTTACGGTAATGGCCGCTCGTAGGTACTCGGGGCTCTCGTGGACATTTTTCAACATGTTGAAAAATCTGCCCGAGTCTTCCCGAGCTTACCGCGTTTCCCGAGTACCTGCCGTTAGCATTACGAGCTGCTAAGAGACGTCCCCGAGTTGCGACGTACCCGGCTATGTTCATTCTCCGTGCTTACCACGAGTTTGATTTTTTTTTAAACTAGGGAGAGCTCTTGAATGAACTCGTACCGTGGGACAGGGCTATTAGCACGCAACAAAAGCTTTTCACTGTACCTCGGTACACATGATAATAATCTAAACTAACTAACTAGCTAATTAGGAAAAAGGCACACGTTGAACAAATTAATTGCTAGTACTACAACACAAATAGCAGCAGGACAATGCTTCAGGTAAATCCAAACTACACTACTAAATCAGGTACAATTTGGTCAACATGGCAACAGCAGTCTCTTGTCGAGTTACTTCAATGAATGTTTCTTCAGCTTAACCCTCGCTGTGTCAAGTGACTCACTCTCAAGGCAAAACATTCATGTCAACTTCTTGTAAAAAGACAATCAAATCAAACAAGGCTTTTGCGCAATTGCCAGAAATACATTATAGATGAGATCAAAGCTGTTCAGCTTGCCACAGCAGTGCTTTCAACTCCTTCCCCTGACCGCAGCAAACGTCACTCACTAGAGAGCTGGATTTTGTTGCAAGCCAGCAACCTGACATTCCCTTTAGTGACTTTAATTAAATATATATTTTTTTTACCAATTTTCAACATTATAATGTGATTCCTTCCAATTGGTTAAGAAAAAGGTACATGACATTAACTTCATCTGTAATCTTTTCTGGCATTGAATTCCTTTAAGTACAAAAGTGATCAATTCTTGACAGTCCTTGGATTCTAAATGTAGCAAATATATTTCATTGTAAATGTAGATCAGTAGCTCAATCCAAAGGAAATAGTCAGAAGAGATACAAATACAACAAACCCTCGCTGTAACGACTATTTGGGGCGGGATGGTGTCCGTTATTACTGATGGTCCACTATAACCGAATAAAGGGGGGATATGTACAGGACCATTGGAAAAGACCATACACTACACAATAAACAATAAAGGACACAAAATACACAATACCTTGGGATGGCACAGTAGGCAGAGATGGATGGATTCTTGATTAGTACAAATGTCAGGGGTTATGGGGAGAAGGCAGGAAAATGGGGTTAGATATTTCAGCCATGATTGAATGGTGGAGTAGACTTCATGGGCCAAAAGGCCTATTTCTGCTCCTATCGCTAATGAACTTAGTAGCATGGCGGTAGAGTTGCTACCTTACAGCGCCAGAGACGCGGGTTGGATCCTGTGGCAGCGTGGCTCTCCTGCCGCCTTGTGGAGAAGGCTGGGTTTGTGGTTTGTTTGGCTTTTGTGGGTTGTGAGGGACACTGGGGGCCCGGGTTCGATCCTGACCTCGGGTGCTCCCTGTGGCCGTGTGGGTTTCTCCGGGTGCTCTGGTTCCATCCTACACACTGTGAGTTGTCCCTGGAGTGTGGAGTGGAGCTGGTGTGCCGGGGCACCCAAGGAGTGGGGCCTGCGCAGTCACGGGGACGCCCGGGGTTGGAGTTGTCAATATCAGAAATGTGGGGTACTTGGGGAAAATGGAAGATGTCTGTGTAAAGATCTGTGAAACCTGCTTGACATCATTTGCAGAAAGGTGCAGAACCATGTGACATGGATGGCTCCAGAAAGTCTGAAGCCTGGGAAGGGGTTGCAGAGAGGTTTCTGTCCAGGTGGATGCAAGTTGTTAATATGTATGGGATTCTGCAGAAGGAGTGATACACTGCTGCAAAAGCATGCTTGGGATTGGTTGGCTTCAATAATGTTGCAGCCTTCCTGCCACTAACTGTGATTGGTCCAGGTGAGTGGCCTCACCAAAGTTGTTTCTTTATCTAGTGATAAGGTTTCTTTACCATGGAAGTGTTTCCCCCTTAATGCTTTGTGTTGAAACTATGTTATGTGCTATTGTATGATTGGGAACTGTCATTCCATGTACTTTGCAGCCTATATCGGTAATTGGCTTGTACGGGTTGTCCCCCCCCATGTATTTTCGCGCCTAAATTTGGAGGGGTATAAAGGGTTGGGGAGCACATTGGGATGTGCCGATCGTCTAGGGTCTGTTCTATTTGCGCGAGGCTGTGTTGGGCTTGAAGAAGTAGTAACAAGGATCGGTCCTGCGGTATTGTGTGCAATATTGTGTGCAGAGTTGGAGTTCCAGTGCTTGTATTCCGTGTTTGACTGAACCAGACTAGGGGGGTAAGTTTAGAACCAGAATCTACAGAGTCTGGTCCTGGTCCCTAGCGCTGGGGGGCGGCAGCTCCACCACATGTTCGCAGAGGCCAGTTGAGCTGCAGGCCTGCACGTCTCTGAACCTCTCTCTCCATCCTTCCCCGACCCAAGTCGTTGTACTAGCTTCAAAGTCGTCTTGTTGAGTCTCATTGTCTGTACTCGTTTTCACCTTGTCCACATCTAACAATGGCCTTTCCTTTATCATCGTACTTTTTTGCATTTCTTTCATTCATTTATTCTATATCTCTCTACATCACCGTCTATATCTCTCGTTTTCCTTTCCACTGACTCTCAGTCTGAAGAAGGGTCTCGACCTGAAACGTCACCCATTCCATCTCTCCAGAGATGCTGCCTGACCCGCTGAGTTACTCCAGCATTTTGTGTCAATCTGCATTTCTTTGCACGGGTGTGAGTAAGGGACCCACACAGTCACAAACCATCTTTGGCTTTGCAATGTGGGCGGAAAGGTAGAACCACTAATGTAGTTATGTGGGAGTAACAGTCTTAGTATAAAAGGGAAGCCATTTAAGACTGAGGTGAGAAAAAACTTTTTCACCCAGAGAGTTGTGAATTTATGGAATTCCCTGCCACAGAGGGCATTGGAGGCCAAATCACTGGATGGATTTAAGAGAGTTAGATAGAGCTCTAGGGGCTAGTGGAGTCAAGGGATATGGGGAGAAGGCAGGCATGGGTTATTGATTGGGGACGATCAGCCATGATCACAATGAAGAGCGGTGCTGGCTCGAAGGGCCGAATGGCCTCCTCCTGCACCTATTTTCTATGTTTCTATGTTTCTAAAGTCACAATGTCTTCATCTTTGCAACAGGAGAGGAAAGATAGAACCACTTCAGTAGTTGTGTGGGGGATCACTGCGGTAGTTCTATTCTACAGACTGTGAATTGTCCCTGGTGTGTAGGGATAGAACTAGTGCACGTGTGATTGCTGTGATTCCTCGCTGCATCTCTAAATTAAACTAAGAATAAAGTAAAATGGTTCTAAAACTGTATTTAATTGGGCACATCTCTGAAGTATTCAAAACACTTTTATTAGCACAGGAGTAAGGGCAATAGAAAAAAACAGAGCAACCTGTACCTCTAAAACTAAACTAGACCAAGAATTGCTCCATCCACCGAGAGGTCATTGCATGAAGCAAAGAACTCGGAACGCTGTAACCAAAATACGTTATAGAGAAGTCCGTTATTGCGAGGGTTTTACTGTACTATCAGATGGAAGTAACTTCATTTCAAACAAACTGTTTATCCCTCAAGGAGGGTGTGGGAGAAGAACTCTACTTGGGGAAATGATATGGAAATTCCAAGTCTTCATTTCCCTTGTGGCCATTCAGAATAAAAAATAACACGGTACCTTTGTACGACACCTGCCACAAACCTGTGGCCCATCATATATCGTCGTTTGTGTCTTTCTCATTATCAAGTCGAGAAGGCTTTCAGTGCATTGGATTTCATCAGTCAAGGTATTGAGTATAGAAGTTGGGCTGTTATGTTACAGTTGTACAATATGTTGGTGAGGCCGCACTTGGAACATTGTGTTCAGTT
>CM075984.1:1415439-1571679 GCA_038087875.1 Malacoraja senta | reverse complement strand
TATGTGAAGAGGAAAAAAATAGTTAAGACCAAAATTGGACCCTTGAAGACTGAAAAGGGCAAATTTATTATGGGGAACAAGGCAATGGCAGATGAGTTGAACAGGTACTTTGGATCTGTCTTCACTAAGGAGGACATAAACAATCTTCCTGATATAGTAGTGGCCAGAGGATCTGGGGTGACGGAGTAACTGAAGGAAATTCACATTAGGCAGGAAATGGTGTTGGATAGACTGATGGGACTGAAGGCTGATAAATCCCCAGGACCTGATGGTCTGCATCCCAGGGTACCTAAGGAAGTTGCTCTAGAAATCGTGGATGCATTGGTGATCATTTTCCAATGTTCTATAGATTCAGGATCAGTTCCTGTGGATTGGAGGGTAGCTAATGTTATCCCACTTTTTAAGAAAGGCGGGAGACAGAAAACAGGGAATTATAGACCAGTTAGCCTGACATCGGTGGTGGGGAAGATGCTGGAGTCAATTATAAAAGATGAAATAGCGGCACATTTGAATAGCAGTAGCAGGATCGGTCCGAGTCAGCATGGATTTACGAAGCGGAAATCATGTTTGACTAATCTTCTGGGATTTTTTGTTGATGTAACTAGGAAAATGGACAAGGGAGAGCCAGTGGATGTAGTGTACCTGGACTTTCAGAAAGCATTTGATAAGGTCCCACATAGGAGATTAGTGGGCAAAATTAGGGCACATGGTATTGGGGGTAGAGTGCTGACATGGATAGAAAATTGGTTGGCAGACAGGAAACAAAGAGTAGGGATTAACGGGTCCCTTTCAAAATGGCAGGCAGTTTTGGTCTCCAAATTTGAGGAAGGACATTCTTGCTATTGAGGGAGTGCAGCGTAGGTTCACAAGGTTAATTCCCGGGATGGCGGGACTGTCATATGTTGACAGAATGAGCGGCTGGGCTTGAATACACTGGAATTTAGAAGGATGAGAGGATATCTTATTGAAACATATACGATTATGAAAGGGTTTGGACACGCTAGAGGCAGGAAACATGTTCCCGATGTTGGAGGAATCCAGAACCAGGGGCCACAGTTTACGAATAAGGGGTAAGCCATTTCGAACAGAGATGAAGAAATACTTTTTCACCCAGAGAGTTGTGAGTCTGTGGAATTCTCTGCCTCAGAGGGCAGTGGAGGCCGGTTCACTGGATGCTTTCAAGAGAGAGTTAGATAGAGCTCTTAAAGATAGCGGAGTCAAGGGATATGGGGAGAAGGCAGAAACGGGTACTGATTGTGGATGATCAGCCATGATCACATTGAATGGCGGTGCTGGCTTGAAGGGCCGAATGGCCTACTCCTGCACCTATTGTTTATTGTATATTGCCTATTTTAATCTTCCTGCAGTAGGAAAGATGCCATTAAGCTGGAAAGAGTGCAGAGATGATTTACGAGGATGCTGCCAGGACTCGAGGATGGGAGCTACAGGGTGAGCTTGGACAGGCTAGACCTTTATTTTTTGGAGTGCAGGGGGCTGAGGGGGTGATCTCATAGAGGTGTATAAAATCAGGCAGGGAATAGATAGAATCTTTTTTCGAGGATCGGAGGAACAAGAACTCGAGACCGTAGATTTAAGGTGAGAGGGGAATGATTTAATAGGAACCCGAGGGGTAACATTTGAACACAGACGGTGGAGGGTAAATGGAACAGGCTGCTGGAGGAGGTAGTTGAGGCAAGTAATATCACAACATTTAGCAGATATTTGGACATGTCCTAGCTTAGATGGGGCATCTTGGTTGGCAAGGACCAGTAGTGCTGAAGAGACAGTTTTTGTGCAGTGACACTGCTCAAAGTGGCTGCTACCTTTCCTGCTCTGCGACGGTAAATACATTACAAAAATAATTAATTTTCTGTTGAGTCCTTTGTCAACCCCATCATGAAAAATGCTGAGTTCAGGCACTGGCACTTTCTCTTTCACCTTGCAGAATATTTTGCGGACATCATTACTTCTGAAAACCAAGTTTCACTTTGTATATTTTTTTAGAAAAGGAAGCAATTTTCCAGCGTACCTAAGCTTTCTGGAAACAGTAATGGGAATGATTTGCTCTGTGTGTGCCTTTTGTACTACATCCAACAGAATAGTGTCTAAATAAATAGAAAAACCGCAACAGCAAATAAACAAACATAACTGTGCATCAAAGGACATTGGCAACATCCTATACCATCAAAAATAAATGAGTACAACGTGCAATCACAAGTACAAAACAGAGCGACGTATCAGCTAGCATCAATTAAGAACAAAGATCAGGTTATGATATTACAGCTCTGCTCTTAATTATCGCTTCCTAAAGGAACGGCATCATCCTGGTGTCCTTTCTCCTATTGAACTGGTGTACAATTGCAGTTCTTTTCTGCTTTAATTTCATATTTCCAAGCTCTCCTTTTTAGCTAGTTGTCCAATTTAATGGAATGCCTTTGATTTATTCCTGCCACGTCATTGAACATTTAATTTTCAGTAACTCAGCGGGACAGGCAGCATCTCTGGAGAGAAGGAATGGATGACGTTTCAAGTCGAGACCTTTCTTCGGACTGAACTTTCATCTGAACTTGCATTCTTCAGACTACAGATCAGGCTGAAGAAGGGTCTCGACCCGAAACCTCACCGATTCCTTCTCTCTAGAGATTCTGTCAGGTGCCGCCAGTTACTCCAGCATTTTGTGTCTATCTTCGGTGTAAACCAGCATCTGCGGTTCCTTCCAACACAATTAATTTTCAGTGCCATCCTGCGCAACAGACTAAAAACTCAAAGTTATTTTGTAAATGTAGAAAGCCACAGAACCTTTGCTAATCTAACCGTTTCAGAACAAGCCAGATAAACTGCATTATTACGATTCAATTTCATTTATTTTCCGAATGGGATTAATATGACTTAATTTGAACAAGGCCTTGGGTTGCTACACTTCATCAGTCATACTCTGTCACAACAGCAAGAAAACAATATGGCCTGTGCATTTCAAATAAATGAACCAACAAAGTGCAACAAAAATGGAATAATGTCCAAGAACAATTTGCAACGACTTTGTGGTGTGTGTCAGCAGCATAATTAGCATCCGTGTCTTTTTGTTTCCCAGCAGGCTTTGCCTCATTAACTACCTGCAGTAAATACAAAACCAGTTGATTCCACACCAAACGGTCTCCCCGGAAGAAATATAGAGAGTGATACAGTGTGGATACAGGCCCTTCAACATAACCTGCCCACACCGGCCAACATGTCCCAGCTACACTAGTCCCACCTGCCTGCAACCCTCTAAACCTGTCCTATCCATGTAACCGTCTAACTGTTTCTTAAACATTGGAATAGCCCCTGCCTCAACTACCTCCTCTGGCAGTGTGTTCCATACACCCACCACCCTTTGTGTGAAAAAGTTACCCCTCAAATTCCTACTCAATATTTGCCCCCATCACCTTAATCCTATGTCCTCTGGTCCTCGATTCCCCTACTCTGGGCAAGTGACTGTGCATCTACCCGATCTATTTCTCTCATGATAAGATCACCCCTCATCCTCCTGTGCTCCAAGGAATAGAGTCCCAGCCTACTTACCTCTCCCAATAGCTCAGACCCTCTAGTAATATATCATAGACAAACTCAAAAGCCAAATTTAAAATTATATTACTTTAATCCAATGCATTTATCTGGTGGAATTTGGACAATGGAATGGGTGGCACAGTGGTGGAGCTTCTGCCACACAGCACCAGAGACTAGGATCGATCCTGACTATGAGCAAATGTACTAATCGTACATTGCACATTGTCATCCAAATCACTGATATAAACCACAAACAGAAACGTGTCCAGCGCTGATCCCTGAGGCACACCACTGGTCACAGGCCTTCAGTCAAAAAACAACCACCCTCTATTACACTCTGTTTCCTTCCCTGAGGACAATTATCTGTCCATTCAGCCATCTCTCCCTGGATCCCATGCGATGTAACCTTCAGAGCAGCCTACCATGCGGAACCTTGTCAAATGCCTCGCTGATGTCCGGACAATGTTTACAGCTCTGCCCTCATCAGCTTTTTTGGTTCCTTCTTCAAAAAACACAATCAGATTTGTGACATGATCTCCCACGTACACAACCAAGCTGACTATTCATAATCAGCCCTGTTTCTCTAAATGCATGTATATCTTATCCCTGAGCATACACACTAGTAATTTTCCGAACACAGATTATAGGCACACTGTTCGAGAGCTTCCAGGCTTTTCCTTGCAGCTCTTCTTAAATAGAGGCACAACATTAGCCTCACTCCAGCAACTCACCCATATCTAATGACGATTCATATATCTCAGCTCCCCACAATGTCCTTGGATATATCTGATCAAGCCTGGGAGATTTGTCTACCTTCACACGCAATATAAACCTCCTCGACTATAATACTGACTGTCCTCAAGGTATTTCCATTGACTGGGCCTATGTGATCTCCCGGTTACCAAACACATTAACTCCCCTTCCCATTCCCACACTAACCTTTCTGCCCTGGGCCTCCTCCATTGTCAGAGTGAGGCCCAACGCAAATTGGAGGAACATCACCTCACTGGGGCAGCTTACAACCCAGTGGTATGAATATTGATTTCTCTAACTTCAAGTAACCCTTGCTTCCCCTCTCTCTCCATCCCTCCCCCATCCTAGTTCTACTAGTTTCACTGTTCACCTGATTAACGTTACTGTTTGGGTGCCTCGTTGTCACCTTCCCCTCATCCAACAATGAGCCATTCTACATTTTGATCATTGTTTGCTTTGATCTGTTGTTTTAACGCCTTATATGCTCCTGGTACCCCTCCATACCTCGCCTCCCTCTCCCCTGACTCTCAGTCTGAAGAAGGTTCTCGACCCGAAACGTCACCCATTCCTTCTCTCCAGAGATGCTGCCTGTCCCACTGAGTTACTCCAACATTCGTGTCTATTCCCAGTCTTTATGTCTTTCGCCGCAGTAGAAACAGAGCAAATACTAATTGAAGCTCTTGCCCACCTCCTGTGGCTCCACACAGAGATGTCCGCTTTGCTTTCCGAGAGGTCTTATTCTCTCTCTAGTTACCATCTTCCCCATAATGTACATAAAATCGATGTTTTTTCCTTAATATTATCTGACAGCTATCTACTGCCCCCTTTTTGCCCTCCTGTTTTCCTTCTTAAGTATCTCCTCCAGGAATACACTTGCTCCCATCTGCCTATACCATTCCCATGTCTCCTCCTTTTTCCTGACCAGAGCCACAAGTTCTCTTGTCATCCAAGCTTCCTTACACCCACCTGCCTTGTCCTTCACTCTTCCAGGAACATGCATGCCCTGAACTCTAGTCATCACACTTTTAAAAGCATCCCACTTTCTTGACATTCCTTTGCCTGCAACCAATCTACTGCAATCAACTTGACCAAGTTCCTGTCTAATATGATCATAGTCGCCTTGCCCCAATTCAGACATGCGGGTCCGTTCTGTCTTGAACCATAACTATGTTAAAGCTAATGGAACAATGTCGTTGGTCCCATAGTGCTCACCCACGAACACATCAGTCACTTGTCCTTCCCAATTTCCTCAATGTAGATCAAGCTTTACCCTCTCCCTTGTAGGGCCTTCTACATATTACCTGACTACTTGAGGAAACTTTCCTGAACACATGGACAAATTCCACCCCAACAAACCCTTTTGCACTATGACAGTCCCAATTTATATTGGACAAGTTAAAATCCCCCATTCTGATAACGTATTAATCCTGCAGCTGCCTGCAATCTCCTGGCACATTTGCTCTTCTAATTCCTGTGGACTATTTGGGAGGCTGCAACAAGGTGATCATCCCTTTCTTATCTCTCAGCTCCACCCATACAGTGGACGAAACATCAGTAATGTCATCTCAGACCACTGTTGTGACATCCTCCTTGCTCAATAAACCAACACCCCCTCCTCTTTTACCCCCATCTATATCTTTCCTTTAGCCTCTGTAGGCTGGAACATCAACCTGCCAGTCCTGTCCTTCCAGATTTTTCAGATCAGCCAGATTTTTAGTTTAGTTTTAGTTTTAGAGATACAGCGCGGAAACAGGCCCTTTCGTCCCACCGAGTCCACGCCGACCAGCGATCCCCGCACATTAACACTATCCTATACCCACTAGGGACAATATTTTACATTTACCAAGCCAATTAACCCACATACCTGTGCGTCTTTGGAGTGTGGGAGGAAAGCGAAGATCTCGGAAAAAACCTTCGCAGGTCAGGGGGAGAACGTACAAACTCCATAAAGACAGCACCGATAGTCAGGATCGAACCCGGGTCTCCGGCGCTGCATTCGCTGTAAGGCAGCAACTTTACCACTGCGCCACCGTGCAGCCCTGGTTTCTGTAATGGCTAAAATATCCCACCATATCCATGCCCTGTCCCACCACCTTACCCATCAAACACCCCCCCCCCCGCATTAAAATAGGTGCAATTCAATCCAACAGTCCTTCTTTGCTTCCTGCCATACTACTGCCTATTCTGCCCACTTGTCCCCTCACTTTACATTAGATCAAATTATTATAATTGTTTAAAAATGTATTGTACATTAATCACTAATTCTGAGCTATTTAAGTTAACTGAATGCAACCTTCAAGAGCAGCCACCTTACACCGAAACTGGCCAACACATAAATGATGGTGTAGATAGACAGAACATGCTGGAGTAACTCAGTGGGACAGGCAGCATCTCTGGAGAGAAGGAGTGGGTGACGTTTCGGGTTGAGACCCTTCTTCTGACCTTCGTCTCTGTGCCTTTTTCTATGGGAAGGAGTCCTCACCACCCAGTGATGTCCCCTTCTCCCACCTCCACCCGTCCTCTTGGACTCTGCTGGATGGCCTTCTACCCTCTCTGGACCTTTTTATAAGTTGGTCTGAAGAAGGGTCTCAACCCAAAACGGCGCCCGTTCATTCTCTCTCCAGAGATGCTGCCTGACCGGCTGAGTTCCTCCCATATATTGTGTCTATCTTTAGTGTAAACCAGCATCTGCAGTTCCTTCCTGCCCATAAATGATGGTGCATGGAAACCAATGGAAATAGAAATCAATGCCAGTACAGTACACAAAATCATTGCAATATGAAACATCAACTAAGGGGCACATACCTACTGCCTGCGGAGCGATGATTTGGACAAATCCTGCTGAGAAGGTTATGAGAACAACAGGGTACGTGACCCAGGCTAAGTACTGAAGATAGACATTGTGGCCCAGCCCACCGTACATCCATTTCTGAGCTATGGAAGCAAGCAGGAAAACAAAAGTTCAACAGATGTTTAATGCATTCACGGATAAGCTATCTTTAATTCTTTTCTTTACCTTGCTAGATGATAATCAGCATAACACATTTGTGAAATTTCAATAAAACCTGGACATTAATAAAGTATTGTGGCTGCCCTGTTTAACACGCTTAACAAAATTGTTCCAGTCATTTGTCAGCAATTGCTTTTGTAATGTTTTATTTTCCTGATTAACAATCATATATTTCTCAACATAAACCTTTGCAAGGCAAGTGTTTGATCCGCTGAGGAAAGACACAGCAATGGAGCATCCAAAAGGCAGGCAAGGTGCAGGACTGTGGGAGGTCGTTGTTTCCTCTTCAAAGGTCGATTAGACTTGGCCAGCGCCATTTTGAGTGGATGGAAGGGATTTTCGAAAAATCGTCAGGAGAGTGGAGAGAGAAAGCTGATTGAACCGTGGCTTTGTTTCAAGCAACGGTGGGACATTTGAAAAGCAGGCAGACTAAAGAAGAGACTGAGCAGCCAAATAAAGGCAAGGAGGGTTGAGTGGAGCAGCCTATTGGGAGCAGCCATGTTGGCCAAGCTGTGTGGAGGGCAAGTGCAGTGTGTGGAGGGAAAGTGGAGCACTGAGGCTTTAGCTCAGAGGCTTAAGTTCTGTGCTGAGGGAAAGTGGAGCTGACAAAATGATAATAGCAGGATAAGTGATGGTCTGTTTGTCTGGGTAATCCTGCCTAGGCTTTTGGGGTAATCGAGACGGCAGGTGGGACAGTGAATGCTCATACTGCAGGATGTTGGAAGCCAGAGGCATTTCCAGTGCCAACTGAGGACTACACCTGCAGTACCTGTGTCCAGGTGCAGCATCTTGTGGACCCCAATAAATAACTGGAGCTGCAGCTGGATAACCTCAGGATTATCCGGGGTATGAGATTGTTCATCGATAAGAGTTATAGTGAGGTGGTGGCGACTAAGGTACAGGTAGGAAATAGATAGACATAGAGTGACAGAGTCTTAGAGCTTGGAAACAGGCCCTTTGGCCCAACTTGCCCACACCGGCCAACATGACCCATCTCTACTAGTCCCACCTGCCAGCATTTGGTCCATATCCCTCTAAACCTGTCCTATCAATGTTCCTATCTAACTGTTTCTTAAACGTTGAGATAGTACCTGCCTCAACTACCTCCTCTGGCAGCTCATTCCATACACCCACCCCCTTTAATGTGAAAAAGCTACTCTCCTGTTCCTGTTAAATCGTTCCCCCCCCTCACATTAAACCTATGTCCACTGGTTCTCGATGTCCCTACTCTGGGCAAAAGACTCTATACGTTTACCTGATCTATTAAGATCACCCCTCATCCTCCTGCACTCCAAGGAATAGTCCTAGCCTGCGCAACCTCTCCCTATAGGTCAGGCCCTCAAGTCCCAACAACATCCTCGTAAATCTTGTCAGCGCCATTTCCAGCTTGACAACATCTTTCCTAAATTTCTATATTGCACTACTACTACGGACTGACGCAAAACTGCATTTCGTTGTACCCATACTCAGTATTTGTGCAATGACATTAAAGTTGAATTGAATTGAATTGAATAACATGGTGCCCATAACTGAACACTCTTAATGGGGCCTTACCAATATCTCATACAACTGCAACATGACCTCCCAAATTCTATACTCAATGTTCTGACTGATGAAGGCCAATATGCAAAAAGCCTTTTGACCACTTGTGATCTACTTGTGATGCCACTTTCAACGAACTATGTACCAGTACTCCAAGATCCCTCTGCTCTACAACACTACCCAGAGCCCTTCCATTCACTGTGTAGGTCCTGCCCATGTTAGACTTCCCAAAAGGCAACACCTCACGTTTCTCTGTATTAAGTTCCATCCTCCCACATGCCACAAAGTTTATAGGTTAATTGGTTTCTGTAAATGGCCCCTAGTATGTAGGATAGAACTAGTGTACGGGTGATCGCTGGTCAGCATGGACTGGGTGGGCCGAACGGCCTGTTTCACATTGTATAACTAAAATAAACTAAAAGCTGCCAAGGTATACAACGGAATGTAGATCAGCTACAGAAATGGATGGAGAAATATCAGGTGGAGATGAATCCGAGCAGTATGAGGTGAGGCACTTTGGGAGGTCAAATATCAGGGGAAAAGATGTACAGCGCATTCAGAAAGTATTCACTTTTCCACATTTTGTTACATGACAGCATTATTTAAAAATGGATTCAATTCTTTTTTTAACCATCAATCTACACACAATACCCCAGAATGAAAAGGTGAAACCAGTGTTTAGAAATTTTTGCAAAGTAATTAAAAAGAAATAACTGAAATATCACATTTACATAAGTATTCAGACTCGTTGCTATGACACTCAAAATTTCCATTGATTATCCTTGGGATATTTCTACAACTTGATTGGAGACCACAAGTGGTAAATTAAATTGATTGGACATGATTTGGAAAGGCACACACCTGTCTATATAAGGTCCCACAGTTGACAGTGCATGTCAGAGCAAAAACCAAGCCATGAAGATGAAGGAATGGACCTCACGGAAGGTTGGTTAAGAAGGTTCAATGGTTGGGTATTAATGGTGGAGTAGCAAGATGGATTCAACAGTGGCTGAATGGGAGATGCCAGAGAGTAATGGTGGATGGTTGTTTGTCAGATTGGAGGCCAGTGACTAGTGGGGTGCCACAGGGATCTGTGTTGGGTCCACTGTTGTTTGTCATGTACATCAATGATCTGGATGATGGTGTGGTAAATTGGATTAGTAAGTATGCAGATGATACTAAGATACGTGGTGTTGTGGATAATGAAGTAGATTTTCAAAGTCTACAGAGAGATTTATGCCGGTTGGAAGAGTGGGCTGAAAGATGGCAGATGGAGTTTAATGCTGATAAGTGTGAGGTGCTACATCTTGGCAGGACAAATCAAAATAGGACATAAATGGTAAATGGTAGGGAATTGAAGAATGCAGGTGAACAGAGGGATCTTGGAATAACTGTGCACAGTTCCCTGAAAGTGGAATCTCATGTAGATAGGGTGGTAAAGAAAGCTTTTGGTGTGCTGGCTTTATAAATCAGAGCATTGAGTATAGAAGTTGGGATGTAATGTTAAAATTGTACAAGGCATTGGTGAGGCCAATTCTGGAGTATGGTGTACAATTTTGGTCGCCTAATTATAGGAAGGATGTCAACAAAATAGAGAGAGTACAGAGGAGATTTACTAGAATGTTGCCTGGGTTTCAGCAACTAAGTTACAGAGAAAGGTTGAACAAGTTAGGGCTTTATTCTTTGGAGCGCAGAAGGTTAAGGGGGGACTTGATAGAGGTCTTTAAAATGATGAGAGGGATAGACAGAGTTGACGTGGATAAGCTTTTCCCACTGAGAGTAGGGAAGATTCAAACAAGGGGACATGACTTGAGAATTAAGGGACAGAAGTTTAGGGGTAACATGAGGGGGAACTTCTTTACTCAGAGAGTGGTGGCTGTGTGGAATGAGCTACCAGTGGAAGTGGTGGATGCAGGTTCGTTTTTATCATTTAAAAATAAATTGGATAGTTATATGGACGGGAAAGGAATGGAGGGTTATGGTCTGAGCGCAGGTATATGGGACTAGGGGAGAATACGTGTTCGGCACGGACTAGAAGGGTCGAGATGGCCTGTTTCCGTGCTGTAATTGTTATATGGTTATATGGTTATATGGAATTGTCCGTAGACCTCCGAGACAGGATTGTGCCGAGACACAGCTCTGCGGAAGGGTATAAAACAATTTCTGCAGCATTGCAGGTCCCGAAGAGGACAGTGGCCTCCGTCATTCTTAAATGGAAGAACTTTGGAAACCACCTGGACTCTTCATAGAGCTGGCCGACCGGCCAAACTGAGCAATCGGGGGAGAAGAGCCTTGGTCAGGGAGGTGACAAAGAACCCGATGGTCACTCTGACAGAGCTCCAGAGATCCTCTGTGGAGATGGGAGAAACTTCCAGAAGGAAAACTATATCTGCAGCACTCCACCAATCACTCCACCAATCAGGGCAAACGGAAGCCACTCCTCAGTAAAAGGCACATGACAGCCCGCTTGGAGTTTGCCAAAAGGCATGAGAAACAACATTCTCTGGTCTGATGAAACCAAGATTGAACTCTTGGCCTGAATGCCAAGCGTCACGTCTGGAGGAAACCAGGCACTGCTCATCACCTGGCCAATACCATACCTACGGTGAAGCATGGTGGTGGCAGCCTCATGCTGTGGGGATGTTTTCAGCGGCAGGAACTGGGAGACTAGTCAGGGTCAAGGGAAAGATGAACGGAGCAAATTACAGATAGATCCTTGGTGAAACCTGCTCAGAGCGTTCTGGACCTCAGACTGGGGCGGAGGTTCACCTTCCAACAGGACAATGACCTTAAGCACACAGCCAAGAAAACGCAGGAGTGGCTTTGTGACAAGTCTGTGAATGTCCTTGAGTGGCCAGCCAGAGCCTGGACTTGAACCCCGATCGAACATCTCTGAAGGGACCTGAAAATAGCTGTACATCGACACTCCCCATCCAACCTGACAGAGCTTGAGAGGATCTGCAGAGAAGAATGGGAGAAATTACCCAAATACAGGTGTGCCAAGCTTGTAGCGTCATACCCAAGAAGACTTGAGGCTGTAATCACTGCCAAAGGTGCCTCAACAAAGTACTGAGTAAAGGGTCTGAATACTTATGTAAATGTGATGTTTCAGTTATTTATTTTTAATTACTTTGCAAAAATTTCTAAACACCTGTTTTTGCTTTTTTATTATGGGGTATTGTATGTAGATTGATGATAAAACAAATGAATTTAATCCATTTTAGAATAAAGCTGTAACGTAACAAAATGTGGGGAAAGTGAAGTGGTGTGAATACTTCCTGAATGCACTGTATACAATTAATGGCATCACCCTTAACACCCTTCGACACTTCTCCAAAGCCTCCATATTTTTTCGATGGTGTGGCGAGCTGAACAGTACACAATACACCATGTTTTAAACAGCTGTGATATTCTGATCTATATTCTTCTGTGTCATTCCCCACAATCCAATTTTCATGGCATCTGCAATATGACAGTAAGGTTCTATTTTTAGATTCAGCCAAATCATTCACTTCCACGATTTTCAGCTTTATTACCCCATTCTGATGAGCCAATGTGTCCTTTAAATGGCAAAGAAATGATTAAATTGTTGAATATACTACAACGGACAAATGGTCAGGCTCTCCCTAATCAGAGAAATTATCTCATCGCATTATTACGTTCCACATGAAATTTTCATTTCTCCTGCACTACCATTATTGCAAACCATTATTCATAACCCCAAAGTCGCACACACCTTAGTGGTGCATGAGTCATTCGAAGTTAAACTCATTCAAGCAGAACATTTAGTAACATTGCCTGATTTAGGCAAAATTTCAAAGTGGACAAATTTTGAGCCTATTTTAGTGGCTATTGTGTACATAAGTGCATAGTCATAGGAGCAGATTAGGCCATTTGGCCCATCGAGTATGCTGTGCCATTCAATCATGGCTGATCTATTTTTCCCTCTCAACCCCATTCTCCTGCCTTCTCCCCGTAATTTTTCAAACCCCTGTTAATGAAGAACCTGTTAATCTCCGCTTTAAAAATATCCAATGACATGGCCTCCACAGCCGTTTGTGGTAATTTTAATCAATTAACCAGAGGAATTCTACAGAACACACACCTTAACCTCCTGAAAGGAAGTGATCTTATAACACCAAATGATCTTATAATACCTAGAAGGTAGACAAAAATGCTGGAGAATATCAGCGGGTGAGGCAGCATCTATGGAGCCAAGGAATAGGTGACGTTTTGGGTCGAGACCCTTCTTCAGATTGAAGAATTCACACAATACTTAGAGGTATCTTGCAATCATCAGAATAAGCAACATGGTGAAAGATTTCTCACATTTTGCTTATTTTTGTCACGATACAGGGCAGATTCAATCCTAGCTACAGGTGCTGTCTGTACGGAGTTTTCCGTTCTCCCCGTGACTGCGTGAGTTTTCTCAGGGTGCTCCAGTTTCCTCCCATATTCCAAAGACGAGCAGGTTTGCAGGTAAATTGTCCCCAGCATGTAAGACAGAACCGGTGTGTGGGATGATCGCTGGTCGGTGCGGACACGATAGGCCGAAGGGCCTGTTTCCATGCTGTCACCAAAGCTGGTGCAGAAAGTGCCCGTACAACTCGCTGGGTACAGTATATGCCGACTCTCAGAACAATTCAAACAATCCCATTACCCCGCAGATTTTCTCATAACTTATTTTCACTCACTTGCCCATCAACTCGATCCTTCCTTCCCCCCATTTCTGGCCCGCTACCAATATTAGGGGTAATTTACTGTGGCCAATTCACCTCACAGCATGTCTCTGGCATGTGGAAAAAACCCACAAATGATGAGAGGTAGAAAACCCCAGACTGAAGGTCAGAGCCATACGTGGAGCTGACAGGAAGCAGCACTGACCATTGTGTCAACACTCACATGCTCAATGCTCACAAGGTGACAAAGGAGACAGGTTTACTTTAGAGATATAGCATGGAAACTGGCCCTTCGGCCCAGCAAGGTAGGCTGGTCCAGAAGATACACGGGATTCACAATGGCTTGGTTGCATGGATTCATAACTGGCTCATTCACAGAAAATAAGTGGGTTGTGGTGGAAAGAAGATATTCAGGCTGGAGGTCTGTGACCAGTGGAGTTCCACATGGATCTGTGCTGGGAACGCTGCTGTTTGTGATAGATATAAATGACCTGGACATAAATGTACATGGGTTGGTGAGTCCGTTTTCTGATGACATCAACATTGGAGGCATTGTGGACAGTGAAGAAGGCTGTCAGAAGATACAGAAGAATTTAGACCAGTTACATAAATGGGTGGAGAAATGCCAGATCGAGTTTAACCCATGCAAGGGTGAGGTGTTGCACTTTGACAGGGTGAATGTAAGGAGAGAGTATACAGTTAAAAACCCTTAACAGCACTGATGTGTAGAGGGAGGTTGGAGTCCAAGTTCATAGCTCACTGAAGGTGGCAGCACAAGTAGGTCAGGTGGTAAAGAAAGCGTATGGTATGCTTGCCTTCATTGCTGGGAGCATTAAGTATAAGAGGCAAGAATTCATGATGCAGCTTTATAGGACTTTGGTTAGGCTGCATTGCAGGAAGGATGTACAGACTTTGGAGAGGGTGCAGGCAAGGTTTAGACAATAGACAATAGGTGCAAGAGTAGGCCATTCGGCCCTTCAAGCCATATAACCATATAACAATTACAGCATGGAAACAGGCCATCTCGGCCCTTCTAGTCCGTGCCGAACACTTTGTCTCCCTTAGTCCCATCTACCTGCACTCAGACCATAACCCTCCATTCCTTTCCCATCCATATACCCATCCAATCTATTTTTAAATGATAAAATCAAACCACCCTCCACCACTTCCACTGGAAGCTCATTCCACACAGCTACCACTCTCTGAGAAAAGAAGTCCCCCCTAATGTTAACCCTAAACTTCTGTCCCTTAATTCTCAAGTCATGTCCTCTTGTTTGAATCTTCCCTACTGTCAATGGGAAAAGCTTATCCACATCAACTCTGTCTATCCCTCTCATCATTTTAAAGACCTCTATCAAGTCCCCCCTTAACCTTCTGCGCTCCAAAGAATAAAGACCTAACTTGTTCAGCCTTTCTCTGTAATTTAGTTGCAGAAACCCAGGCAACATTCTTGTAAATCTCCTCTGTACTCTCTCTATTTTGTTGACATCAAAGCCAGCACCACCATTCACTGTGATCATGGCTGATCATCCACAACCAGTACCATGTTCCTGCCTTCTCCCCATATCCCTTGGCTCCGCTATCTTTAAGAGCTCTATCTAACTCTCTCTTGAAAGCCTCCACTGACTTCTACGGCAGAGAATTCCACAGATTCACAACTCTCTGGGTGAAAAAGCATTTTCTCATCTCTGTTCTAAATGGCCTACCCCTTATTCTTAAACTGTGGCCCTTGGTTCAGGACTCCCCCCAACATCGGGAACATGTTTCCTGCCTCTAGCGTGTCCAATCCCTCAATAATCCTTCTAAATTCCAGTGTATACAAGCCCAGTCGCTCCATTCTATCAACATATACCGCCCTCCCAGGAATTAACCTCGTGAACCTATGCTGCACTCCCACAATAGCAAGAATGTCCTTCCACACATTTGGAGACCAAAACTGCACACAATACTCCAGGTGTAGTCTTACTAGGGCCCTGTACAACGGCAGAAGAACCTCTTTGCCTTTACACTCAGCTCTTCTTGTTATGAAGGCCAACATGCCATTCGCTTTCTTCACTGCCTGCTGTAGGACCCCCAGATCCCATTGTACATCCCCTTTTCCAACTTAACACCATTCAGATAATAATCTGCCTTCCGGTTTTTGCCACCAATGTGGATAACCTCACATTTACCCACATTAAACTGCATCTGCCATGCATCTTCCCACTCACCCAACCTGTCCAAGTCACCCTGCATTTTCACAGGACCCTCCACACAGTTCACACTGAATGCTGCCTGAATTAGACAGTTTCGGCTAGAGGGAGGTTGTATAGACTTGTATTGTTTTCTCTGGAATGTCGGAGTTTGGGGGAAGACTTTAGTTTAGTTTAGTTTAGAGGTACAGCGTGGAAACAGGCCCTTCAGCCGACGGGTCCATGCCAATAACCATCACACGTACTCTAGTTCTATCCTATACTTCAAGGACAATTAACAGAAGCCAATCTACAAACCTGCACCTCTTTGGAATGTGGGAAGAAACCAGTGAACCCAAAGAAAACCCATGCAGTCCCAGGAAGAACGTACAAACTCTGCGCCAACAGCACCCATAGTCCGGTGGGGCAGCAAGTCTACTTGCTGCCACTCTGTCACCCTCTTTATAGATGTAAATCAAGTTATGTGAGGCATAGATAGAGTAGGAAGTCAGAACCTTTTACCCAGGGTGGAAATGACTGACACTAGTGGGCATAGCCATAAGGTGAGAGGAGGAAAGTTTAATGGAGGTGTGTGGGGCATGTTTTGTGAGGATCTTGAACGCATTGTCAGGGGTGGTGTTCAAGGCAGATATAATAGTGGCATTCAAGAGGCTTTTGGATAAGCACATGGAGTAGAGGGATATGGATCATGTACAGGCAGATGAGATCAGTTTAATGGGGAATCACGTATAGAAGAAACATTGTGGTCTGACTGGTCCATTCCTGAGCTGTACTCTTCTACGTTCTGTGAAAAGCTCAGCTGGAAAATCAACAACATATTTCAGAGGAGTTGTTTCTATGGAGTTTAATGACTTTCATTCACCATCAGTAGTAATGTTGTGTTCTTACCTTGCAAGCACATAGCAATGGCAAAGTCCATGGCCCAGCTCACCAAAGCCATCAACAATCCCAGCAAAATCAGGAAAATCCAATCTTCTCCGATTTTTGAGATAAGGAATGTTTGACATCGCACGCTCAATACTGCAGACAAAAGGAAATAGGCAATTGTTATGGATGAGGTAATTTGCAATCACTGACTGACATATCATTTGTCAACTAGGCAATAGGCAATAATGTCTTTATTAAACAGCACGGTGGCGCTGCCTTACACAGTTTACAGCATCAGAGACCCGGGTTCAATCCTGATTACGAGTGCTGTCTTTCCGGAATTATGAAAGGACTGCTGTACTCCCTGTGACCACGTGGGTTTTCTCCGGGATCTCCGGTTTCCTCCCACATTCCAAAGACGTACAGATTTGTAGGTTAATTGGCTTGGCATAACTGTAAATTGTCGCCAGTGTGTGTAGTATAGTGTTAATGTGTGGGGATCGATGGGCCGAAGGGCCAGTTTACGCACTGTACCTTTAAACTCAACTAAAATCTACACGTTCAGTAGCTTCCACATCATTTTCACAATTATGTTACAAGCTGCAAGAGTAACAGGCCACTTAACAACTATAAACGGGAATGGTGTTCCGGTGTCATCTAGATTTCCAGCAGGGTTGTAATCAGATCAGATACTAGAACAACATTTTATTCCAACGAGACACAAAATGCTGGAGTAACTCAGTGGGACAGGCAGCATCTGTCCCTCTGAGTTACTCCAGCATTTTGAGTCTACCTTCGATTTAAACCAGCATCTGCAGTTATTTCCAACACATTTTATTCCAACTAGACGTTTTTCAAAAATAACACACTGAATCTATCAGCTACAATTTCACAGTTGTTCAACTAGATTATCTGCCAAATACACTGTGTTGATAATAACCTCTAAATGTGCTGTTCGGGTCCAGAACAATGACAGGTTGGTGAAGTGAACTGAATTGGAATATTTTGCAGCAAAGAATCACTCGCACATCTGTTCTCAGGTCAAGTAGAGAAGTACCTACTTTGATCACCCGTACACCTAGAAGAGGGTCACGTTCACATCATTTGGCAAGGCTACATACTCTCCAACTATACAAAGCATAGCATTCTTGCCTGCACTTTGAGATAAAGTACAATATCTGCACCCAACGTAAGCACTGAGCCAGTCATGTACAAAATACTGTGAGCAATCTTTTCTGATATTATTAGTCCTGTATGATCGGTTCATGTGATGACAATTTTTCTCTTCTGGCACCATTACGAAGACACTCTAATCAGACCCCTGATCATAAGGTATAAGATCATAAGTGATCGAAGCGGAATTAGGCTATTCGGCCCATCAAGTCTCCTCCGCCATTCAATCGTGGCTGATTTATCTCTCCCTCCTAACCCCATTCTCCTGCCTTCTCCCCATAACCCCCGACACTGATTTCTGATAAGGTTCCAGGGTGATATGGTAAAGTTGTATTCTTTTGAAATGACATTACCAGTGCATGGAAAAGTAACCAGTGCAGAGGGCACTTCAACATTTCACCAAAGGCTAGGGTGGAATAACAGGCACGGTCTGGTCTGGTCTGATCTGCCAAAGCACCTCTAAAAGTCAATAACCTCGGTGATTAGAGGTTATCCATCTCTCTTGCTGGATCAATATGCTCCATTCAAAAAGATGGCTCTTGAACCTATCTGTGTGTTGCTTTACACAAAACAAAGTGCGAGAGGAAGTCAGCAGGTCAGGCAATATTTGTGGAGGGAATGGACATGCAATGTTTCCAGACATTCCTTCTTGAAAGTGCAGGAACGTGGGAGAAAGCAGAGAAAGGCGTGGGAGTGGGGCAAAGCATTGGCAACTAATGGGTGGTGGGAGGGGGATGGTTGGCAGATAGGTGGAGTAAGCAACAAAGACTAGATATGAAAAGGAGACAAAAGGGTGACAGATAAGGAAAGAGGAGAGGCGAACAAACGCCCAACGTGATATGGGTGGAAAAAGGCAAGGGGGGCAGGGTGGTATAAAAATGGAAAAAAGGGATTTGGCTATGGGAAATGAGGGAAAGGAGGGGAGAGGACCAGGATGACCCGGGTGGTGGGGATGGTGGAAGAAACGTGTTTGCACTGAGGTAGTGGGGTGTATTATGTGAAATTGTAGAATTCAATGTTCATGCCATTGGGTTGTAAGCTACACAAGCAAAATATAACATGCTGTTCCTCCATGTGGCCTCACTCTGGCATTGAAGGAGGCCCAGGACAGAAAGGTTAGTGTGGGAATGTGAAGAAGAGTTAAAAATGTTAGCAACCGGTGCTCCAAAAAGCCTTGGTGGACAAAGCACAAGTGTTTGATGAAACAGCCTCTTCCTCGACAACTGCTCAGGGGACCACATTCGGAGCAGTGATGTTGGAAGACATGCGTGTGAACCTTCGTCTCACCCACAAGGGTGGCGGGCAGGAGGGAGTGGACAGAAGCAGGGGGTGGACAGGGACAGGGGGATGGACAGGGGCAGGGGGGTGAACAGGGGGGCTGGGCAGGAGGGTGGACAGAGGGGTGGACAGGGGCAGGGGGTTGCACAGTAGCGGGTAGGGGGGTGGCCCTACACGAGTTCAGCGAGGCTGGGTGGACAGGTGGGCCAACATGACTGCAGGTTTTTAAGCCCCTTGAGGACTGCGCATGGTACATATTCTTTTGCTGAAATTCACTGATAAATCACATAAAACAATTAAGAGGCCCTTTATGTTTGTGACACTCAGCACCAGTAAAAAGACCAACGGGTGCAAAGTGGAAACTAATCCACCTTTTGCTAATGTATAGCATATGAAGCCAATTTTAAATGTCCAGAGGAGTGAGTATGACCTGAAAAATGTATTCGATTCTTACAAATGGGCACTCAATCGATTAGCATGGAGTAAATTAAAACACACCAAAGGACCTAGTGTGGAAATGGAGGGGAAAAAATGTCGCAATTTGCTGATTAGCAAGAAGAAATGTTGCTTGCTGCCAACTATGAAGACAAGCTGGAAACGGTACAGAGAAGATTTACGAGGATGTTGTCAGGACTAGATAGTCCGAGCAATGGGGAAGGATGAGGGGTGATCTTATAGAGGTGTATAAAATCATGAGAAGGATAGATCGGGTAGATGCACAGAGTCTCTTGCCTGGAGTAGGGGAATCGAGGACCAGAAGACATAGGTTTAAGGTGAGGGGGAAAGATTTAATAGGAATCTGAGGGGTAACATTTTCATACAAAGGGTGGTGGATGTATGGAACAAGCTGCCAGAGGAGGTAGTTGAGACAGGGACTATCCCAACATTTAAGAAACAGCTAGAGAGGTGCATGGACTTCAGGCAGGTTTGGAGGGATATAGACCAAACGCAGGCAGGAGGGACTAGTGTAGCTGGGACATGTTAGGCCAAAGGGCCTGTTTCCATGCTGTATCACTATGGTTCGAGACTATGACACCTCCCTGTAGAGATTTTGTCAGCTCTATGACATAGACAATATGACAATAATAGCAGGAATAGGCCATTCGGCACTTGGAACCAGCACCGCCATTCAATGTGATCATGGCTGATCATCCCCAATCAGTACCCCGTTCCTGCCTTCTCCCCATTGCCCCTGACTCCACTATCTTTAAGAGCCCTATCTAGCTCTCTCTTGAAAATATCCAGAGAATCGGCCTCCACTGCCCTCTGAGGGAGAGAATTCCACAGACTCACCACTCTCTGTGAGAAAAAATGTTTCCTCGCCTCCATTCTAAATGGCTTACTCTTTATTCTTAAACTGTGGCCCCTGGTTCTGGACATGGATTAACCTTTCGTTAATACTATTTCATGTTGATCTCCTCAGACATGAACTTGATGGCACAGACAGATTAAATAGCATTCAAATTGCAGAATTATCATGCAGGAAACCAGGATAAAAAATGAAAGCAGGACATAAAAAGCAAAATGAAGATTGACAAGATAATAAAATGTTAATTGTTTTTCAAAGGGAATAAAATTCAACATATTTAGTCTACATTTTCCCAGGTCAGGATGACTACTTTACAATATGAAACTTAAAATGCTTTTTAAAAAATGCAATTAAATGTCATTAATCAAGACAATATTTCCCATGTTTTTTTACAATTTGAAAACTGTCAAACCATAAAATCACTGCAGCTAATTATTTGTGCTGATTAATTCCAATGAATTAACAGTGCAATCTATGGAAGAGCAACCCAACATCTATGTTGAGTCTCATTGTCTGTAACTTGTTTTCAACTAGCCCACAGTTGACAATGGCCTATTTCCTTTATCATCGTTACTTTTTTGCATATCTTTCATTCATTTGTTCTATATCTCTCTATATCATTGTCTATACTTATCGTTTCCCTTTCCCCTGACTCTCAGTCTGAAGAAGGGTCTCGACCGAAACGTCATCTATTCCTTTTCTCCAGCGATGCTGTCTGACTCGCTAAGTTACTCCAGTTTTTTGTGTCTATCTTCAATTTAAGCCAGCATCTGCAGTTCCTTCCCACACATCTATGTTTAATTCCTTGTCAGTTCTACAGGTGAACAACAGCGAACAGTTTTATGGTTATCACAACTGCAGATTAATGGTTATTATTCATGACAACTCATTTTTGTTCTTCCACTTGACCTGGTCTGTTTTATTCATTATCCTTATTTTCAATACCAAGAAAAAGTGCGCGTGTTATGCATATCATTGACCCATGACAGAGTTGACAGAAAAAAAGTCGGCTACATGTGATACTGCATTCAGGAAATTCCTTCCGGATTTGTTTAGTTTTAGCTTAGATGCAACGCGGAAACAGGTCCTTCGGCCCATCGACTCTGCGTCGACCAGTGATCCCCGCACATTACCGCTATCCTACACACACTAGGGACAATTTAAATTTACACCAAGCCAATTAACCTACAAACCTGTACTTCTTTGGAGAGTGGCATCTCAGAGAAAACCCACGCACTCACGCAGGTCACGGGGAGAACGTACAAACTCCGTACAGACAGCACCCATAGTCAGGATCAAACCCGGTCTCTGGCAGTGTAAGGCAGCAACACTACCTGCTGCGCCACCATCCATAACAATTTGTCTTTAACAAATTATAACATTGATCATTGCTCTTTGAATCACTCATGGACAAATGCATTTAATCAGAAAAACAGACCTGAAGTCATAAATTAATAAATCGAGTTGAATTATTTTCCCCTACCATTGTGAATTGTCAGCAATTTGTAAAATATACTGTAATAATTGAATTATGAAATACAAGCAGTATGTTATTTAATGAATCCAATGGATAATTTAATCATTAACATCTGCAGTAATATTATTAAATGTAATCAATGAACTATGAACTGTAATGACAATTTAATATATTATGAAAAAGACACTAACCTATTGAAATATATACAATCAGGCTTGTCAGGTTATTAACAATAATTCATTTCACAATTAAAACTGTTAATCTAATTTAATTTTAATTGCTCATAAAATTTCTACCATTGCATCTATGTCCTTCAAACAGTGGCATTATAATTTAAAATTACTCCAATTCATAAAACATTACAGCATAACTGTTTTCCTCTGATCCTCAGCTTTCACCTCACCAGCCTTCAAAATTCCTATTGTTGGGTCCTAATTATTTATTTACATGTATAACATGTAAATAAAAGTGTGTGAGTGTGTGTGCGCTGCAGATGCTGGTTTAAACCGAAGGTAGACACAAAATGCTAGAATAACTCAGCAGGACAGGCAGCATCTCTGGAGAGAAGGAATGGGTGACGTTTCGGGCCGTTCTTCAAACTATATATCTATCTATCTATCCAGCTATCTATATATTACTAAAACTCTCGTCTTGTTTCTATCTATCTATCTATGCGTGTTACCCATGTGATCCTGGAACTATGCCAAAATGGTACACGATAGAGCTAACATTTTTGCACCACCTTACTCACCATTGTCATGTGGTTGTTTGTGTCAAGATTTGTTCAGATTGATGTTATATTTCACAAGTTATTGACATTTAAAAGTTTACAAACCCCACTTTGAGAAAGAATCACTTCAACACAGTGCTGGCAGTTACATCTATGACATCACAATGGAATTTAAGTTGCAACAATATTCCAATCATAGAACACTTAGTCCTGGCAGAGTGAGGCTGAACAGGAGGGAGAGGGAGTGCTGGGAGAGGCAGGGGAAGTGGAATTGGAATGTTTTTTTAAAGTACTGACAGCAAGTGTTTGAACAGGAGGGGGGAGTAGAATTGGAATTGGAAGTTCTGGGGGAGGCAAGGGAAGTGAAATTGGAATGTTTTAAAGTCCTGGCAGCAAGTGCTGGCACTTTTTTAACGTTTAAAAAGAGGGAGGACGAGGGGCTAAGGATGAGTGGTGGAATATTGCATCGGGGGAACGGGTTGCGTTGGGGGAATGGGTGAGTGGTGGAATATTGCATCAGGGGAACGTGTTGCATTGTGGGACCAGATCTCCCGTGTGACAGGGACCCATTGAGGGAACGAGTTGCGTTGGGGGAACGGGTGAGTGGTGGAATCTTACATTGGGGAACGGGTTGCGTTGGGGATCAGGCCTCCCGTGGGGCTATGGGTGAGTGGTTGAATATTGCGTTGGGAGAATCGGTTGCATTGGGGGAACCAGGCCTCCAGTGTGACAGGGACCCAACGGGTCCCACTTGGTTTAGTATATTACTAAAACTCATCTTGTTTGTTTCTATGCGTGCATGTGAGCGTGCATGTCTGTCTGTTTGAAATTGTGATCCTGGACCTACGCCCAAAAGGTACATGATAGAACTAATATTTTTGCACCACCTTACTCACAATTGTCCTGTGGTGGTTTGTGTCAAGTTTTGTGGGGGCAATGGGTGAGTGGTGGAATACTGCATTGGGGGAACGGGTTGCGTTTGGGGACCAGGCCTCCCATGTGACAGGGACCCAACGGGTCCCACTTGGTCTAGTATATATTACAAAAACTCTCATCTTGTTTGTTTCTATGCGTGCATGTATGTGAGCGTGCATGCGTGTCTGTTTGAGTGATCCCGGAAATACGCCAAAACGGTACACGATAGCTTTAAAAAGTTTGCACCACCTTACTCACTATTGTCCTGTGGTGGTTTGTGTCAAGTTTCACTCAGATTGATGTTATATTTTACATTATTAACGTTTTTAGCTTTACAAATTCAAGTGTAAGAAAAAACTAGCAGCTATTGGGACCCGAATCCTCTTGCAACAAAGTTGCAATCCAGGAACACTCAGTCCTGCCAGCAAGTTTTTAGCCTTTAAAAACAGGAGGGGGAGGGAGTGCTGGGGGAGTTAAAGGCCTGTCTCACGAGTCTGCGGTCATTGGCGGCGAAACGGGAAAAATCTACCGCTCCTGGGCCGCCATAGACCGCGCACTCGTGAGAACGCACAATTCCGGGGCCGTGCGGCGTTGTTCCCAACACCGCACGGTGCTAAAATAAAACCAACACTGTTCAAAAATATTTTCCTACCGCACAGCCTCCGCCAGTGAGGCACGAGTGCAGCACGGCCGCCGCCACAGCCGCCGCCAGTGTGGCTCGAGCGCCGTGCGTCGAACTTGCACCGCCACAGCCTCCGCCAGTGAGGCACGTGTGCGGCACGGCCGCCGGCACAGCCACCGCTACAGCGCCGCGATCAGGACGGCCGCCGCCACAGCCGCCGCTTGTGAGTCACGTGCGGCGGGCCGACGTCATCGCAGTCGGCCCGCCCTTTTTTTTACTTACCGCAAGCACGTGGGACCAGCCGTATTTAAATTACTCGGCCCCCGCGCAGCATCCGTGCGGCGCTCCCGTGGCATAGGCTCGGCGCTCTCGCCGTTGCCGTGCGGTCCACTCTACAGGCGAAGCCACGCTTCACCGCCGATGACCGCAACACCGTAAGACAGAGGAAGATAGGGGAAGTGCTATTGCATTATTTCTTCAAGTTTTCGAAGCAAGAGGAGGAGGAGGCAGTGCTGGGTGATACGCCACTGCACTGTTGGGGGCTATGCGTGAGTGCTTGAATATGGGGGAACGGGCGAGTGGTGTGACGGGGACCCAATGGGTCCCACTTGATCTTGTATATATTACTAAAACTCTCATCTTATTGGTTTCTATGCGTGCGTGTGTGTGTGTGAGCGTGTGTGCGTGTCTGTTTGAGTGATCCTGGAACTATGCCAAAACGGTACACGACAGCGCTAAAATGTTTGCACCACCTTATTCACAATTGTCCTGTGGTGGTTTGTGTCAAGTTCCATTCAGATTGATGTTATATTTTACATTATTAACATTGTTAGCTTTACAAATTCAAGTTTAAGAAAAACTTTGCAGCTATTGGGATCCAATCCAGGAACACTCAGTCCTGCCAGCAAGTTTTTAATCTTTAAAAACAGAACAGGAGGTGGAGGGAATGCTGGGGGATTCAGGGTAAGTGCTATTGCATTCTTTTTTAAAGTCCTCGAAACAAGAGGAGGAGGAGGCATTGCTGGGAGATACGCTGCTGCACAGTTGGGGCTATGCGTGAGTGCTGGAATATGGGGGAACGGGTGAGTGGTGGAAAATTGTGTTGGGGAACAGGTTGCCCTTGGAGATATATATATATATATATATATATATACGCACGCACGCACGCACGCACACACGCACACACACACACACACACACACACACACACACACACACACACACACACACACACACACACGCGTATATATAAAAATCTGAAAATGAAAAATTCAGCTTATGATTTATATATCCTGAATTTTTCATAACACTATGTTCGGACCAAAATTTATTAAAACCAAAAATATAAATTAAAAAAGACAGCTTGCTGGACTTTACACAGCTACAGGCATCAACAAAAAGAAATGAAAAATCTCAAAGAAACTTCCTGCTGGCATTTAGCCAGTTGCCTGGACTGACAAGAATAATTAAATTCATAAGCAATAATGCTGATGTACCTTATTGGCAAACCACCCACTTGAAAATGAAAGTTGCCAGTACTGTCAAGGAATTACATCCAAACTTTGGTTAGACAAACACACTCCAGATTCAGGAACAGTTTCCTCTCCACTGTTATCAGGCAACTGAACTATCCTATCACCCACTACGGAGTGGTCCTGACCTATCATCTACCTCGTTGGAGACCCTCAGATCATTTTTAATCAGACTTTACTGAACTTCATCTTGCATTAAATATTATTTCTTTTATCCTGCATCTGTACACTGTAGACGGCTTGATTGTAATAATGTATACTCTTTCTGCTGACTAGACAGCATGCAACAAAAACATTTTTCTCTGTACCTTTGTACATGTGACAATAAACTAAACTAAACTCTGACCAAAGCACAATCATATAGAAAATTAGTTTGATTTTATAATGGTCCAAAACTAAGCAGGTTTAATTTATTGCTTTGGCTTACTCCGCTTACTCAGGCACTAGATTTAGGAGATTCTTTTTATTTGATCATTTAGCTTTTGTGCCACTCTTCAAACAAGAGTTAGTTATTAAGTTATGAAATAGCTATCACACTTATCCCTCTCACATGTATCCCTCTTGCATCTTGGAAGGACCATATGATTCGCAATTCCTGGTTGAAGTAATGCTGCTCTCTGCAGCTGCAACAGACTGGTATTGTGTTAAAAAAATATCATCTTAAAGGTTTTAGATGCTCATAAATTAAAATAAATGAGAAAAAACAATTAAATCATTGATTGGGAAATACTCATTTATCCACTAGAAGCACGGTGGCGCAACGATAACGGCAACGGCGCTGCCTTACTGCGCTTACATGACTGATGGAGAGTGACATAATTAATTCAGAAACAAGGGTTCTGAACTTAAAGAAAGGTAACTTTGAGGGTATGAGACGTGAATTGGCCAAGATAGACTGGCAATTGATTCTTAAAGGGTTGACGATGGATGTGCAATGGAAGGCATTTAAAGACTGCATGGATGAACTACAACAATTGTTCATCCCAGTTTGGCAAAAGAATAAATCAGGGAAGGTAGTGCATCCGTGGATAACAAGGGAAATCAGTGATAGTATCAAAACAAAAGATGAAGCACACAAATTAGCCAGAAAAAGCAGCCTGCCAGAGGACTGGGAGAGAGTCCAGCAGAGGAGGACAAAGGGCTTAATTAGGAAAGGGAAAATAGATTATGAAAGAAAACTGTAGGGAACATAAAAACTGACTGCAAAAGTTTTTATAGATATGTGAAGAGAAAAAGATTAGTTAAAACAAATGTAGGTCCCTTGCAGTCAGAAACAGGCGAATTGATCAAGGGGAACAAGGACATGGCAGACCAATTGAATAACTATTTTGGTTCTGTCTTCACTTAGGAAGACATAAATAATCTGCCAGAAATAGCAAGGGACCGGGGGTTAAATGAGATGGAGGAACTGAGTGAAATCCAGGTTAGCCGGGAAGTGGTGTTAGGTAAATTGAATGGATTAAAGGCCGATAAATCCCCAGGGCCAGATAAGTTGCATCCCAGAGTACTTAAGGAAGTAGCCGCAGAAATGGTGGATGCATTAGTGATAATTTTTCAAAACTCTTTAGATTCTGGAGTAGTTCCTGAGGACTGGAGGGTAGCTAATGTAACCACACTTTTTAAAAAGGGAGGGAGAGAGAAAATGAGGAATTACAGACCAGTTAGTCTAACATCGGTAGTGTGGAAACTGCTAGTCAGTTATTAAAGATGGGATAGCAGTACATTTGGAAAGTGGTGAAATCATTGGACAAAGTCAGCATGGATTTACGAAAGGTAAATCATGTCTGACGAATCTTATAGAATTTTTCGAGGATGTTACTAGTAGAGTGGATAAGAGAAGACCAGTGGATGTGTTATTTCTGGACTTACAGAAGGCTTTCGACAAGGTCCCACATAAGAGATTAGTATACAAACTTAAAGCACACGGTATTGGGGGTTCAGTATTGATGTGGATAGAGAACTGGCTGGCAGACAGGAAGCAAAGAGTAGGAGTAAACGGGTCCTTTTCAGAATGGCAGGCAGTGACTAGTGGGGTGCCGCAAGGCTCAGTGCTGGGACTCCAGCTATTTACAATATATATTAATGAGCTGGATGAGGGAATTGAATGCAACAGCTCCAAGTTTGTGGATGACACAAAGCTGGGGGGCAGTGTTAGCTATGAGGAGGATGCTAGGAGGCTGCAAGGTGACTTGGATAGGTTGGGTGAGTGGGCAAATGCATGGCAGATGCAGTATAATGTGGATACATTTTGAGGTTATCCACTTTGGTGGCAAAAACAGGAAAGTAGACTATTATCTGAATGGTGGCCGATTGGGAAAAGGGGAGATGCAACGGGACCTGGGTGTCATGGTACATAGAACATAGAAACATAGAAATTAGGTGCAGGAGTAGGCCATTCGGCCCTTCGAGCCTGCACCGCCATTCAATATGATCATGGCTGATCATCCAACTCAGTATCCCGTACCTGCCTTCTCTCCATACCCTCTGATCCCTTTAGCCACAAGGGCCACATCTAACTCCCTCTTAAATATAGCCAATGAACTGGCCTCGACTACCCTCTGTGGCAGAGAGTTCCAGAGATTACACCAGTCATTGAAAGTAGGCATGCAGGTGCAGCAGGCAGTGAAGAAAGCGAATGGTATGTTAGCATTCATAGCAAAAGGATTTGAGTATAGGAGCAGGGAGGTTCTACTGCAGTTGTACAGGGTCTTGCTGAGACCACACCTAGAATGTTGCGTACAGTTTTGGTCTCCAAATCTGAGGAAAGACATTCTTGCCATAGAGGGAGTACAGAGAAGGTTCACCAGACTGATTCCTGGGATGTCAGGACTTTCATATGAATAAAGACTGGATAGACTCGGCTTGTACTCGCTAGAATTTAGAAGATTGAGGGGGGATCTTATAGAAACTTACAAAATTCTTAAGGGGTTGGACAGGTTAGATGCAGGAAGATTGTTCCCGATGTTGGAGAAGTCCAGAACAAGGGGGTCACAGTTTAAGGATAAGGGGGAAATCTTTTGGGACCGAGATGAGAAAATCATTTTTCACACAGAGAGTGGTGAATCTGGAATTTTACTTCGGAGTCACGTGAGTGACTACATGAAGAACCCGCTCAGTGCGCAGGCGCGGCATTACGCCAGCAGTGCAACAGCGGCGGCAGCTGGAGTTAGGCTTTCCGGCAGCAGTTTAAAAAACGGACCGTTAGGTAAGTATACTGAAGTAGTGGAAGATCTAACGGAGAAGGAGAGTCGTTGTGTGGTGTGTTCTTTACAAAAATGAGTACACTCAGGAAAGACTCTTGAAGAGAACTGCCCCCAGCTCAACTCCACCAGAGGAGCGTTCAATCTCAGGGGGGCAGCAACAGGCGGCAGGACCGCTCATAGAGCGCTCCGCTATCCCCGAGACCGAGCCAAGCCCAGTCCCACTAATGCCTGAACAGCGGACAGGGAGAAAATACACCAGAAAAACTAACCGGCCGGTAATTTCCGATTCGTCGGATGGGGACATGTCTCCACCTAAACGGAGGAGAGACAGCCGCCTGAGCTTACAACAGCTCTTGGAGCAGATGCTCCAGCGGGATACGCAGAAAGAGCGTTCTTGCGGAGGAAGGTCAGGCACCTCCTCCACAGTGTCTTGTGCACTGCCCTCTGCTCCCTCATTACTGGAGGCTAGCATTGGTGACCAGGGTTGGGCTGGTCTGGATCAGGGGCTGGCGGACGAGCTCGGGGGTATGCAAGGGGTGCAGGAACAGGAAGAGCTGCTGGGTGTGGTGGACCGCTATGTAGCAACCCCACGTGCTGGAAGACCGTTGGAACCGAAAATGGCGGCCAGCATCAATCATCTTTCAAATAAGCCCTTGCAGGAGAAGGAGGCGCTAGAACTCTACACAGCACCAGAGAACTGTGAGGCCCTCAGAGTCAAGAGTGTGAACAGCCAGATCTGGGGCACGTGGGGTCACACATTCGTCAATTTGAGATCAATAATCTCCGGCGGGAAAACATAAGACCTGCCCTCAATCCCAAATTTGCTGGGTTGTGCAGAGCCCCAGCTGCAGACACGGATGCTCTATTATTTGGGAAAGACCTCAACAAGAAACTGAGGGACATGGAGGAAGCAGCGAAAACTTTTGGCCTCATGAGGGCAGGCCCCGTGACGAGCAAACCAAGACCTACAATACCCAAGCGGCAGCACCCCACGGCATCCACCAGTCGACGTCCTCAATATGGGACTGGTGAAAGCTCGGGGACCGCATTTTATCCCCAAAGATCTTTTTTAGATCAGGGCCCAGAGGGCCCCATGGAAAATGCGCCACCCCCCAACATCGCCAGCAGGGCTGACAAGCAAAGCCTACAAGAACATGAGGAAACAAAAGAAACGCCAATAACCATGGAGGTAGGTGGGTCTGGTTCCTGCCAGCATATAGAGAATAAGGGTGCTTTACTAACAGGGGGGAGATTACACTTCTTTAAAGAAGCATGGGGTACTGTCACGAGTGACAAGTATATACTCAACAGAATTAGTGGATATAAAATTCAGTTCATGTCAGAAAAATCGCCGCCAGTTCAACATTGGCCCCAAAGGGTATTTTCTCCCTCCGTCAAAGAGAAACGTGAGGGACAAGCTGAACTGGTCATCCAAAAGACCAAACATGAACCTTCGGAATTTGTATTAAATATTTTCACTAAAACCCAAAAAGATGGTGGATGTCGCATCATCATTGACTTAACATCACTAACTAAGTTTGTTAAGTATATACATTTCAAAATGGAGACATTTGTTACTGCCAAACAACTGATTTCCAAAGGATACTTCATGGCAAGCATTGATCTTAAAGATGCTTACTATCTAATACCCATACACAAGGATCATTGCAGATACCTAAAATTTATCTGGTTAGGGCAGCTGTGGCAGTACAAAGCATTGCCCAATGGGCTAACCAGCCCCGAGATTATTCACCAAAATATTGAAAATAGCCATGGCAATACTAAGAAAACAAAAACATATTGTCATGGCATACCTGGATGATATTCTGATAGTAGGGAAAACGATGGAATTGGCTGTGGCAGCAGTATCAGCTACAAAAACAGCTCCTCGAAACTCTGGGGTTCGTTCTACATCCAGATAAATCTAAGTTGAAGCCATCCACTATCATGGACTACCTGGGCTTCACAATTAACTCAGTCCATATGACTGTTACCTTGCCAAAGGAAAAAATGGTTGCATTAGCACAATCATGCAACAATTTAATGGTCAACAAACGACCAACTATTCGACAAGTAGCAAGAGTGATTGGGAAAATGGTAGCAGCATTTCCGGCTACACAATTCGGACCTTTGCACTATCAAAATTTACAAAGAGCAAAGGTACAGGCACTAAAACGACATACAGGTCACTATGATCGTGTCATGAAATTACCCACTGAAGCAATATCAGAGCTACAGTGGTGGGCAGAAAATGTTTGGCATAGTTTCAGCTCTATCATCATCACTAACCCTACTTTAGTTCTTCAAACAGATGCCAGTGCTCAAGGCTGGGGAGCAACTAACTCCATATCCAGCACAGGTGGTAGATGGACTAACCTAGAGTCATCATTACTACTGACACTGGGCATTAACTATCTAGAGATGTTGGGCGCCTTTTATGGTTTAAAAGCATATGTACCTAATATGCAGCACTTGCATGTTCGGTTACAGATTGATAATACTACGGTGGTGGCTTATATTAACCATATGGGCGGCATAAAATCATTATAATGCGACAAATTTGTCAACGTGATTTGGCAATGGTGTGTCGAAATACATATTTGGCTATCAGCTACTTATCTACCAGGTAAGCTAAACACAGTGGCAGACACCAGGTCACGCAAATTCAATGATAACATCGAATGGATGTTAAACCCTAAAGTATTTGCTAAAGTTATTAAGCAGTATGGAATGCCAGATATCGATTTATTTGCATCACGACTAAATCACCAGTTACCTATGTATGTCACTTGGGAACCAGACCCAGATGCAGCAGCGTAGATGCCTTCACGCTGGATTGGGGAAATTTCTTCTTCTATGCTTTCCCTCCCTTCTGCCTCATCAGTCGGGTACTTCGTAAAATACAGATGGACTCTGCTTCTGGAATTTTGATGGAGCCCGACTGGCCTACACAGCCATGGTTCCCGGTTCTACATGACATGGTGGTTGAGTCACCAATGGTCTTTCCCAGTGATCCAGGATTATTAACTCACCCAGTATCAGGCATAAGCCACCCATGCCATGAGAAAATTAAACTCCTGGGTTGCAGGTTTGGAATAGACCTTACCTGGAACTGGGATTGTCCGAACGAACCATCACCACCATGTCGGCATCCCTTCGAACATCCACCAAGAGGCAGTACTTAATCAGCATAAGAAAATGGGAGAAGTACTGCCAGGAAACAGGGACAACATATGCAACAGCCACAGCCACCAACGTACTGGAGTTCCTGGCCCATCTACACCATGATGAAGGGATTAGTTACAGTGCCATCAACACAGCGCGGAGTGCTCTTTCTGCTTATCTCAAACCAGCAGGAAAACAGGCAATGGGATCCCATCCACTGGTGGTAAAACTGATGAAGGGCATTTATAATATCAAGCCCCTAAACCCAGGTATACCCATATTTGGGATATCAGTGTGGTCCTGACATACCTCAGGGAATGGCCACCTGCCAGATCCCTCAGCCTCGAGCAATCTACACTAAAGACGCTCATGTTGATGGCACTCGTATCCGCTCAGAGGGTCCAGTCACTACACAAGTTAAGGCTGGACAACATGGTGACCACCCCAGATCAGATCACATTCATCATACAGGGTCTGGTGAAGCAAAGCAGGCGAGGAACAGCTAATCCACTGGTGGTATTCCGGGCCTACCCACCAGAGCCACGGTTGTGTGTCGTGACCCATCTACAACATTACATAGACACAACCCACAATATCAGAGGGAGTGAAAAAGCCTTATGGGTCAGCCACAAGAAACCTCATGGCCGGGTAACGAGCCAAACCATTTCAAGATGGCTCAAACAGGTACTGAAGGCTGCCGGAATAGATACTAATACATTTAAACCTCATTCCACTAGGGCAGCATCTACATCAACGGCCGAGAGAATGGACGTACCGGTTGACCATATTCTGAATACAGCAGGATGGTCGAGGGAAACGACATTCAGAACTTTTTATAATAAGCCGTTGATGAAACCTGATTTATTTGCAGAGAAAATATTACAAGCTGCAAATATTTAATTTAAGCCCGGGGGAGCAATTTAATTTTGTTATTGTTAATAAATACATTTTTTGTTTCTTGAAAAACAGATTCATTGGTTGATTACGATAACACTTCCTCCCTCAAGAACTTCGGCAGTGAGTGAAATAAAACTGAAGAAGGGTTTCGGCCCGAAACGTTACCTATTTCCTTCGCTCCATAGATGCTGCTGCACCCGCTGAGTTTCTCCAGCAATTTTGTGTACCTTCGATTTTCCAGCATCTGCAGTTCCTTCTTTAACACAGTGAAATAAAACTGTTCCACGGTTTGAAATCACAGAGCTTTGAAATCTTCACGTAGTCACTCACGTGACTCCGAAGTAAAATAGTAAGATTAAACGAGAACTTACCAGTTTGAAGTTTGATCTGTATTTTATGAGGAGTTACGATGAGGGATTACGTGCCCTCCGCTCCCACTCTCATTATATGGATCAAACTAATAAATTGATGTCTCCTTTTCTTTACTATGTTTACTTCAAATACCTGTGTCTATCTGTGATTCCACACCGCTGCTTGGAAGTATGCCGCGCCTGCGCACTGAGCGGGTTCTTCACGTAATCCCTCATCGTAACTCCTCATAAAATACAGATCAAACTTCAAACTGGTAAGTTCTCGTTTAATCTTACTATTCTCTGCCACAGAAGGTAGTTGAGGCCAGTTCATTGGCTATATTTAAGAGGGAGTTAGATGTGGCCCTCGTGGCTAAAGGGATTAGGGGGTATGGAGAGAAGGCAGGTACAGGATACTGAGTTGGATGATCAGCCATGATCATATCGAATGGCGGTGCAGGCTCGAAGGGCCGAATGGCCTACTTCTGCACCTATTTTCTATGTTTCTATGTTTCTATTTATTTGGCCATTATTCTCCTGGATAATTCTCTTGCTTATAAAGGGCCTGTCCCACTGTATGAGGTAATTCAAGAGTTCTCCCGAGTTCTCCCCTGATTCGAGCTCGTGTAATGTACGTAGCGGGTACGTAGGGGCTTGTACGAGTAAAAAGTAACCATTTTTTTCATCACGAGTATTTTTTTACTCGTGGACATTTTTCAGTGTTGAAAAAAAGTCACGAGTTTACCGGATTTCCCGAGTACCTACCGTTACTCGTACAAGACGCTGAGTGACATTCATGAGCTCCTATGTACCCGCTACATACATTACACAAGCTCGAATCAGGGGAGAACTCGGGAGAACTCTTGAATTACCTCATACAGTGGGACAGGCCCTTTACTCTGTTTACGTTAAAAACTAAGACATTTCAGAGATTTTGAGTAATGCACTAGGCAGGAGCAGTACTATCACCCGATAGTCTGGCAAAGTGTGCAGGGCAAAGGTCATTGCAGAACTCCACAATGCTGTGTCTGTTCAAGCTAGTTATTGCTGGAGAATAGAGAAGTGATTATTTTGGATAAGAGATTGTATGGCGCCGATAGGAAGACAAGAACTTAAAACAATCTCCATCATTGGAAACATACTGCAAAGCTAATTAATGAGGTCAACTACAAACAGGAGACTTGGAGATGTGTCGGAAGGAACTGCAGATGCTGGTTAAAACTGACACAAAACACAGATAGACTCAAAACTGAGTAACTCAGCGGGTAATACAGCATCTCTGGAGGAAAGGAATAGATGACGTTTCACCTTCAAAGTCGTCTTGTTGAGTCTCATTGTCTGTAACTCGTTTTCACCCAGCACACAGCCAACAATGGCCTGTTTCCTTTATCATTGTTATTTTATTGCATATCTTTCATTTATTTGTATTATATCTCTCTACATCACCGTCAATATCTCTCGTTTCCCTTTCCCCTGAAGAAGGGTCTCGACCCGAAACGTCGCCTTTTCTCCAGAGATGCTGCCTGACCTGCTGAGTTACTCCAGCTGTTTGTGTCTATCTTCTTTGTGTAAATGATGAAGACCAATGAGAGAAACTGACTTTGCATTTTCTAACATTTAACATAAGTGGAATCTGATTGTAGTTTTCAGATGGTCAGAGGGAGCTGATAGGAATGATACATAGATACATAGAAAATAGGTGCAGGAGTAGGCCATTCGGCCCTTCGAGCCAGCACCACCATTCAATGTGATCATGGCTGATCATCTACAATCAGTACCCTGATCCTGCCTTCTCCCCATATCCCTTGATTCCTCCAGCCCTAAGTGCTCTATCTAACTCTCTATTGAATGCATCCAGTGAGTCGGCCTCCACTGCATTCTGAGGCAGATAATTCCACAAATTCACAATTCTCTGGGTGAAAAAGTTTGTCCACATTACAGTTCTAAATGGCCTCCCCTTATTGTTAAACGGTGGCCCCTGGTTCTGGAACCCCCCCCCCCCCCCCAACATTGGGAACATGTTTCCTGCCTGTATTGTGTCCACTTACCTGTAATGAGTAATTTGAATCTGATGGCCACCTCCAGTTTAAATTCCATTTGGAATCTTTTTGGAGGACCAGGAAACCAAGAACCAAGAACCAAGGCATAGTCTAAAAATGAGAGCTTGGCCTTAAAGGTAGGAGGTGTGAAAATCGCAGAAATCGTCTCCTCAAGCAGAATTTGCTGGGAGGTCAATTCTTCATTTTAATCTAAGATTGCATGTTTCTTAACAAATCATGTTAAGAGGTCTGGAGAAAGTACAGGTAAATGGACTCAAGCCAATGATAAGAGTCATAGAGTGATACAGCGTGGAAACAGGCCCTTAGGCCCAAATTGTCCACACCAGCCAACATGTCCCATATACCTGAATTTGGACCATATCATATATAACCATATAACCATAACAGCACGGAAACAGGCCATCTCGGCCCTTCAAGTCCGTGCCGAACATTTAAATTTTTTTTTTCTTTTTTAATTAAAAATAAAATACTTCCCTAGTCCCATCTACCTGCACTCGGACCATAACCCTCCATTCCTTTCCCGTCCATATACCCATCCAATCTATTTTTAAAGGATAACATCGAACCTGCCTCCACCACTTCCACTGGAAGCTCATTCCACACAGCTACCACTCTCTGAGTAAAGAAGTTCCCCTAATGTTCCCCCTAAACTTCTGTCCCTTAATTCTCAAGTCATGTCCCCTTGTTTGAATCTTCCCTACTCTCAATGGGAAAAGCTTATCCACGTCCACTCTGTCTAACCCGCTCATAATTTTAAAGACCTCTATCAAGTCCCCTCTTAACCTTCTGCGCTCCAAAGAATAAAGACCTAACTTGTTCAACCTTTCTCTGTAACTTAGTTGCTGAAACCCAGGCAACATTCTAGTAAATCTCCTCTGTACTCTCTCTATTTTGTTGACATCCTTCCTATAATTAGGCGACCAAAATTGTACTCCATACTCCAGAATTGGCCTCACCAATGCCTTGTACAATTTTAACATTACATCCCAACTTCTATATTCAATGCTCTGATTTATAAAGGCCAGCACACCAAAAGCTTTCTTTACCACCCTATCTACATGAGATTCCACCTTCAGGGAACTATGCACAGTTATTCCTAGATCCCTCTGTTCAACTGCATTCCTCAATTCGCTACCATTTACCGTGTACGTCCTATTTTGATTTGTCCTGCCGAGATGTAGCACCTCACATTTGTCAGCATTAAACTCCATCTGCCATCTTTCAGCCCACTCTTCCAAATGGCCTAAATCTCTCTGTAGACTTTGAAAATCGACTTCATTATCCACAACACCACCTATCTTAGTATCATCTGCATACTTACTAATCCAATTTTCCACACCTTCATCCAGATCATTGATGTGCATGACAAACAACAGTGGACCCAACACAGACCCCTGAGGCACCCCACTAGTCACCGGCCTCCAACCTGACAAACAGCCATCCACCATTACTCTCTGGCATCTCCCATTCAGCCACTGTTGAATCCATCTTGCTACTCCACCATTAATACCCAACAATTGAATCTTCTTAACCAACCTTCCATGAGGAACCTTGTCAAAGGCCTTACTGAAGTCCATATAGACAACATCCACTGCTTTACCCTCATCAATTTCCCTAGTAACCTCTTCGAAAAATTCAAGAAGATTAGTCAAGCATGACCTTCCAGGTACAAATCCATGTTGACTGTTCCTAATCAGACCCTGCTTATCCAGATGCTTATATATATTATCTTTAAGTATCCTTTCCATTAATTTGCCCACCACTGACGTCAAACTAACAGGTCTATAATTGCTAGGTTTACTCTTCGAACCCTTTTTAAACAACGGAACAACATGCGCAGTACGCCAATCCTCCGGCACTATTCCCGTTTCTAATGACATTTGAAATATTTCTGTCATAGCCCCTGCTATTTCTACACTATATCATTTTAAACCTATTCTATCCATGTACCTGTCCAAATGTTTTTTTTAACATTGTGATGGTACCTGCCTCAATACTTCCTCTGGCAACTCATTCCATCTACATCTCACCCACTGTTGCCCTCAGCTCCTCACATTTTCCCCCCTAAATGATAATGCAGCAGATCCCAGGTGCTCTGTTGCCTTGCTCTGACTGCCCTGTGAAAATCACAAATACACTACTGGGATTGACTCCTGCTAGAAGGAAACTGTCTTTGATTGATCGAGTAAAGAACTAGGAGCCCTGCAGTGCCACTCTCTGGATGTATTACATCATGCAGAAAATAAAGTGAAACAAGCTTTCAGCGATTTAGTTTAGTTTAGTTTAGAGATACAGCGTGGAAACAGGCCCTTCAACCCACCGAGTCCACACCGACCAGTGATCATGCAATTCTAGGTTATCCCAGTTTTGAATCCTACACACTCGGGGCAATTTACAGAGGCCAATTAACCTACAAACCTGCACGTCTTTGGAACGTGGGAGGAAACCGGAGCACCTGGAGAAAACCCACGCGGTCACAGGGAGAATATACAAACTCTGTACAGACAGCACCCGTAGTCAGGATCGAACCCAGCAACTCAACCACTGCACCACATTGTCCCACCCATCCCCTCAAAATATTGGTTATAAATGAAAAATAATTTGATAGATCATTTGTTGACATTGGCTTGACAGTTAAATGCATTAGACATGTGGTTGACTGAATTTGAACATGGTTCCAAATTTGGCATTTATAGAAAACTCCTCAAAATTATTCAAAACAATAGTTACTAAAGAATATGATAATGTATCAAGTATTCACACAAGGTTAATAGAACATAGAACAGTACAGGGTCAGCCCCTTCATCCCACAATGTCATAAGGTCATAAGTGATAGGAGCAGAATTAGGCTATTCAGCCCATCAAGTTCACTGGCTGATCTATCTTTCCCTCTCAACCACATTCTCCTGCCTCCCCCCCATAACCCCTTCCCCATAATCATGAATCTATCTATCTCTGCCTTAAAAATATCCCTAGGTCTCCACAGCTTACTGCAGCCATAAATTCCACAGATTCATCGCCCTCTGACTAAATAAATTCCTCCTCGTCTCCTTCCCAAAGGAGCGTCCTTCAATTCTGAGACTATGTCCTCTAGTCCTACACTCTCCCACGAGTGGAAACATCCTCCCCACATCCTATTTACCCAGGCCTTTACTCTTCTGTTTCAATGAGGTCTCCCCTCAATCTTCGAAACACGAGCAGGCACAGGCCCTATGCCATCAAATGCTCATCGTATGTTAACCCATTCATTCGTGGGATCATTCTTGTAAACCTCCTCTGGTCCCTCTCCAGAGCCAACACATCCTTCCTCAGATGTAACCCTACTTTTTAAAAAGGGAGGGAGAGAGAAAACGGGGAATTACAGACCAGTTAGTCTAATATCGGTAGTGGGGAAACTGCTAGAGTCAGTTATTAAAGATGGGATAGCAGCACATTTGGAAAGTGGTGAAATCATTGGACAAAGTCAGCATGGATTTACGAAAGGTAAATCATGTCTGACAAATCTTATATAATTTTTCGAGGATGTAACTAGTAGAGTGGATAGGGGAGGACCAGAGGATGTGTTATATCTGGACTTTCAGAAGGCTTTCGACAAGGTACCACATAAGAGATTGGTATACAACCTTAAAGCACATGGTATTGGGGGTTCAGTATTGATGTGGATAGAGAACTGGCTGGCAGACAGGAAGCAAAGAGTAGGAGTAAACGGGTCCTTTTCAGAATGGCAGGCAGTGACTAGTGGGGTGCCGCAAGGCTCAGTGCTGGGACCCCAGCGATTTACAATATATATTAATGATTTGGACGAGGGAATTGAATGCAACATCTCCAAGTTTGCGGATGACACGAAGCTAGGGGGCAGTGTTAGCTGTGAGGAGGATGCTAGGTGGCTGCAAGGTGACTTGGATAGGCTGGGTGAGTGGGAAAATGCATGGCAGATGCAGTATAATGTGGATAAATGTGAGGTTATCCACTTTGATGGCAAAAACAGGAAAGTAGACTATTATCTGAATGGTGGCCGATTAGGAAAAGGGGAGATGCAACGAGACCTGGGTGTCATGGTACACCAGTCATTGAAAGTAGGCATGCAGGTGCAGCAGGCAGTGAAGAAAGCTAATGGTATGTTAGCATTCATAGTAAAAGGATTTGAGTATAGGAGCAGGGAGGTTCTACTGCAGTTGTACAGGGTCTTGGTGAGACCACACCTGGAGTATTGCGTACAGTTTTGGTCTCCAAATCTGAGGAAAGACATTCTTGCCATAGAGGGAGTACAGAGAAGGTTCAACAGACTGATTCCTGGGATGTCAGGACTTTCATATGAAGAAAGACTGGATAGACTCGACTTGTACTCGCTAGAATTTAGAAGATTGAGGGGGGATCTTATAAAAACTTACAAAATTCTTAAGGGGTTGGACAGGCTAGATGCAGGAAGATTGTTCCCGATGTTGGGGAAGTCCAGAACAAGAGGTCACAGTTTACGAATAAGGGGGAAATCTTTTAAAGGTCTGTCTCACTGTGCGAGTTGACCCACGAGTGACCCCGAGTGAAAGACTCGTGGTTGCGTACGAGACTACAAGTTTATGATCCAGAGTTTAACCGAGTTCCCACGGGTATGTCAAAGTTTCCCGTTTACTTCTCATTTCTGCGATGTTCCAAGTTCGTCTCCCGAGTGTACCAAGTTCCTCTCCCGTTAATCTTGAGGCAACAATGTATATCGAAGTGTTGAAAAATCATCACACGTTAAAAAAATGATGTCATGCCAGCCAAAGAACGTAGATACTATTGTGTTTGCTGCATGTGTTCTGCACAACCTGATCCGTATCAGAGGTGCAGCTTCAGGATCAGCGACAGCCATGCAGCACGGTGACTTAGTGGACAGTCAAACAGGGAGAATAACACTAGGTGCGTGGAGGAGTGGTACAAACGACGAGACTTTGGTGCCACTGCAGTGTTTTCGAGGTAACACGGGGACCAACAGTGCAAAAGAGCAGAGAGACCATCTCTGCTCCTACTATAATTCAGAATTGGGCAGTGTGCCGTGGCAGGACAGCTTATTTTGAGCGGCTGCCGACCACAGGTACATCACTGCATGAGGAGAGCCCACATGCAGAAAAATCCAGTTAATTTCATGTTTAGTTTAAATCCTGCTGACTTTTCATTGTTTAACTTTAAGTGTGGATTTTATTTTTATTGTGGTGTAAAAGTAATTTCATTGCATCTGTCTTTCCTTTAAAACGTGGTTATCATGCATCTGCTTATCTGATTGTAATCTCAAAACTTGTCATTTAGCGCATTGCATTGTATCTTTTATTGCCTGAATTTAGACTAGTGCATTTCTCAGCTGAATTAGTATATAGTGGAAATACTTTTATTTGTGCTTCATTTGTTGATTTTCATGTATGAGAAGCCCTTTTTCAGACCACTGTGTTGTTTGCTGTGGTGCTTCACCGTGATATGGGTTTGCAGGAAATTACGCATATTTCACAACATGCGCAAAAAAGCGTTTTTTATATTGAACAAGAATAAAGACTTTGTTTCACATTCAAGACATTTGTTTCACATAAGACTGTCTTATTTTCTGATCTACTGAGAGGTGACAATTTTAAACATTTAAAAAGCACAGCATATGAGGCAGCTGAGTCCTTAAATCTCACAAATGATTGTGAGAATCAAGATGTGAATATATTTTGCCTTCCTCTATTTTGTTTTCTGATGAAAGGAATATTACATTCAAGTCATGAGACTTTATAGTGATATTAAAATGAAGACTTCCAGACATCAATTTGATCTTGATAGCAAAGAACTCTCTTTTATTGTGCAATGAAGTAAACAAACAGTGAGAATCAAACGGATCAGCAAAAAGCTTTTCAACACAACACAACACAACACAAATTTATATATAAACTTCAAGCAATTTTTTCTTTTCAACCCACTCTGTCACCTTATCAATAACTTGCTTAACTTTGTTAAGCAGAATTTGTCTTTAAAAAGTCTAAGTAGCTGATATTTCTGTCCCTGATTATTGTTTCTAAAAAGAGTTCCCACGGTAGAATCACGAGTCACAAAGTTAAACGCACGGGCCACTACGTTCTTACAACGAGTTTAAAATGTTTCAAATTTTAACCACAAGAGTACATTTTACTCGTGGAAAAGTACAAACATGTTTGAACTTTTGCAAGAGTTAACAAGTTTCACGGGTACCTCCCGTTAGCGCCAAGAGTCGCTAAGTTGCGTCCACGAGTTCCGACGTTCCCGCTACGTTAATTGTACGTGATTACCACGAGTTAAATTTGTTTTAAACTCGGGGTCACTCCTGGGTCAACTCGCACAGTGAGACAGCCCTTTTAGGACCGAGATGAGAAAAACATTTTTCACACAGAGTGGTGAATCTCTGGAATTCTCTGCCACAGAAGGTAGTTGAGGCCAGTTCATTGGCTATATTTAAGAGGGAGTTAGATGTGGCCCTTGTGGCTAAAGGGATCAGGGGGTATGGAGAGAAGGCAGGTACAGGATACTGAGTTGGATGATCAGCCATGATCATATTGAATGGTGGTGCAGGCTCAAAGGGCCAAATGGCCTACTCCTGCACCTATTTTCTATGTTTCTATATGGGGCCCACAATTGCTCACAATGTCTGTAACGCATATGATGCCAAATTAATCCCTTCTGCTTGCACGTGACCAATATTCCTCCATTTCAATAGACAATAGGTGCAGGAGTAGGCCATTTGGCCCTTCGAGCCAGCACCGCCATTCACTGTGATCATGGCTGATCATCCACAATCAGTACCCCGTTCCTGCCTTCTCCCCATATCTCTTGACTCCACTATCTTTAAGAGATCTACCTAACTCTCTCTTGAAAGCATCCATAGAATTGGCCCCCATTGCCTTCTGAAACAGAGAAATTCACTGATTCATAACTCTCTGGGTGAAAAGGTTTTTCCTCATCTCCGTTCTAAATGGCCTCCCCCTTATTCTTAAATTGTGGCCCCTGGTTCTAGACTCCACCAACATCGGGAACATGTTTCCTGCCTCTAGCGTGTCCAATCCCTTAATAATATCATATGTTTCAATATGGTCCAATCCCTTAATGATATTATATGTTTCAATCCCCTCTCATCCTTCTAAATTCCAGTGTATACAAGCCCAGTCGCTCCATTTCCTGCATATTCAGTGCTCCAGTTTCTGAATTCCTTTCACAAACAAGAATACTGCATACAAGTTGTTGTGCAAAGTATTTCTAGCTAGAATTTCTCTTGTACTTTCATGGGGAACAGTGACGCTCAATTTCTCTGGTGTTTTGAAACAACTCGTATTCGAGTGAGCCCGATCATGTTGAACGTTTCCTGCTTCTTACTGTTCCTCAGATGCACCATGTGTCTAATAGTCTGCTGGTCCTCACTGTCACAGCATGCAGTGATCCTATAACAAAGCGTAGCCCGCGGATCGTGGACTTGGTTCAAGGGGCTTTGGGGAAAGGACTAGGTAAATGGACTCAAGACATCAACAAGAGACATAGTTCATGAGATTGATCCCTGGGATGGCGAGACTGTCACATGAGGAAAGATTGAAAAGACTAGGCTTGTGTTCACTGGAGTTTAGAAGGATGAGGGGGGATCTTATAGAAACATATACAATTATAAAAGGACTGGACAAGCTAGATGCAGGAAAAATGTTCCCAATGTTGGGCGAGTCCAGAACCAGGGGCCACAGTCTTAGAATAAAGGGGAGGTCATTTAAGACTGAGGTGAGAAAAATATTTTTCACCCAGAGAGTTGTGAATTTGTGTAATTCCCTGCAAGTGAAAATTTGTGTAATTCATCTGCAGTTATTTCTTAAACACTATAGAAACAGAAACATAGAAAATAGGTGAGAAGGCAGGCACAGGTTATTGATTGGGGATGATCAGCCATGATCACAATGAATGGCGGTGCTGGCTAGAAAGACCGAATGGCCTCCTCCTGCACCTATTTTCTATGTTTCTGTTTCTATAGTGTTTATGAAATAACTGCAGATGCTGGAAAAATCGAAGGTAGACAAAAATGCTGGAGAAACTCAGCAGGTGAGGCAGCATCTATGGAGCGAAGGAATAGGTGACGTTTCGGGTCGAGACCCTTCTTCAGAATGATGTGGAGATGGGGGGCGGGAAGAAGAAAGGAGGAGGCAGAGACAGTGGGCTGTGGGAGAGCTGGGAAGGGATGGGGAAGGAGGGAGAAAGCAAGCACTACCTGAAATTGGAGAAGTCAATGTTCATACCACTGGGGTGTAAACTGTCTAAGCGAAATATGAGGTGCTGTTCCTTCAATTTGCGGTGGGACTCACTCTGGCCATGGATGAGGCCCAGGACAGAAAGGTCGGATTCAGAATGGGAGGGGGAGTTGAAGTGCTGAGCCACCGGGAGATCAGGTTGGTTAGTGCGAACTGAGCGGAGGTGTTGGGCGAACCAAACTACGCTTGGTTTAACCGATGTAGAGCAGCTGAGACCTAGAGCAGCGGATGCAATAGATGAGGTTGGAGGAGGTGCAGGTGAACCTCTGCCTCACCTGGAAAGACTGCTTGGGTCCTTGGATGGAGTCGAGGGGGGGTAAAGTGACAAGGGTAGCATTTCCTGCGGTTGCAAGTGAAAGTACCAGGGGAGGGGGTGGTTTGGGTGGGAAGGGATGAATTGACCAGGGAGTAGGGAGCGGTCTCTGTGGAAAGCCGAAAGGGGAGGAGATGGGAAGATGTGGCCAGTGGTGGGATCCCGTTGGAGGTGGCGAAAATCTCGAAGGATTATCTGTTGTATGTGACGGCTGGTGGGGTAGAAGGTGAGGACAAGGGGGACTCTGTGGGGAGATGGGGAGTGAGAGCGGAGCTACGGGATATAGAGCCTCATCTATAGTCGAAGATCATCTATATGATCTATAGACAAGAGACATTGAGTCACACAGTGTGAAAACAGGCCCTTCGGCCCCACTTGCCCTGGCGACTAACATTCCCCACCAATACTTCAAGGGGCAAATCACAAACCCTTGTCTCTGCATTTTGACATTATACTTCTGTCAAACACCTTGAGAATTATTTTTTAAATTGTTGATCCCTACACTGCTGAAATAGATGTCAATAGATAAACAAATCAAATGTTTAAAAAAATCTAAATATAATACTTGTAAAGATGTTTAAATGATAGAAATGTAGTTTAGTTTAGAGATACTGCATGAAAAGAGGCCCTTCGGCCCACCGAGTCCACACCAACCAGCGATCCCCGCACATTAACACTATCCTACACACACTAGGGACAGATACATTGATACCAAGCCAATTAACCTACAAACGGCACATCTTTGGAACGTGGGAGGAAACTGGAGTACCTGGAGAAAACCCACGCAGTTCACGTGGAGAACGTACAAACTCCGTACAGACAGCACCCGTACTCAGGATCGAACCCAGATCTCTGGCGCTGTGAGGCAGCAACTCTACCGCTGCACCATCATGCCGCCTGGTTGATTACAAATATTAATATGAAGGGGAAAACATATCACTAATGTGCATGTGCATATTAGCGTAACTAAGCTCCGGCTATGGACATAGAGCTGAGGCCGGTAGTGGAATGAGAGGTCATCCGATCTCCAGCTTGCTCATATCTTTAGCTTCCAACGGTCAGCAGCAGATGGCAGGAACAAGATGACTGATGCACTGCAGTAGGACACTGGTTTGTAATCCCTTGAAGGTCATTGTAAATCGTTTCCAGGATGAACAGTGAGAAATACAAATTTTATGACAATTTAAAAAAAAAAGTTAATCTCCTGGGCCTGATCAGATACATCTGAGGACACTGTGGGAAGCCAGAGAAAAAAAATCCAGGAGCCTTGGCTGAGATATATGAAGCATCATTAGATACGGGTGAGGTGTCAGAAGCCAGGAGGTCAGATAATGTTGTGCCACTATTTAACAAGGCCATGAAGGCTTTCGGTACATTGACCTTCATTAGTCAGGATATTGAGTATAGAAGATGGGATGTCACAGTACAGCTGTGCAAGGTGCTGGTGAGTATCGGAGTATGGTCTTCAGTTTTTGTCATCCTGATATAGGAAGGATGTGGTCAAGCTGGAAAGAGAGCAGTGAAAATTTACAATACGATAGAACGTTATGTGCAGTTTGATAGCCACAGGGAAGAAGGATCTCCTGTGGCGTTCTGTTCTGCATCTTGGCATGTTGCCAGGACATGAGGGCCTGAGCTATAGGGAGAGGTTGGGCAGCCTAGGAGGAATTACCTTGAGCCCAGGAGGTGTTAATGGTAGATGAGCAGCTTGGGTCAAAGGGCCTGTTTCCATGCTGTGACTAATTGCAAATTATATCACAATAAAATCAAAGGTGCTTTTGCATTAAATTGTTTAATGTATAAGTAAGTAGGATGGATATTTTGTAATGTTTGAAAAATAGAGTTATGGGCCTGTCCCACTTAGGCGATTTTTCAGGCGCCTGTCAAGTTGCCTAAAAATCCCCAACTGGCTGGAACGGTGACTGTCAGAGTGGGACACACGGACGGACGGACGCGCGCACACACACACACATACACACACACACACACACACACACACACACACACACACACACACACACACACACACACACACACATTGACTGACTGACTGACTGACTGACTGACTGACTGACTGACAGACGGCGGGGGACAGGGCAAGCAGGGGGGGGGCGCTGACTGAAATTCACACTTTCAAGGTGATACAGACACACACCGTAATGAACAGGAAGGTTGGCGCTGTAATTAAGACAGCTAAAGCACCGTGTACGGTAAGAACGGGGAGGGAGAAGGGGGGAGAAGGAGGGAGAAGGGGGGAGAAGGGGGGAGAAGGGGGGAGAAGGAGTGGACAACGTTTAAGAAGCCAGAGATACACGGCTGTGAAGCTCGGCAGACATTTATAGTTTAGAGTTCCCTTTATTGTCATTCAAACTTTTAGTTTGAACGAGATTGCGTACCTTGCAGTCATGACAGAAAATAAAATAACAGAACACACAATGAACACAGTTTAACATCCACAGTGAGTCTACCAGGCACCTCCTCACTGTGATGGAAGGCAAAAGTCTTAAACATTAACATTAAACATTAACATTACTGGTCGGTTATCCTTGGTTCTGAAAACTACTGCTTAGGTTTTTTTTCCCCAACGAGCCAATGAAATTCACCAGTCAGCACCAGCTACAACCTACAAGAACCTACGAGAATCTTCGACCTCCTGGCAACCCACTAGGACCTCCTGTTGACCCACCTACGGCACGAGAATTCTCGCTACTCTCCATGGCGGCTTCATTCTAGTGGCCGCTAATTTTTCAACACGTTGACAAATTCGCGGCGACCATAATGAGGCCGCGACTAGTTCCCAGAATGCGGGAATTCGTCACGACCATGAAGGCGACTCCCCGGCAACCACCCGCAAACATGTGGCGACCATGTGGCGACAGCATAGTCTCCTGCAGTCGCCTAAAAAGTCGCCTAAGTGGGACAGGCCCATTAGGGTAAAGAATGCAACTTGAAGCGGACTTATTTACTTCAAGGCAGATTTTTATTTTGCTGGTTGTTTCATGATTTGAATGAATGTTATAATTTCTGTCATGCCCTGAGTTTCTGCCTCACAAAATACCTCTTAAAAGCGAGGCCTGAGTTCTATTCTAAATATACAGTCAGATATGAGAACGTCGAGTCACATCTGTGCATCACATTTCTGTCATATCCAAGTTTTCAATGGCTCTTTTACCTGGCTTTAAAGATGATCCTGACACAAGTGATCGTTCAGCCACTGAGATCCATGAGATTCATTACTGGATGGTAATAAATGTGAGAGCACTCACTCCAATGTCGTACAGGTTTGTAGGTTAATTGACTTTGTAAATGTAAAATTGTCCCTAGTATGTGTAGGATAATGTTAGTGTGTGGGGATCGCTGGTTAATACGGGCTCGCTACATCTCTAAACTAAGCTAAGCACATCCGTTGCTTATTACTTTTAAGAGAAATGACAACTTCATAGATCTTACTCTGGCTCCTGATTCCTATCATTCGAGGGGAAAGAGACAATCTTCACAGATTCTAGTGTACTGTAGAGCAAGAGTCCAGAACTAGCAACTATTCTCCCAATCAGTAATACAAGACTATCTACCTCATCAGGGACCCTCGGATCTTTGATCTTTACTACCTTTACTGCACTAAACGTTATTCCCTTATCATGTATCTATACACTGTAAATGGCTCAATTGTAATTATGTATTATCTTTCCACGGACTGGATAGCACAGCAACAAAAGCTTTTCCTCGGTACACGTGACAATAAACTAAACTGAACTGAAATGAAAATCTACTTTTGGATCAGATTATCAGTGCAAGGGAAAGATGTGTTGTGATTTTTCATTAACAGTTGCGTTAACTAGAATGATTAATTATGAGGGTGGCAAGTCAGTAGAGCTGCTGCCTCACAGCTTCAGTACCCTGCTTTTAATCCTGACCCTCAGTGCTGCCTGCATGAAGTTTACGTAATGTTTCTGCGATTGTGTGGGTTTCCTTCAGATACTGGAGTTGTCCCAAAGTGAGAAGCGGTAGTCGTTGTGATTTTGGAAAGAATAAAATGGTTTAGGATAGGATTAATGTAAAATGAGTATTTTTATAAGGCAGCCAGGTGGTGCGACAGCAGAGCTACTGCCTTACAGCGCCAAAGACCCGGGTTCGATCCTGGCTACGGGTGCTGTCTGTACAGAGTTTGTACTTTCTCCCTGTGACCTGCATGGGTTTTCTCCGAGATCTTCCATTTCCTCCCACACTCCAAAGACGTACATGTTTGTAGGTTAATTGGCTTGGTGTAAATGTAACATTTCTCTGGTTTGTGTAGGGTAGTGTAAATGTGTGGTGATTGCTGGTCGGTGTGGATTCAGTGGGCTGAAGGGCCTCTGTCCGCGATGTATCTCTAAACTAAACTAAACTAAAAATGTGATGGTTGACAAGGACTCAGTAATCTGATGGGCTTGTTTCCATGCTGTATCATTCTGCGACTCAACGTGAACCTAACTGATTATGACGGGTATACCCAAATGTAAATGAGATTGAAGCTTGTTCATAGTTTTGCACAGCAAAGGATTCTTTGAAAGCAATGAGAGTGTTTCTATATGATATATTGTTCCAGCAGGAACTATGTACCTGCACTCCTAGATCCATCTGCTTTACAACACTCACCAGAGCCCCACCGTTTAACTGTGATCATTCTTGTTACAATTTTTGACAAGCATCCTTGCTGTCTAAAATACCACTCACTTCAGTGTCATCTGCAAACATCCAAATCATTGATATAGATGACAAACAGCAACGGGCCCAGTACTGAACCCTGAGGCACACCACTAGTCACAGGCCTCCAGTCTGAAAGACAATCTTCCATCATCACCCTCTGCTTCCTTCTACAAAACCAATGTTTTATCCATTCGGCCATCTCTCCTTGGATCCCATGCAATTTAACGTTTCAGAGCAGCCTACCAAGCGGAACTGTGGCAAATGTCTTGCTGAAATCTGTATAGACAATGCCTACAGCTCTACTACTTAAATGGTGCATAAGGTCATGAGCGGAATAGATAGGGTAGATGCACAGAGTCTTTTACCCAGAGTAAGGGAATCAAGAACCAGAGCACATAAGTGTAAGGTGAGAAGGGAAAGATTGAATTGGAATCTGTTGGGCAACTTTCTCACAAAGAGGGTTGTGGGTACATGGAATGAGCTGCAAGAGGAGGTTATAACATCTATAGAAACTATAACAACATTTAAAAGACATTTGGACAAATACACAGATAGGAAAGGTTTTGAGGGATGTGGGCCAAATGCAGGTAGATGAGACGAGTGTAGATGGGGCACCTTGGTCAGCATGGGCAAGCTGGGCTGAAGGACCTGTTGACACTATGACTCTGAAATCCATTTTTGTTATTTTGGCTAGAATACATTTTTTTTTTAAATCCTTTTACTTCCTGTTACTCTTGACTCATATAATAGGTATGAAAGGGTAAACTTTCCTCAGACCATCCATCATAACCATACATAGTCAAAAGAAACATTATTGTAATAACCACAGCATGAGGAATGATCACTGGGGCAAGTTACACATTCAAAACGGTGCTGAAGCCCCTCAAATTGAATATCTTGAATCACAGAGTAAGCAGGGCTATGTTCTTTAACACAGTACCAAGAATATTATCAGTTGGCCAATACAACATTATAATACATCTGATTGTGTTATTCTTGTATAATTTCAATTATCACCATTATTGACATTTACTGAGATGAAAAAAGAATGCCAGTAAAGGCTAAAGAACAAGGCTATATCAGAGGCTAATATAGGAAGTTCTGAACATTATAAGTATCTTTACATTTCACCACATCAGCCGTCACACACAATGCATAATCGTCCGACATTTTCGCCAACTCCAATGGGATCCCACCACCACTCACATCTCCCCATCACCACCGCTTTCCACAGTGACCGTTCCCTCCGCAACTCCTTGGTTAACTCATCCCTTCCCACCCAAACCACCCCCCTCCCCAGGTACCTTCCCCTGCAACCGCAGAAGATGCAACACCTGTCGCTATACCTCCTCCCTCAACTCTGTCCAGGGACCCCGACAGTCTTTCAAGGTTAGGCAGAGGTTCACTTGCACCTCATCCATTGTTCAAGATATGGACTCTTATACATCGGCGAGACCAAACATAGACTGGGCAATTGTTTCGCTGAACACCTTCTCTCAGTCCGCCTTGGTCTACATGATCTCCCGGTTGCCAAACAGTTTAATTCCACTTCCCTTTCCAACACTGACCTTTCTGTCTTGGGCCTCCTCCACTGTCAGAGTGAGGCCAAATGCAAATTGGAGGAACAGAACCTCATATTTCGCTTGGGCAGCTTACACCCTAGGGGTATGATAATGATTTCTCTAACTTCAAGTAACTCTTGCATCCCCTCTCTCTCTATCCCTCTCCCACCTAAGTCATTGTACTAGTTTTAAAGTCATCTTGTTGAGTCTCATTGTCTGTAACTCATTTTCACCCTGCCCACAGCTAACAATGACCTGTTTCCTTTATCATTGGTACTTTTTTACAAATCTTTCATTCATTTGTTCTATATCTCTCTACATCACCGTCTATATCTCTCGTTGCCCTATCCCCTGACTCTCAGCCAAAACGTCACCTATTCATTTTCTCCAGTGACACGGAGTTACTCTAGCTTTTTGTGTCTGTCTTTGGCCATATTAGAGGCTGATATAGGAAAATGTGAAAATTATAAGAAAGATTAGTAGCTTGTAATAAGTTGGACCTATTGTCGATAGTAAAGATTGTTATCAAAAATTACAACAGGCTCTTGATCAGCTGGGCAAGTGGGCTGAGGAATAGTTAATGGTGTTTAATACAGAGAAGTTTGAGTTTTGAGAGGTCACTCCAAGGGTAGGACCTTCATAGTGAATGGTAGGGCCCTAGGGAGTTTTGTAGAGCAAAGGGATCTAGTATCACAGGTACATAGTTCCCTGAAAGTGGCATCCTAGGTAGATAGGGAGGTCAAGGTGGCTTTTGGTACATTGGGCTTCATCACTCAGGGTATTGGGTATAGAAGTGGGGGCATTATGTTTCAGTTGTACAAGACGTTGGTGAGGCCACATTTGGAGTATTGTGTTTAGGTTAGGTCACCCTGGAATAGGAATGATGTCATTACGTTGGAAGGAGTGCAGAGAGGATTTACGAGGATGTTGCCTGGACTTGAGGGGCTGAGCTATAGGGAGAGGTTGGGCAAGCTAGGACTTTATTCCTTGGCGTGCAGGAAGCTGAGGGGTGATCTCATAGAGGTGTATAAAATTATTAGGGGACTAGTGGTGGACAGAGTCTTTTACTGGGCTATGGGAATTACAAACAAGAGGACATGTGTTTAAGGTGAGTGGGGCAAGAAGTAATGCAAACCTGAGGGGCAATTTTACATTCAGAGAGTGGTGGGTATAAGGTACCAAGCTGCCAGAGAAAGTAGTTCAAGCCAGTACTATGACAGCGTGTAAAAGACACCGGGACAGGTGCAAGGTTAGGATAGGTTTAGACTGATGTGGGCCAAGTGCAGGCAAATGGGACCAGCTTAGCTGCGGCATCTTGGTCTGAAGGATGGCTAATGGCTAATTCTCTATGACTATTGCCTGGAGTGCAATAACAATGTCAATAACAAGAAACACGACAGAAGTTGCAATCTTCATCACATATGGCCAGATGTATATTGGTGATAAGTGTCTTGGTAGTTGCAAACATCAGGTATGAAACTTGAGGATCAATTGTTATTCTGACCAGTGTTGAGCGAAACTAACGTTTTATTCTTATGATGAAAGTTGCAAGTGACACTTCAAAATTACTGAAGTGTGGTCATCAGAATGAATACACATATTTATTTTAAAAGAATAGAACCATTTAAAAAGTGCATGTTAGCTATAAATGCACTAATTTCACAAAGGCATTTACTTAGAACATAGAACAGTACAGCACATGAGTATTCCCTTCAGCTCACAAAATTCTTCCCAAATAGGATGCCTACTTAAACCAATCCCTTCTGTCTGCATGTGTTACATATCCCTCCATCCCCGGCATATTCATGTGCCTATCTGAAAGCTTCTTAAATACCACTCTCATATCTGCTTCCACCACCATCCAGGCGGCACCGAAGATACCAGAGCAAGCCTTCTACAATCTTTGGGCGGCACGGTGGTGTAGCGGTAGAGTTGCTGCCTTACAGCACTTACAGCGCCGGAGACCCAGGTTCGATCCCGACTACCGGTGCTGTCTGTACAGAGTTTAACGTTCCCCCCTTGACAGTGTGGTTTTTTTTCCGAGATCTTCAGTTTCTTCCCACATACTAAAGACGTACAGGTTTGGTATAAATGTAAAGTTCTCCCTAGTACGTGTGTAGGATAGTGTTAGTGTGCGGTGATCGCTAGTCAGTGGATCGAAGGACCTGTTTCTACCCTGTATCTCTAAACTAAACTAAACCCCATCCCTGGCAGCAAGTTTCAGGCACCCACTACTTTCTGCGTATAAAACCTGACCCGTACATCTCCTCTAAATGTTTCCTCTCCCACCTGATACAATCTAGTATTTGACATTTCCACCCTGGGAAAAATGCTCCAAGTGTCTACGCTATCAATGCCTCTTCTCATTTTATAAACTAGCAAATCTACCCTCAGTCTTCAACGATCCACAGAAAACAATCCAAGTTTGTGCAAGCTATCTTTATAGTTAATCCCCTCTAAATCTGACAGAAACCTCTTCTGCACACTCCAATGCCTCCTCATTCTTCCTGTAATGGGGCTATCACAAATGCGGCGTAGCCAAAGTGTTATTGAGCAACAGTATGACCTCCGGACTCCTCCTCAATGGAGGTACATGTTCAGGTACATAAAGTATGCAACCTGCTGAAAAGAACAGAAGGTAGACACAAAATGCTGGAGTAACTCAGCATCTCTGGAGAGAAGGAGTGGGTGATGTTTCGGGTTGAGACCCTTCTTCAGACTGAGAGTCAGGGGAGAGGGAAACTAGATATGGAGGGGGACAAAGAGCATGTAAGGTGTTAAAACAACAGATCAGAGCAGATGATGATCAAGGAAATGTAGAATGGTTCGATGTTAGCTGATGGGAAGGTGACAGAGGCAAACAATCAGTAAAGGCTCTGTCCCACGGGTTTGCGGTCGTTGGCGGTGAAGCGCGGCATCGCCGGAAGAGGGGACCGCACGGCAACCATGAGAGCGCCGCACGGATGCTGCGCGGGGGGCCAGGTACGGCCGGTTCCACGAGCTTGCTGTTTGGCTTTCGGATCGCGGGGCTGTGGCGGCGGCTGTGGCGCACACGTACCTCATTGGCGGCGGCTGTGGCGGCGGATGTGGCGGCGGCTGTGGCGCACACGTGCCTCACTGGCGGAGGCTGTGGCGGTGAAATTTGGACTCGCTGCGCTTCTGCCGCACTGGCGGCAGCTGTGGCGGCGGCTGTGGCGGTGACTGTGCCACGCTGGCGGCGGCTGTGCGGTAAGAACATTGTTTTGGACAATGTTGGTTTTATTTTAGCACCGTGCGGTGTTGGGAACAACGCCGCACGGCCCCGGCGGTGGTCGTTTGACCGAGTGCGCGGTCTATGGCGGCCCAGGAGCGGTAGATTCTTCCTGTTTCGCCGCCAATGACCGCAGACTCGTGAGACAGGCCTTTAAGATTAATCAGAAGGACCGTGAAACTAGTCAGAGAGCCCGGTGGATGAGGGATGGAGAGAGAGGGAAAGCAAGGATTACTTGAAGTTAGAAAAGTCAATCTTCATACCGCTAGGGTGTAAGCTGCCCAAGCGAAATATGAGATGCTGTTCCTCCAATTTGCGCTGGGCCTCACTCTGACAATGGAGGAGGCCCAGGACAGAAAGGTCAGTGTGGGAATGGCAGGGGGAGTTAGTGTTTGACAACCGGGCGATCGGGTAGGCAGAGCAGTATCTGCTTAACAGAATAATAGTTACGACAAGGGCATCTTCATCAGAACCTCCTGTAAAATGTTGTTCACAAATATCAGACCATTAGAAATGATGATGTCACTCTCAGGAACTTTATAACGTAACAACTCTTTCATCTGCTGAGATCAAGCGTGAAAAAGTATCAGCTGTGATTAGCCTGATTACTCTGGAGCATCAGCTTTGGTTGCCATGGCGATTGAACCTCCATCACCTCACACTACTCTATATATTGACACCCATTTCCATAGCAGCGGCAGCCATCAGCTCTGTTGCCATAATCACCCAAATACAAATGTGGCAGACTGCAATCTATTCCTTAAACCTCTAAAAGGCAGAGATTCTACAAACATCCCTCCCCCTAGTAACTACTTTGGTGCCCATAATCATGAGAGGAATAAATCAGGTAGATGCATTGAGTCTCTTGCCCAGAGTAGGGGAATCGAGGACCAGAGGACATAGGTTTATGGTGAAAGATTTAATAGGAATCTGAGGAGTAAAGGGCCTGTCCCACCGGCATACGATTGCATGCGTCTAGCGCGACCAAACGTGGTGGCTTGAGGCGTACGGCCGCGCGGGGCCGGTCCCACTTCCAACCGCGGAGGCGTCTGTAGTTGTGCGGGGCTGGTCCCGACATCATACTCACCAATCAGCTGGGCTGGAGGCGGGCCGACTGAAATTGGACGTCGCACGGCGTCGGACGGTGACATCATCATGCAATGGCACGCCGGGCGGTGACGTCATCGCACAACGCCACGCGCTAGGCGTACTCCGTCAAGACGCTGCATATGGCGTCAAGACGCTGCGTACGCCCATCGAGGCGCTGCGTACAGCCTCAATGCGGCTGCGGGCCGACAGGCCTTTGTCGCGACAGTGCAAGAATTTTGGAGCCCCGCGCGATGTCGGGACCAGCCCCGCATAACTCCATACGCCTCCAGCGATCGAAGTGGGACTGGCCCCGCGAGGCAGTACGCCTCAAGCGACCACGTTTGGTCGCGCTAGACGCATGCTATCGCATGCTGGTGAGACAGGCCCTTAACTTTTTCACACAAAGGGTGGTGGATGTATGGAACAAGCTGCCAGAGGAGGTAGTTGAGGCAGAGACTATCCCAACATTTAAGTTACAGTCAGACAGGTACATGGATAGGACAGGTTTGGAAGGATACAGACCAAATGGTGGCAGGTGGGACTAGTGTAGCTGGGACACGTTGGCCAGTGTGGGCAAGTTGGGCCAAAGGGCCTGTTTCCACACTGTATGACTCCATAACTCTATGAAAGATGGCCTTTTTAATGGCCTTCACTCGAAACAGTGAAGCTTTTAAACATTACCGTTTTGCTTTCTATACACCGCTCCACCTAAATAATAGTTCAAGTTCAGGTTCAAGTGAGTTTATTGTCATGTGTCCCTGATAGGACAATGAAATTCTTGCTTTGCTTCAGCACAACAGAACATAGAAGGCATTGACTACAAAACAGATCAGTGTGTCCATATACCATTATATAAATATATACACACATGAATAAATAAACTGATAAAGTGCAAATAACAGATAATGGTCTATTAATGTTCAGAGTTTTGTCCGAGCCAAGTTTAATAGCCTGATGGCTGTGGGGAAATAGCTATTCCTGAACCTGGTCGTTCAAATAGCTCAAATGAAGGGAAATGCAGAATATAAATAAAAGTAACCAAGTAAAAGATTGGAGGAAGACTGTTTACCTTTTGAAATTGGTTCGATTATATTTGCTCCCACAAAACTGCATAAAAAAACAATTGACAATTTTAATAATGTATGTTTGTTATTTTTCTATTATAATATGTTACTATACTTTATAATATGTTTGCTTCTAATAAAAATATTGTAAAAAAAAAAAAAGATTGGGCTAAGATGACTCAAATGTACAAGAGAAAATCCCTAGAGAGGATAGCTGACAGTAATGACAAGTATAAGTTGTGATCCAAACATGCCCCTGCTGTTTCCTTCTTATGGAACTGGTTTAGCTCTTCCGGAGTGAATTTCTCCCCAGGCCTCACAATGTCCAAATTAGTTTAGCTTAGTTTAGAGATACAGCGCGGAAACAGGTCATTTGGCCCACCGACCAGAGATCCCCGCACATTAACGCTGTCCTACACACACTAGGGACAATTACACTTATACCAAGCCAATTGACCTACAAACCTGTATGTCTTTGGAGTGTGGGAGGAAACCGAAGATCTTGGAGTAGACACACGCGGTCATGGGATCGAACCCGGGTCTCTGGCGTTGTAAGGCAGTAACTCTACCGTTGCGCCATCGTGCTGCCCGGATGGTGTTGGAAGCAGATACGAGAGTGGCATTTAAGAAGCTTTCAGATTGGTACACGAATATGCAGGGATTGGAGGGATAGGTAACACACGCAGGCAGAAGGGATTGGTTTACGCAGGCATCCTGTTTGGTTAGATTATTGTGGGCTGAAGGGACGAGTATACTCCTGTGCTGTACTGTTCCATGTTCTCCATGTCCAGCACCCGTAGTCAGGATCAAACCCGGGTCTCTGGTGCTGTGAGCGTTGTAAGGCAACAACTCTACCGCTGGTAAACAAAAGTGCTGGAGAAACTCAGCGGGTGCAGCAGCATCTATGGAGCGAAGGAAATAGGCAATGTTTCGGGTTGAAACCCTTCTTCAGACTGACATAGGGCGGGGGGGGGGAGGGGGGGAGAAGAAAGGAGAAAGGAAGAGGAGGCGCCCGAGGGCTGAGGGAGATCTGAGAAGGGGAGGAGACAGCAAGGGCTACCGGAAATTGGAGAAGTCAATGTTTATGCCGCTAGGGTGCAGACTGCCCAAGCGGAATATAAGGTGCTGCTCCTCCAATTTCCAGTGGTGCTCACTCTGGCTATGGAGGAGACCCAGGACAGAAAGGTCAGATTCAGAATGGGAGGGGGAGTTGAAGTGCTGAGCTACAGGGAGATCAGGTTGGTTAATGCGGACCGAGCGGAGGTGTTCGGCGAAGCAATCGCCAAGCCTACGCTTGGTCTCACCGATGTAGATCAGCTGACATCTAGAGCAGCGGATGCAATAGATGAGGTTGGAGGAGGTGCAGGTGAACCTCTGTCGCACCTGGAATGACTGCTTGGGTCCTTGAATGGAGTGTCGAGGGGGGAGGTAAAGCGATAAGTGTAGTATCTCTTGCGGTTGCAAGGGAAAGTGCCCGGGGAGGGGGTGGTATGGGAGGGAAGGGAAGAATTGATCAAGGAGTTAAGGAGGGAGCGGTCTTTGCGGAATGCAGACAGGGGGGAGTTGGGAAGATGTGGCGAGTAGTGGGGTCACGTTGGAAGTGGCGAAAATGACGGAGGACTACTTGTTGTATGTGACGGCTAGTGGGGTGAAAGGTGAGGACTAGGGGGACTCTGCCCTTGTTATGAGTGGGGGGATGGGGGGAGAGAGCAGTGTTACGGGGTATTGAAGGTGAGAGCCTCATCTATAGTAGGGGAGGGGAAGAATGAGGACATTTCCGATGCCCTGGTGTGGAACACCTCATCCTGGGAGCAGATGCGGTGTAGACGGAGGAATTGGGAGATGGGGATGGACACCTTACAGGAAGCAGGGTGGGAAGAAGTGTAGTCTAGATAGCCATGGGAGTCAGTGGGTTTATAGTGGATGTCGGTAAGAAGTCTAACACCTGCGATGGAGATAGTGAGGTCAAGAAATGGTAGGGAAATGTTGGAAATGGTCCAGGTGTATTTGAGTGCCGGATGGAAGTTACTGGTGAAGCGGATGAAGTCAGTGAGTTGTGTGTGGGTGCAGGAGGTAGCACCAAAGCAATCGTCGATGTAGCGGAGGTAGAGGTCGGGGATGGGCCCTGGTACGCCTCGAACAAGGATTGTTCGACGTACCCTACAAAGAGGCAGGCATAGCTGGGGCCCATGCGCGTGCCCATAGGGTTTCGGCCCGAAACGTTGCTTATTTCCTTCGCTCCATAGATGCTGTTGCACCCGCTGAGTTTCTCCAGCACTTTTGTCTATCTTCGATTTTCGAGCATCTGCAGTTCCTTCTTAAACTCTACCGCTGCTCCACTGTGCCGTCCCGAGAGTCACGTTACAATCACGACTCATTATGATCGGTGCACTCATTATAAATACTACACAAACCTTACACTACATGATGAAAAGCACCTCATATTGCACTTGAGCAACCTACAATCCAGCGGTATGAATATTGACTTCTCAAACTTCAAGTAACCCTTGCTTTCCCTGTCTCTCCAACCCTCCCCCTTCCTAGTTCTCCGACCAGTCTGACTGTTCTCCTGATTATATTTTATCTGTGTATGCTTCGTCCTCATTCCCCTAGCAAACAATGATTAATTTTACATTTTCCTTGAACTTAGTTCCCTGTGATGTCCTGTTGTCACACCTTACCCTTCCATATCTCTGTCTCCCTCTCCCCACTCTCAGTGTGAAGAAGGGTCTCGTCATCCATTCCTTCTCTCCAGAGATACTGCCTGTCCCACTGAGTTACTCCAGCATTTTGTGTCTACCTTCATGATGAAAATCATTCCTGCAATTATGACCTGGTTACCTCTTATAACTAATGACCAATAATACTAATAACTAATAAACAATAATACTATAAATTACTTGTTGTGTTGTTGCGTTAATGTGCCTGTAAGGTTGCAGCAAGTAATGGGCCTGTCCCACAGGCGATTTTTTAGGCAACTGCAGGCGACTAGTTTGTCGTGACATGTTCGCCGGCGGTCGCCGGGAGTTGTCTCCTCAGTCGCGCAAATAGTCATAGCGTCTTTCTGGTGGCCGCTAAATTTTCAACATGTTTTCGGCGACAGTGGGTTTGACGCCACTGAGCGTAGCTTGACTTCTCCAGACGTAGGTGCTGTCGTAGGTTGTCGCCAGGATGACGTAGGTTGTCGCCGGTTTTTCGGTGACCTGCTACGACTATGACAGTCGCCGGCAGTTGCCTAAAAAATCGCCAAGTGGGACAGGCCCATAATAATTTCATTGTTTCCATTTTTTCCTTTGCATGTGACAATGTAACACTATTGACTCGATTGTGTTACAACTACTTTGCAAATTGCAAATTAATACATTTCACATTTAGCTGCAATAATTTGCCAGCAATCTAGCACTTTTTCAGATGTTTTTCAACTTGTTAAACACAAGGAATACTGCTAAATTAAAATGATTTCTATTATTATTGGCTTTTGGATTATTCTGAGCTCTATATTGCTCTGAATGTGGGCTGTTCATGTGTAGACTGCAGATGCTAGTTTAAATTGAAGGAATGGGTGACAAAGAAGGGTCTCGACCCACAACTTCACCCATTCCTTCAATCCAGAGATGCTACCGGTCCCGCTGAGTTACTCCAACATTTTATGTCAATTTTAAATGCAGAGTGTTTTATCCAGAGCAGGAGAATCAAGAACCAGGGGACATCGGCTTAAGGTGAAAGAGAAAAGGTGTAATAGGAAGCTGTGGGGCAACTTTTCCCCACAGAGGGTGGGGTGCAACAAGGCTCGGTGCTGGGACCCCAGTTATTTACAATATATATGAACAATTTATACAAGGGAATTAAATGTAACATCTCTAAGTTTGCGGATGACACAAAGCTGGGTGGCAGTGTGAGCTGCAATGAGGCTGCAGGATGACTTGGATAGGTTGAGTGAGTGGGCAGAAGCATGGCAGGTGCAGTATCATGTGGATAAATGTGAGGTTATCCACTTTGGTGGCACGAACAGGAAAGCAGATTATTATCTGAATGGTGTCAGATTAGAAAAAGGGGAGGTGCAACAAGACCAGGGTGTCCTTATACATCAGTCACTGAAAGTAAGCATTCAGGTACAGCAGGCAGTGAAGAAAGCTAATGGCATGTTGGCCTTCATTGCGAGAGGATTTGAGTTTAGGAGCAAGGAGGTCCAGTTGTACAGGGCCCTGGTGAGACCGCACCTGGAGTATTGTGTCCAATTTTGGTCTCCTAATTTGAGGAAGGAAATTATTGCTGTTGAGGCAGTGCAGCGTAGCTTCACCAGATTAATTCCCGGGATGGCGCGACTGACATATGAGGAAAGATTGGAAAGACTGGGCTTGTATACACTGGAATTTAGAAGGATGAGAGGGGATCTTAGGATCTTAGGCTAGATGCAGGAAAAATGGTCCCGATGGTGGGGGAGCCCAGGCCCAGGGGTCACTGTTAAGAAAAGGGGGAGAACATTTAGGACTGAGATGAGGAAAAACGTCTTCACCCAGAGAGTTGTGAATCTGTGGAATTCTCCGCCACAGAAGGCAGTGGAGGCCAATTCACTGGATATTTTCAAGAGAGAGTTCAATTTAGCTCTTAGGGCTAAAGGAATCAAGGGACATGGGGAAAAAGCAGGAATGGGGTGGTGATTTTAGATGATCAGCCATGATCATATTGAATGGCAGTGCTGGCTCGAAGGGCCGAATGGCCTACACCTGCACCTATTTTTCTATGTTTCTATGTGATGGGTGCATGGAATGAGCCGCCAGAGGAGGTAGTTAAAGCAGGTAGCAACATTTAAAAGACATTTGGATGGGTACATGGATAGGGCGTAGATAGGGCACCTTGGTCGGCATGGGCAAGTTGGGCAAAAGGGTCTGTTTCTGTGCTGTACGACCCTACCACTTAAATGGAATATTTAACTACATATGGCTACATTTAACAGTACTGCAGATTTAAACAACACCAAGACAGAGATTACATTAAATAAATTAAGATATTATGTTCATAGGTTGTGAGTAACAATTTAAGTAGTGACAATCTATGTGGGCATTTCTCTGTAGATTTCCAGACAAGACAACAGGAATTTTAAAGTGCAACGGAGTAGATTTGTACGGTTTATTTATCCATCTGGTAATACAGAAGTCCATACTGTGCTTGTCTAAAACATTCAAAATCGGATCTTCTTCTATTTCTCTCAGCCACTGAGCCATGGAGCAATGTTAGTTTTCCAACAGACCTTCGAATGCAAATCCAATGATGAGTGAATGGCGCTGCATCTGAACAGCTAAATATCCACTGTACTACAAGATGTAAAGATCAGGAGACCAACCAGCAAAGTATTATAAGGTCAGAAGTGATAGGAGCAGAATTAAGCCATTCAGCCCATCAAGTCTACTCTGCCATTCAATCATGGATGATCTATCTCTCCCTCCTAACCCCATTCTACTGCCTTCTCCCCATAACCCCTGATACCTGCACTACAATCAAGAATCTATCTATCTCTGTCTTCAAAATATCCATTGACTTGGCCTCCACAGCCTTCTGTGGCAAGGAATTCCACCCTCTGACTAAAGAAATGTATCCTCATCTCTTTCCTAAAAGAATGTCCTTTAATTTTGAGGCTATGACCTCTAGTCTTAGACTCTCCCACTAGTGGAAACATCCTCTCCACATCCACTCTATCCTGGCCTTTCACTGTTCGGTACATTTCAATGAGATCTCCCCTCATCCTTCTAAACATTAGAAACATGTTATAGTCTGCTCCCCAATCAAAAACGAGGGCTAGAACTTGAACCTATGGCTGGTCATCGTTTCATTGGCTTACTGTGCAGCCCTGGGCCTGCGCTCACAATGTAAAGACAACACAGATGCGGTCGTTGATTGTTTTAAACATTTCTGTAAGTCTGATCAATGTCTCAGAAAGTTGCTTTTAAAAATGAACTAAACTGCACCAACGATATGCTTCCAAGTGAGGTACACCGGACCAGTCCAAGATTTGAAGCACTTATTGTAATGCAAGGCTATTATGAAATTGCAACTCAGCATTTGAAGAGTGTTTAATTTTAGTGCCAGTTGGAAGCAGTTTAAGGTTCATGGGTTGAAATGTGAAATAATGCACATCATTGTTAAGACAATCGTGTAACCTAAAAGTTCTGACGCTTTCGGCAAAGCAAGAAAGATTGTAAAACACTAACGCTACTGACTTGAGTCCAACCCTTGCCCATCTCAGCTTTGTTGAAATTTCACTATTCTAGGGTTGTTCAAGTCTGTCTGAAGAAAGGTCTAGACCTGAAACGTCACCTTTTCCTTTTCTCTAGAGATGCTGTCTGACCCGCTGAGTTACTCCAGATTTTTGTGCCTATCTTCGGATTAAACCAGCATCTGCAATTCCTTCCTACACATGTCACAATTTTATGTTCCCAGAACTTCTAACCATATCCATTTTGCACTGTTCAGTTCACCCATGACTAGTGTACTTTCTGACCTAAGTTCCAAATGTTGCAATGTGTCCATTCTAAATTTTCATCCTACTTTTCAAATATAACATCCACTCCCTATCTTATACAAGAATAAGAGTGAGAGCTTAGTATAGCAGGATATCAAGACCACAACCTCTCGCTCAATGTCAGCAAAACGAAGGAGGTGATCATTGACTTCAGGAAGCACAATGGACGACATGACCCAGTCTCCATCAATGCTGTTGAAATAGAGATGGTCGAGAGGTTAAGGTTCTTAGGCGTAAATATTACCAACAATTTGCCCTGATCCAGCCACATCGATACTACAGCCAAGAACACACACAATGCCTCTAGTTCCTCAGTATACAAAGGAAATTTGGCATGTCTTCATTGACTCATTTTCACTCAGAGTGCAGTCTCTATCTGGAATAGACACAGATAGCTGGAGTAACTCAGCAGATGCTGCTTATACATCGAAGATAGACACCAAATGTTGGAGTAACTCAGAGGGACCAGCAACATCTCTGGAGAGAAGGAATAGGTGACTTTTTGGGTCGAGAGCCTTCTTCAGACTGAGAGGCAAGGGGAAAGGGTAACGAGAGATACAGATGGTGATATAGAGAGATATAGAACAAACTAATGAAAGATATGCAGTCCTAGCCTGCTCAACCTCTCCCTATAGCTCAGGTCCTCATGTACAGGCAACCTCCTTGAAATTTACTCTGTCCCCTTTCCACCTTAACAACATATTTCCTATAGCAGGGTGACCAAAACTGAACACAATACTTCAACAGTGGCCTCGCCAGTCCTTTGTACAGCTGTAACATAACATACCAACTTCTATACTCAATAGGCTGACTGATGAAGGCCAATGTGCCAAAAACCTTCTTGAACACCTTATCTCTCTGTGACACCACTTTCAAGGAACTATGTACGTGCACTCCTAGATCCCTCTGCTCTACAACACTCACCAGAGTTCTACCGTTCACTGTGAAAGTCTTGCCTCAGTTAGACTTCCCAAATTGCAACACTTTGCATTTATCTGCATTAAATTGCATATGTGATAATAATAACCAAACTAGCATTGCTGAAGCCGCCTCCAATGTTATTTTCTCCAATTATTCCACAAAAGCTGCTACTCTGGTAGCAGGAGGTGATCGATAGATTACCTCTCTTGATGTATACATTGGTCGGTTGGTGCAGTAAACTAACTAACAGCTTTCATTATCAATATCTCAGCTGCAAATTTGGTGCCAATATTTTGATGCCCTGCAAGATATACATGGAAAAGATGCTATTACTTATGGAATTAAATTAGCAAGATTGGTTCTTGTGGTTTAACATTTACATCAACCCCCATTTAGAAGATTATATTCGAAGTGCTTGCATCTCTGCCAAGGCAACACTCACACCATTGCTACTGTGGCTGCATACAAATATCATGCATATACTGGCCGTGTTGCTGTTTATTTTGCAGAAGAACTACATAGCAAGGCAGCTAATAGGTGGGGCAAAGTTTTTCTGGTTTGCAAATATCATAATGAAATGGCATGAATCCAGTTTCAATGAGACTACTAATCTTAGTTGAAAAAAGAATAAACTCCAGCAGCTATAAATCTAAAATAATGCTGAGAACACTGACACAGGATAACCTGTACAGAGAGAGATGGTGTCAATGTTTCACGTGGATGATCTTTCATTATAATATGGAAAAATTAGATATTGTTAATTAATTAAACCTTAAGGCAGAGTGGGGAGAACAAAGATATCTGCGATAGGATGGAAACCAAGAGAGAATGGCACCAGAGATAGACACGAAATGCTGGAGTAACTCAGACAGTGGCTCTGGAGAGAAGGAATGGGTGACGTGACTATGACAAGACCATGACATGATATGACTATGCCACGGTCATGTCATATGACTCCATGGCACTTGGTGGCATTAATGTCTGGTGTTGCACTGGCTGCAGGTCTTACTGGACTCAAGTGCTATAAGCAAGCGTTGCTCATTCGTACTCCTGAAATTCCACACCTGAAAACAATCTGTTTTTCAGATGGAAAACAGCTTTTTTGTAACACCAGAATGAACTTACTAACCTCCTGTCCACATTCAGCACAAGATGTCAGTACACTCCCTTACTCAATCCATCAGCACCACTCCAGCTCCTAACGTGAGAGTTCCATTTCCCCCAGAAATTACTTCCTCCAACAAAAATAATTCAAAGGAGATAAGAGCCTGTGTAGGAAGGAACTGCAGATGCTGGTTTAAACCGAAGATAGACACAAAAAGCTGGAGTAACTCAGTGGGACAGGCAGCATCTCTGCAGAGAAGGAATGGGTGACATTGCGGGTCAAGACTCTTCTTCAGACTTGTAGACTAAGGCAAAGGATACAGGATAAGAGAAAGTTATATGTAACAAAATTGGAAAGCAACAGAATTTGCAGTATTAGATTTTAGGAATAACCTCTGATGCTGGCAAAATTAGAGGTTATTCCTGTTTTTTTGTTTTTTTTGGTGTGTGTGTGTGTGTGTGCGCGTGTGCGTGTGCGTGTGCGCGTGTGCGTGTGCGTGTGTGTGTGTGAATTTAAGAACCACTGTCTTTCGCTGATGACGTCACAATGTGTCTGCTCTGTGCGCCCTTCTTCCACGCGCTGCGAGTGACGTCAATGCCCCGACCACTCTCCTCCCCCACCCCCCCCTCCCCAAACCGCCGGTTATTCAAAAGACTCGGCTGCTTGGCTTGGCTCGGGTCCGGTCCTCGGCTCGGGTCTCCCCCCCCTCTAATCCCCCCACCCTCTCTCCCCCCGCCCTCTCTCCCCCCCTCTCTCCACCCCTCTCTCCCACCCCCTCTCTCCCTCTCTCTCTCCCCCCTCTTCCACCCCTCTCTCCCCCCTCTCTCCCTTCTCTCTTTCCTCCCACCCTCTCTCCCATCTCCCCCCCTTTCTCCCCCCTTCCTCCTCCCCACCTCCACCATCCCTCCCCCCCTCTCTCCCCCTTCTCCTCCCCCTCTCTCCTCCCCACCTCCACCATCCCTCCCCCCCTCTCCCCCCTCCCCCTCGCCCCTCCCTCTCTCCCCCCTCTCTTCCCACCTCCCTCCCTCCTCTCTCCCCCCCTCTGTCTCTGTCTCTGTCCCTCTCTCTCAATCTCTCTGCCCCTCTCTCTCTCTCTCTCTCTCTCTCTCTCTGCCTCTGTCTCTAACCCTCTCTCTCTGCCCCCTCTCTATGTGCCATCTACCCCCCCTCCCTCTCCCTCTCTAAACATGCCTGCGAGTTGGGGAGTATGTGTGAGTGGATAAGGAGGTGATGGGATAAAGGGAGCGAATGAATAATATTAATATAATATCAAGGGGGATGGTTAGTGTGTGTGTGTGGCGGGGGTGGTTAGTGTGTGTGTTTGTGGGGATGGTTAGTGTGTGTGTGTGACGCCGCAACCGCGCGTTGAGGGGACGGGTCCCAACATGTCCCACTTGGTCTAGTATATTACTAAAACTCTCATCTTGTTTGTTTCTATGCGTTTGTGTGTGCATGCCTGTCTGTCTATGTGATCCCGGAACTACGCCAAAATGGTACACGATAGCGTTACAATTTTGGACCATCTTACTCACAATTGTCCTGTGGTGTGGTGTGTCAAGCCTCGTTCAGATTGATGTTATATTTTACAAGTTATTCACATTTTTAACTTTACAAAATCCCATTTTGGGAAACATTTCTTCCATCCGCACTGGCAGTTACAGCTATGGCGTCACAATGGGATCCAAATCCTTGCTGACCCTGCCTGCAACAATGTTACAATCACAGAACACTAAGTCCTGCCAGCAAGTTTATTAAGTTTAAACGGGATTCTGAACAGCAGGGCGTGGGGGTGGGGGTGCTGGGCGAGGCAGGGGAAGTGCAATTGGATTATTTTTTAAAGTCCTGGCAGCAAGTGCAATTGGGAGGCTGAAGAGGATGGAGAGGGAGTGCTGGGAGATAAGGGGAAATAAGCCGCCCCTGCGCAGTTTGGGGCTATGGGTGAGTGGTGAAATATTGCGTTAGGGGAACAGGTTGCGTTGGGGGAACAGGTGAGTGGTGGAATATTGCGTTGGGGGAACGGGTTGCATTGGGGTCCAGGCCTCCCGTGTGACAGGACCCAATGGGTCCCACTTGGTCTAGTAACATATAAAATTCTTAAGGGATTGGACAGGCTAGATGCAGGAAACATGTTCCTGATGTTGGGGGAGACCAGAACCAGGGATCACAGTTTAAGAGTAAGGGGTAGGCCATTTAGGACTGAGATGAGGAAAAACGTTTTCACCCAGAGCTGTGAATCTGTGGAATTCTCTGCCAGAGAAGGCAGTGGAGGCCAATTCACTGGTTGTTTTCAAGAGAGAGTTAGATTTAGCTCTTAGGGCTAAAAGAATCAAGAGATATGGGGAAAATGCAGGAACGGGGTCCTGATTTTAGATGAACAGCTATGCTGGCTCGAAGGGCCTATTCCTGCACCTATTTTTCTATGTTTCTATGTTTCTAAGTATTTGTTAAAGTATCCATTTAGTAAACAACTAAATACATCCATTACAGCCCCTATTTGCTTCAACAAGTTGAGGAATAATTCCCTCCCCCTCCACCACATTATTTCCCTCACTCCCATCTTAAAGAGTGAAGTCACATTTGTGATTTTCCAGTCCTCTAGAACCATTCCTGATTTTAGTGATTCTTGAAAGATCACGACTAATGCCTCCACAATCTCTACAGCTATCTCTTTCAGAACCCTGGGCTGGTCAATCTGGTCCAGGTGACGAATAGACCTTTAGACCCTTCAGCTTTCCACACGCCTTGTCCTCTGTAATAGTGACTGCACTCACTTCTGCCCCTTGGCTCTCTTGAATTCCTGGCATATTGCTGGTGTCTTCCACTGTGAAGACTGATGCAAAAATGTATTAATTTCATTTGTCATTTCTTTGTTCCCCATTACTAATTCTCCAGCATCATTTCTATGCAGTGCAATGTCCACTCTTGCCTCTTTTTTTACTTCTTAAATATCTGTAAAATCTATTTATATATTTTAACCATAAAGAGTTAAAGACTATACTTATTGAGTATAGAAGTTGAGAGGTCATGTTGCAGTTGTATAAGACATTGGTGAGATCGCATATAGAGTATTGTGTTCAGTTCTGGGCTCCATGTATAGGAAAGATATTGTCAAGCCTGAAAGGGTTCATAGAAGATTTACGAGGATGTTGCCAGGACTAGAGGGCCTGACCTATAGTGAGAGGTTGAGTAGACTGGGTCTCTATTCCTTGGAGCGCAGGAGCATGAGGGGTTATCTTATTGAAGTGTATAAAATCATGAGAGGAATAGATTGGGTAGATGCACAGAGTCTCTTGCCCAGAGTAGGTGAATCGAGGACCAGAGGGCATAGGTTCAAGCTGAAGGGGAAAATATTTAATAGGAATCTGAGGGGTAACTTTTCACAGAAAGGGTGGTGGGTGTATGGAACAAGCTGCCAGAGGAGGTAGTTGAGGCTGGGACTATCCCATCGTTTAAGAAACAGTTAGACAAGTACATGGATAGTACTTGTTTGGAGGAATATGGACCAAACGCGGGCAGGTGGGACTAGTGTAGCTCGGACATGTTGGCCAATGTGGGCAAGTTGGGCCTAAGGGCCTGTTTCCACACTGTATCACTCTGTGACTCTATTACACACCATGTTAAAAAGCTGGCTTTTCATCTTTAGTTGTGATGCACAAGGATCTTTGTGCTAAAGTTCACACACTTGAGTGTAAAGTAGCGACTTCGATAAAATGATTGGATACCCAGATGTTATTTACCCAGTTTCAATGTAGACTTCGTACTCACAAGGCGGATAAAACATTATCTATACAATTCAAATAAGAGATGTTCATTATCTTGGCAAAATGGAGAACTCGAAGCAAGAAAGACTTTACAGACAAAGAATAGGTGACATTGCTGCGTGTTGAGACCATTCTTCACTGCCGAGTCTCAGTGTAAAGAAGGGTCTCGATCCGAAACATCACCCATTCCTTCTCTCCAGAGATGCCGCCTGATCTGCTGAGTTACTCCAGTATTTTCTGCCTATCTTCGATGTAAACTAGCATCTGCAGTTCCTTCCTACACATATAGACTTTATCCCAGCAAACTTTATCAAGCTGAATTATAAAACTAATTTGTTCCGAAAACACTCAATATAAATTGTCCATGTTTAACATCATAAGACAAGGAGCATAACGTGGAAAGTTGTCCATCAAGACAGCACAGAGGCGCAGCGGGAGAGCTACTGTCTCACAGCGCCAGAGACCAGGGTTCGATCCTCACTATGGGTGCTGTCTGTACAAAGTTTGTACGTTCTCCCCATGACCTGCGTGGGTTTTCTCCGAGATCTTCGGTTTCTTCCCACACTAAAGACGTACAGGTTTGTAGGTTAATTGGCTTAGTATAAATGTAAAATTGTCCCTAGTGTGCGTAGGATAGTGTTAATGTGCAGGGATCGCTGGTTGGTGTGGACTCGGTGGGCCGAAGGGCCTGTTTCCGCGCTGTATCCCTTAACTAAACTAAACTAAAAACAGGGACAACTATTGAGGAACGAGGCATCAGTCTTCAACTATCAGGAACATCATACACATTTCAAATTCTGGCTTACACTGCCATAGTAAGCTCCCAAAGGAAATAACTACATTGTAATATGAGAATCGAATCCTCAGGTCATACAGTTGATGGCAACATGTCAAATATCTGCTGGCATATGTTCCAAATCATACTCTAAGTGTGGAAAATGGACATCTGCTTCCACAATTGCCAAGCGGAGAATGAAAATGGAAATAAATGATGAGAACTTTGTTACAGATTTGCAGTCAAACAGAATGATTATTTTAATACTTATTCAGACTGTACTAGTCCACTAGGTTGCGCTGGCAATGGCTGCCTCGTCAACAGTCTGCCTGTCTGTCCTTTCCTTCTTTTGTTGTTTGTTTGTATGTGTTAATTGTATGTTTTTAGTGTTCTTTAGCTTGTGGGTTTTATTGGGGGGGGGGGGTGGAGGGAGTTGGGGGAAACTTATTCTAATCTCTTACCTTGATGGAGATGCGATTTATTTCTGTATCGTATCTTCGTCCGCGCTGTGGCCTAACATCGAGGAGTTGGCGGCCTCAGCTGGAGACCGACTTCGAGAGCTCTATCGCGGGAGCCTACGAGACTTAACATCACGGAGCTTGCGATCCCTTTGCCAGGGATCGACCTCTGAGCCATACCGCGGGAGCCTGCGGACTTTAACATCGTGGAGCTCGTGGTCTCTGGTTAGAGACCGATTTCAGGAACGCGAGGGCGCAGGAGCTTCGACCGCCCCGATGCAAGAACTTCGATCGCACCAACGCAAGAGCTTTGATCGTCCCGACGCGGGAGCTTTGATCACCGGCTGTTGGCACTTTGACCGCCCCAACGCAGAGGTGTCGACCGCCGGCTGCGGGAGCTTCGATAGCCCCGACTGTGGATGGTTTGACTGCCCCGACCGCGGGGATTAAAGAGGAAGAAGATTGGACATTATTGCCTTCCATCACAGTGAGGAACGTGGGGAATCCATTGTGGTGGATGTTTATGTTAACTTTTATGTAGTTGCGTGCCTTGTTGCTTTTTTTTGTACAGCTGTATGGTCATTCGAATTTCACTGTACCTTAATTGGTACACATGACAATAAACTGACCTTGAAACCTTTTCCTTGAAACCTTGAGACTGCCTCGGTCAGATTAGCCAAGAAATACAAAAGAGCACTTAAGTTTCCAGTGCCAAATCACTCTTTCACTTTCCACCTGTCCTCACCCACAGACTTCATGAGATATTAGATAATTGTTTGAGAAGAGAGATCTGAATGAGACCTCATTATCTCCATCACATTTCTGTGCCAGAACCTATGTTCCAGTATGCTTCTCCTACTCCCACCATCTCCATTGTATTTGTCGATAGCATTACTGGCTACAAATTCAATCACCGCCCACCAAATTACAACTCCCCATCCAGTAGTAAACCTTTAGTGACCATCTGTGCTTCCCTCTCATCCATAAATCTTGCACTGACAAAGAACCTCTCACTATTTCTTTGGCTTAGGCTCATTGTTTGCTCATTACACCTCTGTGAAGAACCTCAGGATACTTCTAATTAAAATAAAAGTTGTCATTGCATTCAATATGCTGAATGCTGCTGCAACTGCACCCAATTGAAGCTTTAGTTTAGTGGTAGTTTATTTTAGTTGAGAGATACAGCAAGGAAACAGGCCCCTCGGCCCCCTGAGTCCATGTTGATCAGCGATCACCTGTACACTAGTTCTATCCCACACACTAGGGACAATTTACCGAAGCCAATGAACATACAAACTTGCACGTCTACCTTCCCGTGCAGGTCTATAGCACCTGCCCACTGCCCCTCAGAAAAACCTGGTGACTAACTACACCATGTGTGCCTCCCAGCCAAGGTCATCTTTTATAATTCAAGCTCTCCTGGGACTCTGAGTTAGCTGGCTATCCATTCTGCTTCACAGCTTAGTAAGCTGTCAAAAATGCTAAACCACATAATATTTCTGAATGTCTCAGACATCAAAACAATTTAAAAGTAATCAAACTATTTAAAATAAAACAAATTATATAACTATGTTTAATGAATAAAAATACACTGCAGTTGTTCCTCTCCACGTATCAAATCTAACCATCTCTTAGTTTAGTTTAGTTCAGTTTAGAGATACAGTGTGGAAACAGGCCCTTTAGCCGACTGTGTTGTCCAGCGATCCCCGCACACTAACACCATCCCACACACTAGGGACAATTTTACAATTTTACCGAAGCCAATTAACCTACCAACCTGTAAGTCTTTGGAGTGTGGGAGGAAACCGGAACACCTGGAGAAAACCCACGCAGGTTGCAGGGAGAACGTACAAACGCCGTACAGACAAACACCCGTAGGAAGGATCAATCCCGGGTCTCCGGTGAAGTAAGGCAATGACTCTACCGCTGCACCACCATGCAGTGGACAGATTCCCCAGTGTAAATGTTGAAGAATTGTCGGAAGTTTGCACTCTGCTACTCGAGTGGATGAGGTGTACACTGTCGGCAAAATCTAGTGAGTACTTTCAGGTAGTCGGAACATCTGGATTTAAGCTTAATTGCATTGGAGTCTCAAGGTTCCTAATATTTCTGCGATATAATAAAAAAGAATTCTGGTGCAATTTACCGTCTGCAAGTTACACATTAATTATTCAGTGACATTCGGACATTTTAAACCACTCCGTTCCTACAGATGCTCAATTGCTGGCATTAACAGATGTGTTTAAACGATAGATTACTGTATTTAGAAATACAAATACTATGACTAGCCAACTCTACATCATCATGAACCAACAGAGAAGTGTTGCGGGATAGTATGCCCCATGATATAGGTTGACAGCCCACAGATTAACCTGGACCTTATGATCACATCCTTCTCATTTCTGTGGATCGCTGCCTGTTTTTCCATTTCTTCAAAATGGTTTCAATCTCTGTCAACGTGAGACGCAGATAATTGGAAGATGCCATGGTGCAATGTTGACCTGCAGTCATTGTTGACCTGCAGTCCGTGTTTTACCTGCACCCTGTCTGGCCAGGCAGAAATCACGCCTCTCCCAAAATTAACAGCCATGAGCTTTAAAGACTTGGCAGCAAAACAAACGTTTACTAAGAATGATATAGTCTTTAACCAGATCAGGGAGCAGACACCGCTGACTCACAAACGTTGATTTTCTGAAGTCTGAAGAAGGGTCTCGGCCCGAAACGTCACCCATTCCTTCTATGTAGGAAGGAACTGCAGATGCTGGTTTAACCCAAGATAGACACAAATAGCTGGAGAGAAGGAATGGTAACGTTTCAGGTCGAGATCCTTCTTCAGACCATTCCTTCTCTCCAGAGATGCTGTCTGTCCAGCTGAGTTACTCCAGCACTTTGTGTCTATCTTCAAAGTGTGTTTGCAACTGGCATATTTGTTCATATACATCAGCAATGGTATATAGAAATGAAATGGCATCTAGAATCCTAACCCAAAAGGAGCATGAATCCACTAGGAAGAACCAAATTACCAGCTTACGGAATGTGGTTTTAAAACTGTAATCGATGGTCAATTTCAGACAATCTTTGTACTTTTAAATGGAGTGGAGGGGAGGTTTTTGTATAAAAGGGATTCTCAGGAAAGGATCCATTCTACATCATAAAAACCTCATCAATCTGAAACTAAACTTGACAAATGGTACCATAAAAATACCTCAAAATTAAATGTATACTTTAAACATCAGCAATCAATATAGGATCTACATTACTTCCTGACAAGAGTAGCATGTAGAGTTTATCAAATCTATTCAACTGATAGCTGCTGCCTCGCAAAGCCAGAGACCCAGGTTCGATCCAGACCATGGGTGCTGCCTGTGTGGAGTTTCCACGTTCTCCCTGTGACTGCGTGGGATTCCTCCAGGTGCTCCAGTTTCATCCCACATTCCAGAGATGTTCAGGTTTGTAGGTTAATTTCCTCTGTACATTCCCCCTAGTGTATTGCAAGTCTATACGAAATGGCATCAGAATACACAAATACATTTTGTGTAACGGTTGTCACGTGGTGTCCACCAGTGACCTGGTTGGCACAGTAAGTGCATGTATTTCTCATTCCTTTCTATGTTTATGAATACCACACGGAACAATAAAATTGCAAACAGCGTTTCCACTTCATTCACCTGATCAGGTAGCAGAATACTGCATCTATCTGAGTGGACACAGCAAGGCGTGTTACACATCATACACACAAGCGTACGTTGCGGTGGACACTAAAAGGTTTGGTGTCCTGAAAACAAATGTTACATTACTAGCAAGAACCAAGCATTTTCACCAATGTGATCTAAATGGTACATTACCTTATGGATTTGAGCTATATCGATGGCCGATGATTCGTCAGATCGTTTGATTTGGGCTGATTTGTTTGTAAGTAAAATGTCTCCGTAACGGTCGTTGCGGAGCTTCCCGAAGTTGACATGAGAGAATGAAGTTGGCGACTTGGTCCGTACGAAAGGTAAACAAGGGACAGTGTGATGACAGACGTTACGTATTCTTTTTGCTCTAGAGATGCTGTCTGTCCCGCTGAGTTACCCCAGCTTTCTGTGTCTATCTTCGGTTTAAACCAGCATCTGCAGTGCCTTCCGACAAAATTGTCTACCTTGTGGACAGTGAAGAAGGCTGTCAGGGGATACAGCAGGATGTAGATCAAAATATCCAACCATGTCCAAACTCTCCTTATAGCTAATGCACTCCAATCCAGGAAACATCCTGGTGAACCTGTCCAATGCCTATACATACTTCCAATAGTACTCCGCACCATACTCCTCAATATGCCTGAAGAAGGTTTTATACAACTGCAGCATGAATGTCCGACTTCTATCTTCAATATCCCAACCATTGAAGACAGTCACAATGTACTACCACTCCATTCATTTGTATTGCCAATTTCAGGAAGCTACAGACTTGTACGCCAAGATCCACACATCGATGCTCGTAAATCAGGTCACGACCCAAAACGTCTTTGTGCTGAGTTACTCCAGCATTTTGTGTCTATTTTGGGGCAGAGGTGACCTGTACAAGGTCATTCTGAACTGAAGGGGCACCAACATCCTTGCTGGGAGGTTCGCTGGTGCTACTCTGGAGGGTTTAAACCAGGATGGCAGAGGGGTGGGAACCAGAGCAACAGGTCAGAAAATGGAAGATCCGATGAGAAAGTGGAGGTTATGACAAGCTAGACTCAAGGGAAGGTCAGGCAGGGAGAGCTTCATGTCTGTGGGGATAATGAAGGCATGAAGTATGTTTATTTAGATGCAAAGAGAGTCATTGAGTGATGCACAGTGCTTGGTGCATTTGAATAGATTGATGAATTCTATGTCATTCTTATCGGGAAGTAATGTAGATCCTATATTGTTTGATGAAGTTAAATTAAAGTATACATTTAATGTTGAGGTATTTTTATGGTACCATTTGTCAAGTTTAGTTTCAGAATTATGAGGTTTTTATGATTTAGAATGGATCGTTTCCTGAGAATACTTTTTATACAAAACCTCCCCTCCACTACATCCAAAAGTACAAAGATTGTCTGTTACCGACCATCAATTACAGATTTTAAATCTCATTCCATAAGCTGCTGATTTGGTCCTTCCTGGTGGATTCATGTTCCCCTTGTGTCAAGATTCTAGACGCTGTTTCTATTCGATATACTGGCTCATAGAGTGATACAGTGGGGAAAAAGGCCCTTCGGCCCAACCTGCCCACACTGGCCAACATGTCCCAGCTACACTAGTCCCACCTACGGGAGATATGGTCTTGGTCCATATCTCCACAAACCTGTCCTATCCATGTACCTGCCTAACTGTTTCTTAAATGTTGGCATTGTCCCTGCCTCAACTACCTCCTCTGGCAGCTTGTTCCATACACCCACCGCCCTTTGTGTGAAAAAGTTACCCCTCTTTTCCCCTTCACCTTGAACCTATGTCCTCTGGTCCTTGATTCCCCTACGCTGGGCAAAAACTCAGTGCATCTACCCGATCTATTCCTCTCTTGATTCTGTATACTATAAGATCTCCCCTCATCCTCCTGCGCTCCATGGAATAGAGACCCAGCCTACTCAACCTCTACCTATAGCTCACACCCTCTAGTCCTGGCAACATCCTTGTAAATCTTTTCTGAACCCTTTCAAGCTTGACAATACTGTATCTTTCCTATAACACGGTGCCCAGAGCTGAACACAATATTCTAAATGCAGACTCACCAACGTCTTATACAACTACAACATGATCTCCCAACTTCCATACTCAATACTCTGATTGATGAAGGCCAAAGTGCCAAAAGCCTTTTTGACCACCTTATCTACCTGCGATTGGGCCTTCAAGGAACCATGAATCTGCACTCCTAGATCCCTCTGTCTGCAAACTCCCGGCACATCTGTTCTTCTAATTCCCATTGACTATTCGGGGTTCTGTAGTACACCCCCAACAAGGTGATCATCCTTTCTTGTTCCTCAGCTCCACCCATATAGCCTCACTAGACATATCTTCTGTAATGTCACCTCCGAACACTGCCGTGATATCCTCCTTAACCAACAATGCAACCCCCCCTCCTCTTTTTCCCCTCACCCTTGTCTCTCCTGAGCTGCCAGTCCTGCCCCTGCCTTAACCAGGTTTCAATCACGGCTACAACTGCCGAGTCGCTCGTACCTATCCATGCCCTAAGCTCACCTGCCTTACCCGTCAGGCCCCTTGCATTAAAATATGTGCAGTTTAAATCAACCCTCCTTCCTCACTCTCCGCCTTTCACCTGCCTATTCTGTCCACTAACCTTTCCCACACCACCCTCAAAACCAATTCTAGCCTCTCACGTGCCTCTGTCCTGCATATGATCCACCCCCCTGCCAATCTAGTTTAAACCCTCCCCAATATTGACTGGGACTTACTCAGGGCAAGAGGATTAGATGGGGCAGAATTTGTTAGGTGCATCCAAGAAGGCTTTCTTGAACAATATGTGGATAGTCCGACTGAGGCTGGGACCATGCTGAACCTTGTTTTGGGAAACAAGTTTTGCCAGATGACTAGTGTTACAGTGGAAGAAGATTTGGGGATAGTGATCACAACTCTGCGCATCGCTCTGCAATTGGATCCTCGACTACCTCATCCACAGACCACAGTCTGTTCGAATTGGAGGAAACCACTTCATCCTCAGTAACAATTAGGACGGGAGCACCTCAAGGCTGCGTGCTCAGCCCCCTGCTGTACTCACTCCATACCCATGACTGCATAGCCAGTCACAGTGCGAACTCCATCATCAAATTCGCCAATGACACCACTGTGGTTGGACGAATCACAGATGGGGATGAGTCAGTATAGAAGTGATGGGGGAAGATACTTAATTGGAGCAAGGTAGATTACAATGTTGTTAGGCAGGAGCTAAAAGGGTAGATTGGGATCAGATGTTATTGGGTCAGTCCATGTGAACATGTGGCAGTCGTTTAAAGGCCAACTGATCTAACTGCAGGATCAGCATATTCCAGTGAGGAGGAAGGATAAGGACGGCAAGTTAAGAATACAGTGGATGACCAAGGATGTTGTAGACTTGGTCAGGAAGAAAACAGAATGCCATTGTTAATTCTCTGTAATCTATAATTCAAGGTTCTCGCAATTAAACTCCGTAGTCATGGTAGCAGGCATTACAACTCTTTCCTTTTTAGTTAAAGACCGATTCATCAATTCAACATTTTTGTCATGGACCAATAGCGAGATATTTCCCTCCGATCTCTCATCTAAAGCATTATTTTCAACTCTTATGCTGGACCTGGCAATGCCATACGGAATGTTGGTGATGCCTGCCACATTCCCAGTGACGCCAAGCTCCAATGAGCCAGCACTCAAGTTTAGAGTCATAGAGTGATACAGAGTGGAAACAGACCCTTTGGTCCAACTTGCCCACACTGACCAATATGTTCCATCTAAACTAGCCCTGCCGGCCTGCGTTTGGCCCATATCCCTCTAAACCTGTCCTATCCATGTACCTGTCTAATTGTTTCTTAAACGTTGCAACAGTCTCAACTTCCACTACCTCCTCTGGCAGCTTGTTCCATACACCCACCACCCAAGTTACCCTTCAGATTCCGATTAAATCTTTACCCCTTCACCTTAAATCTATGTCTGGTCCTCGATTCATCTACTCTGGGAAAGAGACTCTATGCATCTACCCGATCTATTCCTCTCATGATTTTATACACCTCAATAAGATCTCCCTTCATCCTCCCTCGCTCCAAGGAATAGAATTCCAGCCTGCTCAACCTTTCCCTATAGCTCTAGTCCTGGCAAAATCCTCGTAAATCTTCTCTGTATCCTCGGCAACTTGACAACATATTTCCCATAACATTTTGCCCAAAACTGAACACAACACAGTCGCACCGATGTCTTAAACAACTGCAACGTGATCTCCTAACATCCATACTCAATACTCTGATTGATGAAGGCCAATTGCCAAAAACCTTTTCGACCACCCTATCTACCTGTGACGCCACCTTCAAGGAATCATGCACCTGCACCCCAGGAAAGGGTGCAGAGAAGATTTACGAGGAAGACTAGGTAGTCTTCTGCAGTTTCCAAACTGCTATCCTTCAACTAGCAACAATTAAATATAGGTGACCAAGAAACAAAAAGGCTGGAGGAACTTAAAGGTCTGTCTCACTGTGCGAGTTGACCCACGAGTGACCCCGAGTGAAAGACTCGTGGTTGCGTACGAGACTACAAGTTTATGATCCCGAGTTTAACCGAGTTCCCACGGGTATGTCTAAGTTTCCCGTTTACTTCTCATTTCTTCGATGTTCCAAGTTCGTCTCCCGAGTGTACCAAGTTCCTCTCCCGTTAATCTTGAGGCAACAATGTATATCGAAGTGTTGAAAAATCATCACATGTTAAAAAAATGATGTCATGCTTTTTTTTTACATACTATAAAAAGCCTGCCTTGTTTAAATTGGCTCATTTGGAGAAAATGTTTGCAAGAAGGCTATTGGAGTCCAGGTTGGAGCTTCGACTCTGACTCCGCGGTTTTTTCGACCCAGCGCCGCCCTCAGACCGCAGACCGCAGACCGCTGACAACAAAACGCAGACCGCGGCTGCTTGATGTTGGTGGTCGGCGGTCACAGCACTCCGGAGCGGCGACCCGGCAAGGCATCGCCCGCTCCATGCATCAGAGGGATAACGGAACTAATCTCCCAGGTCTGTCCCTTCATCAAATGGTGAATCTGCTCCACTAAGACGGCCGTCTCCATATTCAGATTGCAAAGCAGCTAACGCAGCAGGCTGCAGCTCTGTATAACTGAGTGGTGATGGGTGGTGTAAAAGATTGTGATTATGGTCATGTTAAGAATTAAAAGTCATAAAATCAATGTGTGAAATGTGATTTTTATTTTTCAAAGTCTCTCATAGGAAACAATGAGCGTATAGAGCCCAGGGAGAGGGGGAGAAAGGGACGTACACTCACAGAGGCAGAGTCCCTCAGCCTGTGTGAGAGGGAGGGAGAGAGAGACACACACACAAGGTGGATGTGAAATCTCACCTACCTGTTTCAGTGACAGGCACCCGCAGCCAGTGAATGAAGCCACCCCCATCTGTCTCCCCTCCTCTCCCTCCACTCTCCACCCTCTCTCCTCCACCCCACCCCCCTCACCCCCCCTCCCCCAATTTGGAAATGTCATCCCATCATCCATTCCTTCTCTCCAGAGATGCTGCCTGCCCTCTGAGTTAAAGAGTTCCCACTTGCAGCAGCAAAACAGGCCAGTAAACACAATACTCATAGATAATATACTAAACAAAGAAAATATATATTAGAAAATCCAGTATTATTGCAAAAATCCCAAAGTCCTTAGTGCAAACAAGGTAGTTTGTAGTTCATAGTTTAGTTAGCATTTGTTGCGTTCAAAAGCCCGATGGTTGTTGGGAAGAAGCTGTTCTTGAACCTGGAGGTCATGGTTTTCAGATTCTTATACCTTCTGCTCAGCAGGAATGAAATGAGAGCATGGCCAGGGTAGTGTGGGTCCATGACAATGCTGGCTGCCTTTTTGAGGCAGCACCTCCTATAGAACCCTTTGATTCAGTAAAGTTCAGTAAAGAGATCGGGAATCTGGCATCATGGCTTGACAATAAAACCCAGCCTTTAACATCCGCATAATGAAAGAGTTGGTGTTGTCCTACGGAACAGGGGTGCAGGAGAGGTGAACACAACCCTGTCTTCTTCAACAGCACTGGTAGAGATGGCTTCTGGACGTGACTGGCAAACCTCAGATTAGGCTGCCATGAAGTGTCATAAAATGTTCTCACGCTGTTCCTCAATACTGGTTTGTCTTAAGGTTGTGAGCTCAGTCCCAAATACACAAAATTTATATATAAACTTCAAGCATTTTTTTCTTTTCTACCCACTCTGTCACCTTATCAATAACTTACTTAACTTTGTTAAGCAGAATTGTGATATTTCTGTCCCTGATTATTGTTTCTCAAAAGAGTTCCCACGGTAGACTCACGAGTCACAAAGTTAAACGCACGGGCCACTAGGTTCTTACAACGAGTTTAAAATGTTTCAAATTTTAACCTCAAGAGTACATTTTACTCGTGGAAAAGTACAAACATGTTTGAACTTTTGCAAGAGTTAACAAGTTTCACGTGTACCTCCCGTTAGCGCCAAGAGTCGCTAAGTTGCGTCCACGAGTTCCGACGTTCCCGCTACGTTAATTGTACGTGATTACCACGAGTTAAATTTGTTTTAAACTTGGGGTCACTCGTGGGTCAGCTCGCACAGTGAGACAGACCTTTTAGCACACCAGAAAGTCATAGCGATAGTGTTATGGAGCAAGCTCTTCGGTCCAACTTGTCCATACCAAACAAGATGCCCAATCTAAGTTAGATCCATTTACCTGGGTTTAGCCTATGTCCTTCTGCACCTTTCCTATCCATGTACCTGCCCAATTGGCTTTTAATGGCATTATTGTTCCTGCTTCAGCTACTTCCTCTGGCTGCTTATTCCATACACCCACCAACTTCTGTGTGAAAAGCTGCCCCTCAGGTTAGACATAGATACATAGAAAATAGGTGCAGGAGTAGGCCATTCGGCCCTTCGAGCCTGCACCGCCATTCAATATGATCATGGCTGATCATCCAACTCAGTATCCCGTACCTGCCTTCTCTCCATACCCCCTGATCCCCTTAGCCACAAGGGCCACATCTAACTCCCTCTTAAATATAGCCAATGAACTGGCCTCAACTACCCTCTGTGGCAGAGAGTTCCAGAGATTCACCACCCTCTGTGTGAAAACGTTTTTCCTCATCTCGGTCTTAAAGGATTTCCCCCTTATCCTTAAGCTGTGACCCCTTGTCCTGGACTTCCCCAACATCGGGAACAATCTTCCTGCATCTAGCCTGTCCGACCCCATAAGAATTTTGTACGTTTCTATAAGATCCCCTCTCAATCTCCTAAATTCTAGCGAGTATAAGCCAGGTCTATCCAGTCTTTCTTCATATGAAAGTCCTGACATCCCAGGAATCAGTCTGGTGAACCTTCTCTGCAATCCCTCTATGGCTATAATGTCCTTCCTCAGATTTGGAGACCAAAACTGTACGCAATACTCCAGGTGTGGTCTCACCAAGACCCTGTACAACTGCAGTAGAACCTCCCTGCTCCTATACTCAAATCCTTTTGCTATGAAAGCTAACATACCATTCGCTTTCTTCACTGCCTGCTGCACCTGCATGCCTACTTTCAATGACTGGTGTACCATGACACCCAGGTCTCGCTGCATCTCCCCATTTCCTAATCGGCCACCATTTAGATAATAGTCTGCTTTCCTGTTTTTGCCACCAAAGTGGATAACCTCACATTTATCCACATTATACTGCATCTGCCAAACATTTGCCCACTCACCCAGCCTATCCAAGTCACCTTGCAGTCTCCTAGCATCCTCCTCACAGCTAACACTGCCCCCCCAGCTTAGTGTCATCCGCAAACTTGGAGATGTTGCCTTCAATTCCCTCATCCAGTTCATTAATATAAATTGTAAATAGCTGGGGTCCCAGCACTGAGCCTTGCGGTACCCCACTAGTCACTGCCTGCCATTGTGAAAAGGACCCGTTTAATCCTACTCTTTGCTTCCTGTTTGCCAGCCAGTTCTCTATCCACATCAATACTGAACCCCCAATACCATGTGCTTTAAATTTGTATACTAATCTCTTATGTGGTACCTTGTCAAAAGCCTTCTGAAAGTCCAGATACAACTGGTTCTCCCCTATCCACTCTACTAGTTACATCCTCGAAAAATTCTATAAGATTCGTCAGACATGATTTACCTTTCGTAAATCCATGCTGACTTTGTCCAATGATTTCACCACTTTCCAAATGTGCTACTATCCCATCTTTAATAACTGACTCTAGCAGTTTCCCCACTACCGATGTTAGACTAACTGGTCTGTAATTCCCCGTTTTCTCTCTCCCTCCCTTCTTAAAAAGTGGGGTTACGTTTGCTACCCTCCAATCCTCAGGAACTACTCCAGAATCTAAAGAGTTTTGAAAAATTATCACTAATGCATCCACTATTTCTGGAGCTACTTCCTTAAGTACTCTGGGATGCAGCCTATCTGGCCCTGGTGATTTATCGGGCTTTAATCCATTCAATTTACCCAACACCACTTCCCGACTAACCTGGATTTCAATCAGTTCCTCCATCTCCTTTGACCCGCGGCCCCCTGCTATTTCCGGCAGATTATTTATGTCTTCCTTAGTGAAGACGGAACCAAAGTAGTTATTCAATTGGTCCGTCATATCCTTGTTCCCCATGATCAATTCACCTGTTTCTGACTGCAACGGATTAACTAATCTCTTTCTCTTCACATATCTATAAAAACTTTTGCAGTCAGTTTTTATGTTCCCTGCCAGGTTCCTATTCACTCTCACCTTAAACCAATGTCCTCTAGTTCTTGATGCCCCTACGCTGTGCATTCACCCTATCCATTCCCTTCATGAATTTATACATCTCTATAAGATAACCCCTCTGCCACCTGCGCTGCAAGGAATTAAAGTCCTAGCGTGCCCAACCTCTCCTGCTAGGTCAGGCACCTTGGTCTTGGCAATATCCTCGTAAATTTTCTCTGTACCCTTTCCAGCTTAATGGCATTTCTACTTTAGCAGGTTGATTAAAACTGAACAGAATGCTTCAAGTGCAGTCTCACCAATGTCTTGTACGATTCTAACATAATATCCCAGTCTCTGTACCCAACTTCCTGACTGATGAAGGCAATGTGCGAAAGCCTTCTTCATCAAGCTGTCTACTTATGACATCATTTCCAGCGAACTATGTAGTTGTCCTCCTTGATCACTCTGCTCAACAACACACCCCAGGACCACACTATACACTGTGAAGGTCCTGGCCCGGTTTGACTTCGATCACTCTGCTCTACAACACACCCCAGGGCCACACTATACACTGTGAAGGTCCTGGCCCGGTTTGACTCCCCAAACTTGAACACTTCACATTTATTTGAACCAAACTGCATTCCCCATTCCTCGGCCCACTTGCCCAGCTGATCAAAATCCCGCTGTAATTCTTGATAACTATCTTCACTGTGTATGATATCACCTATTTTAGTATCATCTGCAAACTTACTAAGGGAATGGACAGACACATTTCAGGTTGGGACCCCTTTTGCATACTGAAGATGGGTCCAGACCTGAAACATCATCTGTTCATTCTTTCCACTGATTCTGCCTGGTTCACTGAGCTCCTCTGGCCTTTGACAAAGATTTCCCAAAGATTTGGAAAATGCTCTTGTGCGATGGACAATCTATCTATCTGTAAATATATATCTATATTAGTAAAACTCTCATCTTGTTTGTTTGTATGCGTGCGTACGTGTGAGTGTGATCCCCAAACTACGGCAAAACAGTACACGATAGCACCACAATTTTTGGCCTGCCTTACTCACCATTCTCCGGTGGTGTGCTGTGGCAGGTGTTGTTCAAATTGATGTTATATTTTACAAGTTATTCACATTTTAACTTTACAAAAACCACTTTTCCAAATACACTTTTCCATTTGCACTGCCTGTACAACGTCACAATGATGCCACAATGTGATCCCGAATCTCATTTATTAAAAAAATTGCTGTTTAAAAAAAAAGAGTTTTATTCAAATTCTACCGTTTTCATTCACAATGACATCACAATATGATCCCAATGCTCATTTACATAAAAAGTCGTGATTTTCAAAAAAATCTCAGTTTTTATCAAATTCTTGGGGGGGAGGGTTAATTTACAAAAAAAAACGTGATTTTCATTGTGAGGGGTGGGTGGGATAGGGGAGAGGTTTCATTTACAAAAAAAATCGCGATTTTCATTGTGGGAGGTGGGATGGGGGGTGACGAGTGGGGGAACAGGGGGGTAGAGGGAGAGGAGGGGGTGGAGAGGGGAGGGGAGGGGAAAGTGGGGGAGGTGAGGAGTGAGAGTGGGGGAGGAGGGGGGGATAGAGGGAGAGGAGGGGGTAGGGAGGGGAGAAGAGTTATGGAGGGAGTGACTGAGGGTAGGGAAAAGGAGAGGGAGGAAGAGGTGAGGGAGGGAGTGGGGGGCGGGAGGAGGAGAGGGGAAAGAAGGGGAAGGGTGAAGAGGAGGGGGAGGGGGAGGGTGTGCTGGGGATGCGGGGCAATGGAGGAGGATAGGGGTAGGAAGAGGGATGGCGAGGCGCAGTTGGGGAGGGTTGCCATGACTTGTGTCACAACAGGGATCTCTGGCGTCACAACGGGATCTCTGGCGTCACAACAATAAAAACACTAAAAAATGGAAAAACACCAGGACCAGACGGATTCAGTAATGAATTTTATAAATCTTTTTATGATATAGTTACTCCACGATTACAAAAAATGTATACATATGCTTATAAAGAGCAAAACCTACCTGAAACACTAGCGGAATCAACGATCATATTAATACTTAAAAAAGATAAAAATATAGAAGAACCAGGATCATATAGAGCTATTGCTTTGTTAAATACGGATCAGAAAATAATAGCAAAAACATTAGCCAATAGATTAAGCAAGTATGTTAGTAGACTAATACATGAGGATCAAACAGGATTTATACCTAAGAGACACTCATTTAATAATTTGAGACGTTTGCTTAACATAATGCATTCACATAAATCTTATGACCAAGAGTTAGCTATCATCTCACTGGACGCAGAAAAAGCGTTTGATCAAGTAGAATGGGACTATATGATCAAAGTATTGCAAAAATTCCAATTGGGAGAAAACTTTATTGCATGGATAAAACTACTATATAACAAACCTACGGCTAGAATACTAACTAATAATATATTATCTTCAAAATTCGAATTATCTAGGGGCAACAGACAAGGATGTTCACTATCACCGCTGTTATTTGCTTTGGTAATTGAACCCCTTGCTGAAAAAATAAGAACACACTCGAATATTCACGGTTATAACACAAAATATTCAAACAACAAACTATCCCTATATGCTGATGATGTACTACTGTACATCACAAAACCACAAATTAGTATACCAAATATATTAAACTTAATTGAGGACTTTGGATCCTTTTCAGGATATAGAATAAATTGGAACAAAAGTGAAATTATGTCGATTAAACCAAAAGACTCAACACATCTCAGGAAATTCCCTTTTAAAATAGCTATGGAAAAATTCAAATATTTAGGAATTGAGATTACTAGAAATTACCATGATATGTTTAAAGCTAATTATAATCCCCTACTTAAGAAATTAAATAATCTGATTAAATTTTGGAAAACACTTCCGATGTCCTTAATAGGTAGGATAAATGCTATAAAAATGATTTTCTTACCACAAATCCTTTACCTATTTCAATCAATACCTATATATCTCCCAAAAAAGTTTTTCAAAAAACTGGACTCAGACATTACAAATTTTATATGGGATTACAAATCCCACAGAATACAAAGAACACACCTTAACAAACGAAAAGAGTTGGGGGGTCTAGCGCTCCCTAACTTTATGTATTATAACTGGGCAGTAAATATTAAAAATATGATTCACCTGCTGGACAATTCTGCCCAGCAGGTGGACTGGATTATAATGGAAAAAGGGGATTGCTCCCCGAATAATATAGGAGCGATTATTCTCTCTCCAATAAATTTGAATAATAAAAATTATAATAAAAATCCAATTATATATAGCACTATTAGAACATGGAAGCAAATAAAACAGAATCTAAAATTAAGAAACCTATCTCTCTTAATACCAATAGTCAATAACCCATCGTTTAAACCTTCAATCATAGATAAAGCATTTATACAATGGGAAAGAATGGGAATTAAAACGCTCGAAGATCTGTATGAATTAGAAAAATTACTATCATTCCAACAACTACAACTGAAATATAATTTGAAAAATAATCAATATTTTAAATATCTACAAATCTGTGACTATTTGAAAACACACACAAAAGATTATTATAATATGCCTTCCGACTTACTAGATGAAGCAATGAAGACAAAGGCGGAATCAGTTAATTTAATATCATACTTATATAATATCATCTTAAATATAGAAATACCCACAACAGATGGAATTAGAAGAGATTGGGAACAAGATCTAGGTATAAAAATTTCAAAAGAGAGTTGGGATAATCATTTATTACAGGTGCATAAATGCTCGATCAACGTACGACATACGCTTATCCAATTTAAAACATTACATAGATTATATTATTCAAAAACCAAACTAAATAAAATCTTTCCTAACGTCTCACCAATCTGTGATAAATGTATATGTCAAGAAGCTACCATAGCACATTCTTTTGTTTTTTGTACAAAAATCCAAAAATTCTGGTTTGAAATATTTGATATTTTTTCAAAATTAATCAAAATAAAACTGGTACCAAAACCAGAATGGATTATTTTTGGAATATCGGAAGGTATTCCTGAATTAAACGTGTATCAGAAGAATTTACTCAATTATGGGCTAATAATGGGAAAAAAGCTTATACTTAAATTCTGGAAAAATGCGCCCACACCAACAATAAAAATGTGGACATCAAATATGTTGGAAACATTACATCTGGAAGAGATGAGATTCCTCCTAGTAGGCAAAGTAGATCAATTTCAAAAGACGTGGTCTACGTTTTTGGACCTATTACAAGCATGAGGTGCAATAGTAATTTAGAAAAACAAATAAATAAATAAAAGGTATCTGGACCTGGTAATGGGAGGTAAAATAAAAACAGACTTGGTTGGTAGTTCCTTCTCTATGAAGTATGGTATAAGAGTTATAATAGAGCGATTGTTCCTTCTTTCTTTCTCTTTTTTTTTCTAGGGTCTATTTTCTAACTTTACTTCCTTCTCTAACTTCTTTTCTAAGGGGCTTTCTTTTCCCAACACTCTTTTGCACTTCACAACCTTTGCGCACTTTCTTCACTTTTCTTACTTCTTTCTTTTTCTTTCTTAAAGTTTAAAAAAGTGAAGCGGTACAAAAAATGTATTAATATATACGTGTTGTACATTACTGTAATCTACCGTACTTCTAAAAAATAAAAAAAATAAAAAAAAAAAAAACAACGGGAACCCGTCAGCCGCACCTGTGTAGTTGGGGGCTATGGGTGAGTGGTGGAATATTGCGTTGGGGGAACGGGGCCCAACGGGTCCCACTTGGTCTAGTATATTCTAAAAATAAAGTGCCTGAATTTAGACAAGGTCTCAAAACGTTGTTACTATTATATCATTGCATGATATAACCCTAACCCGAACCATGCTGATATTGATTTGCATGAAAATCTAGTCAAATATTTAAAGGGAATCCATTAATCAGTTCAATTCAAAATTGAAACTTGGACAATGGTGGGCTAACAAAATTCCATTGGATAGAATGAAAACAAACTAATTGTGTTGGCCTGTGCTTAGACTAGCCTAGTCCCGTGCTTGGTCCTTGAGTTTCTCCTCTATCCATATTTCCCACCTGTGATTCTGCAAAACCAATCGACTTCAAGACCTGGCTTCTTCTGCTATCCCATGAAGATGAATGATCTGTGAACTCCACCCAAGGCTTCACCCAACTGTACTACCCTCAGGTAGACAAAGGTGCTGGTGAAACTCAGCGGGTGCAGCAGCATCTATGGAGAGAACGAAATAGGCAACGTTTCGGGCCGAAATTTTGCCTATTTCCTTCGCTCCATAGATGCTGCTACACCCGCTGAGTTTCTCCAGCACTTTTGTCTACCTTCGATTTTCCAGCATCTGCAGTTCCTTCGTAAACACTTTGTACTATCCTCATGACTTCTTAACACGTACTTAAGGATTTTTAATTGTTTTTAAATGTCTCCGATCATCAGATACATGTGAGAATAATTCCACCTGATTAAAAAAAAACAATACAATAGAAAATCTTAGAAAGTCCTCTAAATCAATTCCAAACATTAACTCGTACAGCATGGAAACCGACCATTGGACCCATCACTTCCACATCATTAGAATGACATGGGCCAAATGTGGGCATATGGGACTAGGTTAGATGTAGCATCTTGATTGGCATGGACGAGTTGGGCCAAAGCCCTGCTTTGACTGTTCTCAGGTTGTATTACAAGTGGGAACACATCTATATCAATCCTTGGTCCATAAACCTCTACACCAAGGTGATTCACGTGTTCATCTAATCACTGCCTAATTGTTGTCACTGGTATTAATTCCACCATTCTCTCAGGCTGTGTATTCCATGTACTCACCACTCTCTGTTCCCCCAGAACCCCCTTAAATCTCTAACCCCTTACCCTAAATCTATGTTCTCTAGCATTATCTACCTCTGATATGGAGAAAGGTTTCTTACAAACTACCTGGCGCATATCCCTCATAACATTAGAGATCACAATCACGTCCCCTCTTAACCACCTCCACTCCAGGGGAAACTGATCTAGCCTCTCCAGTGAAAAAACTACTGGAAGGTCTAAGGTAGTGAAGTGAAGTGAATTGGGCAGATGATCATTCGGGTTGAAATGTCTCTCCATTGATGCTGCCTGACCCACTGAATTCCTTCAGAATTTTATTTTTCACTCAAGATTCCAGTGTCTGGGAGACCCTTCTTCAGGCTAGTTAGGGATAAGGGAAACGAGAGATATAGAAGATGAAGTAGAGAGATAAAGAACAATGAATGAAAGATATGCAAAAAAGTAACGATGATAAAGGAAACAGGTCATTGTTTGCTGTTTGTTGGGTGAAAATGAGAAGCTAGTGTGACTTGGGTGGGGGAGGGATGGAGAGAGAGGAAATGCCAGGGCTACTTGAAGTGAGAGAAATCAATATTCATACCACTGGGCTGTAAGCTTCCCAAGCAAAATATGAGATGCTGTTCCTCCAATTTGCATTTAGCCTCACTCTGACAATAGAGGCGGCCTAGGACAGAAAGGCCTGTGTGGGAATGGGAAGGAGAATTAAAGTGTCCAGCAACCAGGAGATCAGGTTGGTTCAGGCGGACTGGGCGAAGATGTTCAGCGAAACGATCGCCCAGTCTACGTTTGGTCTCGCCGATGTATAAGAGTCCACACCTTGAACAACAGATACAATAAATGAGGATGGAGGAGGTCAAGTGAACCTCTGCTTAACCCGAATGGACTGTCGGGGACCCTGGACTCTACACTAGTCCCACCTGCATGCATTTGGCCCTCTAAACTTTTATATCCCTCTAAATCTATCCTATCCTTGTACCAGCCTAAATGTTTCTTGAATGTTGCAATTGTACCTGCCTCATCAACCTCCTCCGGCAGCTCATTCTATACACCCAGCACCACCCTTTGTGTAAAAAAGTTAGCCCTCAGATTCCTATTAAATCTTTCCCCCTAAACCTGGTTCTCGATTCCCCTACTCTGGGCAAGAAACTCTGTGTTTACCCGATCTATTCATCGCATGATTTTGTACACCAGTTTAACCTCATCCTCCTGCGCTCCAAGGAAAAGAATCATACCTGCTCAACCTCGCTCTATAGCTCAGATCTTTGAGTCCTGGCAACATCCTCGCAAATTTTACTTTAAAAACATTTTTCTACGACATGGTACCCAAAATTGAACACCAAACTCTAACCATGGCCTCATTGCCGTCTTATATAACTGCAACAAGACCTCCCAACCTTTATACTCAATATTCTGACCGTCTTAAGGCCAACGTGCCAAAACACTTTTTGACCACCCTATCTACCTGTGACGCCACTTTCAAGGAGCTATGTACATGCAATCCTAGATCTCTCCACTCTACAACACACCCCAGAACCCTACCATTCACTGCGTAGGTCCTGCCCTTGTTAGACTCTGCAGTTAGATAAAATGATAAAATAATGAAAAATAACCCAAACATGTTTAGTTTAGTTTAGTTTAGTTTAGTTTAGTTTAGAGATGTGTATTTTAACTCAGGCTTATTAGATTCCAATGAATGGGATTGCAGTACTTATGCCGACCACTGTGGCACAAAACATATGGGGCTGGATAAAAAGTGCATCTGCCCCCTGAGGTCATTAACTTTGTGCTCAGTGCCTAGAGTAATTGTCAAGTATATGGACACACTGATCTGTTTTGTAGTCAATGCCTACTATGTTCTGTTGTGCTGAAGCAAAGCAAGAATTTCATTGTCCTATCAGGGACACATGACAATAAACTCACTTGATCTTGACCTTGAAGTCCAGCAGTGCAGTGTGGGATTGAATAAGCCAGCATCTGACCAACATATTTCTGGCTTTCATGTTGCGATTAATGGTAATGTCTTCCACAGGCAAGCATGATCCAGCCCAACAAAACATTGACCTGGATACCCAAAAAGCATGGATGATGTTTCAGGGGAGGAAGCCAAAAGTCAGATTTCCTTGCATTCTTTGGTGTGTCATTTGGCACTGACTGAGTCTCCATCCAAGCACCAGCCTGATTGCAAATGAATGCTCCCAAAATGGTCCCAGAACCAATTAAGATCATTGTTGAATAAGCGAGTTCGGTATCTCGAAAAACGCAAGGAATCATGGGATTTGCCAAAGACCATTGGGGATTAATTAAAAAAAGCGACGCAGCGCTGTATAAACTGTGAGTACATTTTCAGTCTGAGTTTCCATCTACTTTGAATCTTATATTGGTTATGGCTGACCCAAATTACGACGATATGACAGTGGATGATTTTCTGTGATGGAAAGTCAAAGCTTTGAAGCATTTTTTAGCGGAGAGGTGGTTGAAAAAGAAGGGACGAAAAGACGAACTCGCTGTTCTTGCTTACGCAGCATCGTACATGAAGGAGTCCATGCCACCGACTGCCGGTGAAGAAAAACTTCGTCATGCTGATCAATACAAGAAACTCTTGAAATGTGGAGAAAATAATTCTTCCCAATACAATGAGCGAACTGAAAGATGGGTGGCTTGGAGAATTGAATGGACTAAACTGCTGGCCTCCCACATCCATCGTCGAGCTGCCAAATCATCTTGCCAGTTCTGATGAGGCTAACCAGCCAGCTACTTCACTAAGTGACTACAAAGCCAGCTACTTCACTTAGCGACTACAAAGATGGCAAGGCCTATAGCTATTTTGATGCTAGATGGCTGAAAGAAGTCTTATTTCATCCCATATCTGATGTACTACACAACTTTCCTTACACATGTACATGCAGAACTCATTCAGAAGTCAAACGTGGCCGTGGACTAGTATAGGAAAAGGTGAAAACCCCACAAATACTTTTCATATTATCTGTTGATAGTTTTAGAAATCATACATTTCATTTCATTTTCTGCCCCCAAAACAAAACAATAAAAAATGGTTGTTATTCATCATCACGATCTCGCTCACTCATTCACCGAAGCATAAAGCAATAAAACCACCAAAATCATTTCGGTTTTGTACAAATGAACCATAAATACACCTAGTTAATAGTTTTGAAAGCAGTATTTTCTTACCTCGAAGAAGCAAAACTGGAAAATACGTATGAAACGCAGGTCCGTACACACAGAGTCGCTCAGCTGGCGAGAATGATTATCCCGAATGACCCATGACCTGGGCATGTGCAGTTGTAATACCGAACTCACTTATTGTGGCTGTGTAGGAAGGAACTGCAGATGCTGGTTTATACTGAAGATATACACAAAAAGCTGGAGTAACTCAGCTGGAGTAAGACAGCACCTCTGGAGAAAAGGAATAGGTGACGTTTTGGGTCTGAAGAAGGGTCTCGAGCTGAAATTGCACCTATTCCTTTTCTCCAGAGATGATGCCTGACCCGCTGAGTCCCTCCAGCTTTTTGTGTCTATTTTCCCTGTGGCTGCTGGTTTCCAGGGACCAAGACGGTAAATTGCAAAACATTAAATCAGAGGCATCCAACTAGCCACCATTAAGAGCAGGTTAGCTACTCAAACTTTGCCATACTCCTAGAAAACTCAAAACTCATCAGGTTGGAATCAGTTTCCTAGCATGCTGTTGTTTCCCAGATGTAATCCCTTAACTGCTCCCAAATCCAAGTTTTCTGGACTTTATAGTTCACCATACTAATAATGAACTCAATAGATAAACACAAACCAAAAAGAAAAGAACAAAGCATTTGGTTCTCCAATACCATGTGGCTAGAGACAAAAAGCTAAAAGCTGATACTACTCTAATCTGAACTGATCATATTAAGGAATTTAAACATTCGCAGAATGCAAAGTAATTTACAATAAAATACAAAAATGATCAATGCCCTTTAAGATTGCCTGAACATTTGATAAGTAAATAATGCAAATATTTTAAATGCAAAATCCCTGAATCTGGTGAGAATCCTTTTTTAATCTAATTATATAGCAACAAATGAAACATTCTCAAAAATCTAATCTGATCAAACATTCAAAATGTGAATGGCAACGCTTTCTAACTTCCTATTTTAACAGATGACAATTAACACATGAAACAAAAACAAAATTGAGAAAACGTGCTAAAGTTCCTTACTTGGGCATAATTCAAAAATATGATAATATTTCCTCAAATATGGCATCATTGTGACCTTCCCTGTTCTCTCTCATGCTCTGCAACCTCACTGTTCAAGCTTCCATTTCAAACTGATGTGGAGAAAACAGGCAAGACAATTTCACGTGACAGTGTTCATTTGTGGAATGATGCACATATAAAGTGCAGGAAAATCCACACAACAAACCAGCCACAGAGAACAACCAAAAGTCATCTAAAGGATATCCCTATTATAGTAACGTGATAAACAGCGGGAAAAAACCCTAAAGAATAATGTAAAAATCAAAGCGCCTTTCTATAATTTCATGCCTTGTATCCCAAATTGAAAAGATAAAATTGTATACAAGTTGGAGTAATGATGAGGGCTGTGTCCGAATATTTCAACTAAATATACACAAACATTCAATATAGATTTGATTGAATGTTATGCACAGTCAGTAAAAAATATCCTGTACATTACATCAGCTTTCAGATTACAAATGTTCATTGGCACATTGGGACAAAGTTCTTCTAGTATTTTGAAAGAGGAATTGAAAGAGGAATATTTGTCAATAAATTGAAGTTTTTTTTAATGTTTCCTATTAATATACTATTTTTTTTGGAAAATAATGAAGTCAGGCAGTTCCCTTTCATGGCTACTTGTGCCGAAGGGAACAAAACAGCAGCGTCATCAATACGCAAGAAATGCAGGATGAAAGAGGCTCTTTTGAATGAGTAAGAAAGATGATCAACTCAATAGTACTGCAGCTCACACTAGTTTGCTTGTACACCATTAGATCAAGCCATGAACAACCATGGCTTTGCGTGCAAAATATTAAGTGCCAGATTAGAGAAACTGGGTATTTTATGTACAGGCTCAAAGTTAAAAAATAAAAACAAAGCACTGCATTATAACAGTGAATCAGACAGAGGATTGTCTCAAAGCAGCTTGAGAAGTGAATTTATTTAAGCTGTCAAAGCTTCATAAAAAAAGGCAATAATGCATAAATGTTTAGCTCTCTTATTTTCTTGTAACACAGGCAAACCTCTAAGGGTGTAGCTTGTGGTCAATTTGGAAATTATGCATCGAACTGGGGTGTGCTAGGCTGAACAAGTGAATGAGGAATCAGATGGAAGCCAAAACGATCTCAAAGATCTGTGTGCTTGGACGAATTGAGCTTATCTGGATTTCATGCTTCACAGACTATTGCTCATTGATTACTAGCAATCCTCGCCTAAAAATACATCATACACACACATACAGAACACACACTAACTCTCATGCACAGATCATTTATGTATCATTCTCACCACATTGGATGTTACATTTGTCTTATCAGTGAGCATTCAATCACGATTGTCATTCAATGATGGAATGTGGGCATCTCTAATCCTGTGCTCTCCAACACTCTCCAGGGCTCTGTCATTCACCGTAAAGGTCCTGCCCTGGTTTGACCTCCCAGACTGAACACCACACACTTATCTGGATTAATAGAGTATTGTGTTCAGTTTTGGGCACCGTGTTATAAGAAAGATGGAAGGTTGCTTCTCGGACTGGAGGCCTGTGACGAGTGGTGTGCCTCAGGGTTTGGTGTTTGGCCCGTTTGTCATCTACGTCAATGATTTGGATGAGAACATACAGGGCAAGATTAGAAAGTTTGCTGATGATCCTCTGGTCCAATCCGGCGGAGGGGGTCTCTGAGCGGGGGGCCAAAAATGACGGCCGTAAGTCGTGGCGTTCTCTCAGAAATTACGAAACAGAAAGTCAGAAAGTGGTCAAGATCTTAGTTTTAGTAATATAGATATCAAGTCTCCCCTCAACCTCTGACATTTCAGAGAAAACAATCCAAGTCTATCTCTGTAGCTGAAACCCTCTAATCCAGGCAGCATTCTCAAACCTTCCCTGCACCCTCTCCAAAGCCTCCACATCTTTCCTGTAATGGGGCAACCAGAACTGCATGCAATACTCCAAATGCAGCCGAACCAAAGTCTTATAGCGCTGCACATCCTCATAAACCATCTCTGGACAATTTCCAGCTTAATGATATCTTTCCTATATCAGGGTGACTAAAACTGAATAGTGCATCGAACCACCTTTGTGAACTGGTGACATGTAAACAATTGCTGGTGGGTATACAAATGTGAGCCAGTGCCACTTACACAAGCAAAGAATACAAAAACCTATTCCAATATTACATTAACTAGAATTTTTAAAAAGCTGGAAGCAATAAGCAGTAAGGAGATTGACAAATGCTCCACTTCTCTTTCCGCAGATGCTGCCTGACCTGTTGAGAGTTTTCAGCATTTTCTTTTTTTAGTTTAGCTTCAGCACATCTTGTTCATGTTAAGCCACAAATCCTAGGTACACAAAAATGCTGGAGAAACTTAGCGGGTGCAGCAGCATCTATGGAGCGAAGGAGATAGGCAACGTTTCGGGCCGAAACGCTTCTTCAGACTGACGGTGGGTGGGGGGAGGCGGGGAGAAGAAAGGAAAAAGGAGGAGGAGCCCAAGGGCTGAGGGAGAGGTAGGAAGGGGAGGAGACAGCAAGGGTTAACGGAATTGTGAGAATTCAATGTTCATGCCACCAGGATGCAGACTCCCCAAGCGGAATATGAGGTGCTGTTCCTCCAATTTCCGGTGTTAAGCCACAAATCCTATTCTCTCATTCCTTATAACCCTGTAACTTATTCTCCTTCACAACTCCTTTGACTCATTTATCACTTGCCTACACATGGGATACTGTACAACAGCTAATTAACCCACCACCAACACCCTATGAAGAAAATGAAGTGTTCAAACTCAACATGAACAGTGTACGGAGATGGAATACAGTCCTAGCCTGAGCGACCTCTCCATATAGCTCAGGCCCTCAATAGTGGAAACATCCTCTTAAATCTTCTCTGCACTCTTTCAAGTTTAGCACCATCTTCAGGGCTGCCAATGTTGGGTGAGAGTTGAGAGTGAGAAATTGCGAGGGAATGCAGCGACCGAGGGTGGGGGGGTGTTGGAGGGTGGTGTCCCCCCTCCCACATTAGGGAGCTTTTGCATTTTTCAACTTGAAATTGTGCAATCTGGTGCATACTGTAGCGAGTCCTTTAACTTACACTTGAATACAACATTTGTGCTTTAAATTGGACTAGGTATCAATGTTAGGCTAAACTACATTCCTAATTACATTCCACAGTAGCCAGGCTCTGATCATATAACCATATAACCATATAACCATAACAGCACGGAAACAGGCCATCTCGGCCCTTCAAGTCCGTGCCGAACATTTTTTTTAAATTTTTTTTTTTTTAATTAAAAATAAATACTTCCCCCCTAGTCCCATCTACCTGCACTCAGACCATAACCCTCCATTCCTTTCCCGTCCATATACCCATCCAATCTATTTTTAAAGGATAACATCGAACCTGCCTCCACCACTTCCACTGGAAGCTCATTCCACACAGCTACCACTCTCTGAGTAAAGAAGTTCCCCTAATGTTCCCCCTAAACTTCTGTCCCTTCATTCTCAAGTCATGTCCCCTTGTTTGAATCTTCCCTACTCTCAATGGGAAAAGCTTATCCACGTCCACTCTGTCTAACCTGCTCATAATTTTAAAGACCTCTATCAAGTCCCCTCTTAACCTTCTGCGCTCCAAAGAATAAAGACCTAACTTGTTCAACCTTTCTCTGTAACTTAGTTGCTGAAACCCAGGCAACATTCTAGTAAATCTCCTCTGTACTCTCTCTATTTTGTTGACATTCTTCCTATAATTAGGCGACCAAAATTGTACTCCATACTCCAGAATTGGCCTCACCAATGCCTTGTACAATTTTAACATTACATCCCAACTTCCATATTCAATGCACTGATTTATAAAGGCCAGCACACCAAAAGCTTTCTTTACCACCCTATCTACATGAGATTCCACCTTCAGGGAACTATGCACAGTTATTCCTAGATCCCTCTGTTCAAATGCATTCCTCAATTCGCTACCATTTACCGTGTACATCCTATTTTGATTTGTCCTGCCGAGATGTAGCACCTCACATTTGTCAGCATTAAACTCCATCTGCCATCTTTCAGCCCACTCTTCCAAATGGGCTAAATCTCTCTGTAGACTTTGAAAATCTACTTCATTATCCACAACACCACCTATCTTAGTATCATCATCCAGATCATTGATGTACATGAAAAACAACAGTGGACCCAACACAGACCCCTGAGGCACCCCACTAGTCACCGGCCTCCAACCTGACAAACAGCCATCCACCATTACTCTCTGGCATCTCCCATTCAGCCACTGTTGAATCCATCTTGCTACTCCACCATTAATACCCAACAATTGAATCTTCTTAACCAACCTTCCATGAGGAACCTTGTCAAAGGCCTTACTGAAGTCCATATAGACAACATCCACTGCTTTACCCTCATCAATTTCCCTAGTAACCTCTTCGAAAAATTCAAGAAGATTAGTCAAGCATGACCTTCCAGGCACAAATCCATGTTGACTGTTCCTAATCAGACCCTGCTTATCCAGATGCTCATATATATTATCTTTAAGTATCCTTTCCATTAATTTGCCCACCACTGACGTCAAACTAACAGGTCTATAATTGCTAGGTTTACTCTTCGAACCCTTTTTAAACAACGGAACAACATGCGCAGTACGCCAATCCTCCGGCACTATTCCCGTTTCTAATGACATTTGAAATATTTCTGTCATAGCCCCTGCTATTTCTGCACTAACTTCCCTCAATGTCCTAGGGAATATCCTGTCAGGACCTGGAGACTTATCCGTTTTCATATTTTTCAAAAGTGTCCGCACCTCCTCTTCTTTGAATCTCACAGCTTCCATTGCTACTCTGCTTGCTTCCCATACCTCACATAATTCCATATCCTTCTCCTTCGTAAATACCGAAGAAAAGAAATTGTTCAATATCTCCCCCATCTCTTTTGGCTCTGCAGATAGCTGTCCACTCTGACTCTCTAATGGACCAATTTTATTCCTTGTTATCCTTTTGCTATTAATATAGCTGTAGAAACCCTTTGGCCCTCATATCTTCTTTTAGCTTTTCTAATTTCTTTCTTAATATTCTTTTTACATTCTTTATACTCCCCATGCACCTCATTTACTCCATGCTGCCTATAATTATTGTAGATCTCTCTCTTTTTCCGAACCGTCCAATTTCCCTTGAAAACCATGGCTCTTTCCATTTTTTACTATTTCCTTTCAACCGAACAGGTACATAAAGATTCTGTACTCTTAAAATGTCACCCTTAAATGTCCTCCATTTTTCTTCTACATCCTTCCCATAAAACAACATGTCTCAATTCACTCCTTTTAAATCCTTTCGCATCTCCTCAAAGTTAGCCTTTCTCCAAACAAAAATCTCAACCCTAGGTCCAGTTCTGATCCTCTCCATAATTATATTGAAACTAATGGTATTGTGATCACTGGACCCGAAGTGCTCACCGACGCATACCTCCGCCACCTGCCCTGTCTTATTTCCTAACAGGAGGTCCAGCACTGCCCCTTCTCTAGTAGGTACCTCTATGTATTGCTGCAAAAAACTATCTTGCACACATTTTACAAACTCCAAACCATCCAACCCTTTTACAGAATGTGTTTCCCAGTCTATGTGTGGAAAATTGAAATCTCCCACAATCACTACCTTGTGCTTACTACTAATATCTGCTATCTCCTTACATATTTGCTCTTCCAATTCTCGCTCCCCATTTGGCGGTCTATAATACACCCCTATAAGTGTTGCTACACCTTTCCCATTTCTCAGTTCCACCCAAATAGCCTCCCTAGACGAGCCCTCTAATCTATCCTGCCAAAGCACTGCTGTAATATCTTCCTTGACAAGCAATGCAACACCCCCACCTCTTGCCCCTCCAATTCTATCACCCCTGAAGCAACTAAATCCTGGAATATTTATTTGCCAATCACAGCCCTCCTGCAACCATGTTTCACTGATCGCCACAACATCATACTTCCAGGTGTCAATCCAGGCTCTAAGCTCATCCACTTTTCTTACAATGCTCCTAGCATTAAAATATACACATTTAAGAAACCCACCACCACTTATTCTCTGTTTATTATCTTTTTCTTCTTTCTCCCCTACATTTTGGGTCCGAGTGCTTCCCTTCTCTGCCTCCTGCCTCCCACATTTTCCACTAGCTTTCTCTATTTGAGTCCCTCCCCCCAACCGTTCTAGTTTAAAGTCTCCCCAGTAACCTTTGCAAATCTCCCCACCAGGATATTGGTCCCCCTCGGGTTCAAGTGCAACCCGTCCTTTCTGTACAGGTCACACCTTCCCCAAAAGAGGTCCCAATGATCCAGAAATTTGAATCCCTGCCCGCTGCACCAGTTCCTCAGCCACGCATTTATCCTCCACCTCACTCCATTCCTACTCTCACCGTCGCGTGGCACAGGTAGTAATCCTGAGATTGTTACCTTTGTAGTCCTTCTCCTTAACTCTCCTCCCAACTCCCTAAATTCTCCTTTCAAGACCTCTTCTCTTTTTCTACCTATGTCATTGGTACCTATATGTACCACAACCTCAGGCTCCTCTCCCTCCGATTTCAGGATATCTTGGACGCGTTCAGACACATCCCTGACCCTGGCACCAGGGAGGCAAACTACCATCCGGGTCTCCTGACTGCGTCCACAGAATCGCCTATCCGACCCCCTAACCATAGAGTCCCCTATTACTATTGCCCTCCTCTTCTTTTCCCTACCCTTCTGAGCAATAGGGCTGGTCTCTGTGCCGGAGGCCCGGCCGCTGTTGCTACCCGCAGGAAGGCTGTCCCCCTCAACAGTACTCAAACAGGAGTACTTATTTTCAAGGTGTACAGCCACTGGGGTACTCACTAGTTCCTGCCTCTGCCCCTTGCCCTTCCTAACCGTGACCCACTTGTCTGCCTCCCGTGGTCTTGGAGTGGCCATTGTGTTTCATGGCTGGTTTTCAACTTCTTCAGTCTAAAGGCCTCGACCGGAAACATCACCCATTCTTTCTCTCCAGAGATGCTGCCTGTCCCGCTGAGTTATTCCAGTTTTTTATGTCTATCTTCAGTTTAAACCAGCATCTGCAGTTCCTTCCTACACTCTTTGTTAAGCGAAACAGGTCCTATTCTCATAATATTATTCACCTCAACCAAGTCTTTTCTTCACCTCCGTTGCTGCAGAGAATACAATCCCAGTTATCAAATCTTTCTTCAAAGTGAAAAAAAAATTCCAGCCCTGCCAACATCTTCATAAATCGCCCCTGGATCCTCTCCAGAGCAATTACACCCTTTCTACAATGTGTCATAGTCTTACAGCATGGAAACAGGCCCTTCATCCCAACTTGTTCATGCAGATCAAGATGCCCCATCTAAACTAGTCCCATTTATCTGCATTTGGCCCATATCCCTTTAAACCTTGTGTGTCCAGTGTGTGTGTGCCAGTGTGTGTGTGAGTGTGTATTAGGTTGTGTGTGAGAGTGTGTGTGTGCCAGTGTGTGTGTGAGTGTGTATTAGGTTGTGTGTGAGAGTGTGTGTGTGCCAGTGTGTGTGTGAGTGTGTATTAGGTTGTGTGTGAGTGTGTGTGTGTGAGAGTGTGTGTGTGAGTGTGTATTAGGTTGTGTGTGAGAGTGTGTGTGTGAGAGTGTGTGTGTGAGTGTGTATTAGGTTGTGTGTGAGAGTGTGTGTCGGTGAAGCGGCGACAACACTCGGAGTGAGCGGAGACTTGGCGATGTCCAGGGAGCATTTCCTTCTCCCCCTCCCCCCGTCTCTTCCCCCCGCCCCCCCCAGTAATGCGGGCCGCCCAGGTGCTCTGCGCCCAGCTGGGGTCAGGGGGAGATGAGGGTCAGCGACCCAGGGGACGAGCATCGGAGTCCGAGATTAGTCCGAGATTCATCTCTGCGACTCCGGAGGCAGCTCCGACGTCCCCACTCACCCAGACGGTCCGCTCCTGGCTCTGGGCCGGGGTTAAAACTGCATGGGGTGTAGACAGAGCAGCCACCGGACACAGAGCTGCCGGAGGTGAGGGTGGGAGGTGTGAGCGGTGCCTCAGGGGTCGGTGCTGGGATCACCGCCGTGTCCCACCTATCACACCATCTGCACGAGAATGTGTAGTTGAGTTTGGACTCTAAACAAAACTACTTTTTTTCCCCAAAATCATCCCACGGGCCGGGTTGGATCCCTTCGTGGACCGGTAGTTTGCCACCCCTGCTTTAAACCAATGCCCTCTAGTTCTTGAATCATATATCCTGGGGAAAAGACAATGCATTCACCTTATATATTCCCCTCGTGGTTTTTACTCGCCTCTAAAACTATTTTTGCTTTATTCTGAATTTCCAGCACCTGCAGATTTTGGTTCCATGATTATCAAATGGAATCATTAGTCCTGCAGTTACATTGTCGTTTTAAATGTTTAAGAAAGAACTGCAGATGCTGGAAAAATTAAAGGTAGACAAAAATGCTGGAGAAACTCAGCGGGTGAGGCAGCATCTATGGAGCGGTAGACAAAAATGCTGGAGAAATGCTTGAGTCTGAAGAAGGGTCTCGACCCAAAACGTCGCCTATTCCTTCGCTTCATAGATGCTGCCTCACCCGCTGAGTTTCTCCAGCATTTTTGTCTGCCTTGGCATTTTAAATAGTGTGCGACGGGCTTAAGCCAATCAAATTGCTCGTTGTTTACGGGAAACCTGGCGACAGAAAACTATTCTCATTGGTGAGTGGGGAGGAGATCTGGAAGCCTTGGGCGAATTGAATTGTTTGTGACTTTCTTTCTTTCTTTTTTTAATATATCTTTTTGAGCGTGAGAAATTCTGTGATCAGCGTGAGAGCGTGAGAATTTCGTGAAATGCGTGAGTCTCACGCTCAATGAGTGAGAGTTGGCAGCCCTGCTTAAATCAGGATTGAACTGAGGTCCAGGAGCCGCGAGACAGTGGTACCAACAGTGCACTATTTGTAGAAAGCAACAGCAGATGCTGGTTTAAACCGAATATAAACAACAAAAAGCTGGAGTAACTCAACGGGTCAGATAGCATCTCTGGAGAAAGGAATAGGTGACTTTTTAGGTCGAAACCCTTCTTCAGATTGAGAGTCAAGGGAAAGGGAAACGAGAGATATAGATGGTGATAGAGAGAGATATAGAACAAATGAATGAAAGATATGTAAAAAAGTAACGATGATAAAGGAAACAAACCATTGTTAGCTGTGGGCTAGGTGAAAACGAGGCACAGCCAATGAGACTCAGCAAGATGACTGAACCTCGTACAATGGATTGGGTGGGTTAGTGCACAGTGCACTATGCTCCCTGCCAGTGCTCCCACAAACCAAACTGACATTGCCACCAAAATCACACAACACCCGCCCCATTGAGATGGAATGGAACTCCCAGATCTAATGATCCAGATGGGTAACTCAACATCTGTGAGATCCTTGGAGAAAGGAAACGGACAGTAAAAGCTGTGACACAAGAAACAGATGCAGGAATCCTGAGCAAAAGGCAAAGTGTTGTCAGGGAATGGACAGGCGACACTTTGGGTCTGAAGATCTTCATCAGATCATAAGTGATCATAAGATCATAATGATCTTCGCTCAATCTGAAGATGATTCACTGGTGGAAGGGTCCCAACCCGACACATCGCATGTCCATTCCCTCCCCAGATGCTACCTGATCTGCTGAGTTCCTCCAGCACTTTGCAAGTGGGTACTGAAAGAGAGGATGTGCTGGCTCTGGAGAGGGTCCAGAATAGGTTTACAAGAATGACCCCAGGAATGAGTGGGTGAACCTATGATGAGCGTTTAATGGCACTGGGCCTGTACTCACTGGAGTTTAGAAGAATGAGTGGGGACCTCATTGAAACTTACCGAATTGTGAAAGGCCAGGATAGAGTAGATATGGAGAGGATGTTTCCACTAGTGGAAGAGTCTAGAACCAGAGGTCATAGCCTCAGAATTAAAGGACATCTTTACAATGGAGATGAGGAGGAATTTCTTTAGTCAGAGGGTAGTGAATCTGTGGAATTCATTGCCACAGAAGGCTGTGGAGGCCAAGTCAGTAGATATTTTTTAAGGCAGAGATAGATAGATTCTTGATTAGTACAGGTGTCAGGGGTTCTGGGGAGAAGGTAGGAGAATGGGGTTAGGAGGGAGAGATAGGTCAGCCATGATTGAATGGCAGAGTAGACTTGATGGGCCAAATGGCCTAATTCTGCTCCTCAACATGAACTTAGTATCACAAACCAGTGAATCCAGTATCACATAGCATGACACATTGATGGGCTGAATGGCCTAATTCTGCTCCTATCACATGATGATCTTATGATTCCCTTCCCAGATGCTGCCTGAACCGCTGAGTTCCTCCAGCACTCTGCAAGTGATTTCTGAAAGTTTCAAAAGAAACCAGAAAACTACTGCAGCGACCTAATTGGTGAGTTTAGAAGAGTTTAGGAGAGTATGAAAAAATGTCATGTTGAAGACCTCCTTCAACTATGTAGAAGATCTCCTTCGACCTCCTTTGACTTTGTTGAAGACTAGCTTCGAATAGCTTCGGGAAAATTGGACACCGAATAGTGGAGAGAGAAGACGACCTCCTTCGATCTCCTTCGACTTTCCTTCAACTACCTTTGATTACCTTCGACTACCCTTGATTACCTATGAATAACATGCCGACCTACTATGACCTACTTCGACTAAACCTACGAGTAAAAAAGTATCGATTTTTTCCATGGCGACCTTTTTTTACTCGTGGGCATTTTTCAACGTGTTGAAAAATACGGCGCGAGCAAGCTGAGGCCTCGAGTACGCGGAGACTACTTTCGAGCATGAAGGAGAGTTACAACGACCTCCTAGGACCTCGTGTTGCTGCGAGTATGAGTCGAGGGCAAACTCGCCAGGACTCGCGGATTAGGTCGCCGCAGTGGGACAGCCCCTTAATGCCGAAATAGAACAAAGTACTCATTGGAGCTGATACATTATCTGGATGAGATGGAAAACTGCAATTTGTGAATCTATTCTCAGCTAAACATCATTAAGTGGAAGAAAGGCCGCAGTTAAGCCAACTCAGATACCTGCACACATGCACAAGGAGAATTCAGTCACAACAAAAGGTCCAATGGAAGGGTTCACCTCCGTTAAAGGACTTTATAAAGAAAAACACAATTAGGTCGACTAGAGCAGGGTCCAGAGGTGATTGTCTAGTCCCATTTAGGAAAAGTGTTTTTGGGCAGTCAGTGTTTTCATATCGAGCGTCTCGAGCTGGAACACGACACCAAGCATCATACGGGATCTGCCGACCTTTACCTCATTTACTAAACATCTAAAAACATGGTTACTGGAAAATTAATACTGCACTCATAATCTGCCTTAAAATTATCCACCGCTATCTGGTCTGTCATAAGCAGCAGTGTTTGTCTGTTTGTTTATTGTACTCTTTATTGGTATTTTTCTTATTTTATTGTTTCTTTTTTTTTCTTATTGATTGATTGTGTTGTGATGTGTTTAAGTTGTTTATTTAACATCAACCTGCCAAAGGGAGTAAAGATGGAAATTAGCTACTGGCTATAATCTTGCATATTTACATGTGAATGTTTATTAATATGCACTGTCCCTGTTTAAAAAACCCAAACAAACCCATCTGTGAAGAGGAGTCAACCAATTCACTAATTGAACAACGCATCTCAAGCCTGAAATGTTACCTACTTGAGAGCTGTTCAATGCATTCAACTTCTCAAATAACTAATCAATTAATCTTGAAGTCACCTCACCAATTAATCACCTCAAATTGAAGAATGGATCGACCGGGCTTATATTCATTGGAATTTAGAAGGATGAGAGGATATCTTATAGAAACATGTAATATTCTTAAGGGATTGGACACGCTAGAGGCAGGAAACATGTTCCCGATGTTGGGGGAGTCCATCGCCAGGCGTCACAGTTTAAGACATTTTCACCCAGAGAGTTGTGAATCTGTGGACTTATCTGCCACAGAAGGCAGTGGAGGCCAATTCCCTGGATGTTTTCAAGAGAGAGTTAGATTTAGCTCTTAGGGCTAACGGAATCAAGGAATATGGGGAAAAAGCAGGAACTGATTATGGATGATCAGCCATGATCATATTGAATGGCAGTGCTGGCTCGAAGGGCCGAACGGCCTACTCCTGCACATATTTTCTATGTTTCTAATTGATCACCTCCACTGAAATCTTATAGAGAGGAGGTTGTCATATCTGCGTCTGTAATTTCATTCATTATGTTAATTGTTATTCAATGTCCAGGTAACATTGATGAAAAATTATATTTTAAACTTTCAGATAGCCAACCTTAAGTGTAATTGTGACTGGCAGCCAACAAAGAGACATTGCTGCAAGCTTGCAGTTAGTTCCCCTGTCATGATTAGATTGGGCATAGTCATTCTGCAAAGTGAGGGTGACAATAGCAAGAGCTGGGAAATTAGAGTGGTGACCCAAAAGTTACTTCAATAACCCGCGCCAGGCATCATCCGTTCCTACACTTTGGCTGAAGAGTAATATTCAAGCTATAGCATAGTTTAGAAAAAGGATATATATATTTTTTTTAAATATTTTTTTTATTGGAGATGCGTACACAACCTAGTTACATCATTACAGTCTTACATTATTAAATTGATAATATTGTTAAATATTATTACAATGTCTCCAATACCTTTTGCTTTTTTTTTTTTTAAGCTAAATAGAACTAAAGAGAAAGATGAAGTAAAGAAAGAGAAAAAAGAGAAGAAAAATAAAAAAAATAAAAAAAAATAAAAAAAAAACAAAAACAAAAACAAAAAAAAAACAAAAAAAAACAAAAAAATTGAAAGATAGTTAAAGAAGAATGGAAAAATTTATTAAAATAGAAAACTTCATTCGAGATATATTCGTACATTTCTAGATATAGCGTTTCATCCATTCTTTAGCCCGGGTGTTAGTCAGGTTCCTGTGCTGAACTGTTCTGACCCTTTAGGTAATCAATAAAAGGAGACCATGTTCCAACGAATAATTCCTGTTTGTCTGATTCTTTCCACATTTAAGGTCTCCGTCATTTCTATAATCCACATTTTAAATGTGGGGGTCGTAGGGCCTTTCCAAAATTTTAGAATTAATTTTTTTCCTGTTATTAAACTATAATCAATAAAGTTTCTTTGTGTTATACTAAATGTTTGATTTAATTCTAATATTCCAAGTATTATTAATTTTGGATCTGGGTCCAATTGTGTGCTGGTTACTTTAGATATTATACTGAAAATATTTACCCAGAATTGTTTAATTTTTATACAGTTTGCAAACATATGAGATAAGGTAGCTTCTAAATGTTGACATTTATCACATATAGGTGAGATATGTTGAAAAATTTTATGTAGTTTTGTTTTGGAATAATGTAACCTATGTATTACTTTAAATTGTATTAGAGAATGTCTGGCATTTAATGAACATTGATGTATGTGTTGCAAACTTTCTTCCCAAGTATCTTTCGTTATTATTTGATTTAATTCTTTTTCCCATGTTTGTCTATGTAAGTCCGTCGATGGAATGTCACTGTCTAATAAGATATTATATATATAAGATATTAATTTTTCTGAATTAGGATGTTTGTTCCAACATTCATCAAGAATTTCTGAATTTCTAATTCAAAAATTTTGAGTATTTGATTTTACATAATCTCTAAGTTGAAGATATCTGAAGTAATCATTTCCTCGAAGTCCGTAAGTCTGTTGCAACTCCTGAAATGTCAGAAAAGTGCCTTCCTTGTAAAGTTGTCCCATATTTTTAATTCCATAATTCTTCCATTGTGTAAAACCCCCGTCCAACCATGAAGGCTTAAACAAAGGGTTATTCACAATTGGAAGAAAAAGTGATAAATTATCTAATTTTAATGTCTTTTTTAATTGTTTCCAAATTCGTATAGCACTAAATATTATAGGGTTTTCCCTATAAATTTTTTTGTTTAATTTAGACGTAGCAAATAAAATCGAACCGATATCAAAAGGTAAACAATCTTCCTTTTCCATTTTTAACCAGTCTGGCTGATGATCTATTTCTTCCAACCAGAAATTCATATTTTTAATATTAACTGCCCAGAAATAAAACAAAAAGTTGGGTAAAACCAAGCCTCCATTCATTTTTGATTTACACAAATGTCTTTTGTTTATCCTATGATTCTTATAATCCCAGATGAAATCATTAACAATAGAATCCAGTTTTTTTAAAAAGGTTTTTGCCAGATATATCGGAATTGTCTGAAAAAGGTATAATATTTGCGGTAAAAAAATCATTTTTATGGCATTAATTTTGCCTACCATTGAGATAGGAAGTGTTTTCCAGTATTGAATATTCTTATGTAGTTTATTTAGTAATGGTGGAAAATTTGCTTTAAATAATGATGTATATTTCTTAGTTATATAAATACCTAGATATTTAAATTTTTCCTTTACTATTTTAAATGGAAATTGTTGTATTATCTGTTTATTATGTTCCCTTATTGGCATAATTTCACTTTTATTCCAATTTATTCTGTATCCTGAAAGTGAACCAAATTGGGTTATTAGCTTTAATAAATTTGGAATACTAATTTCTGGTTTTGTAATGTAAATTAATACATCATCTGCTTATAAAGAAATTTTATTCACTGTGTCCTTTGTGTTATATCCGTGTATTTCCGGATGCCCCCTGACTCTTTCTGCAAGTGGCTCAATAGCAAGCGCAAATAATAATGGAGATAACGGGCATCCTTGTCTACAACCTCTAGATAGACTAAATTTAGATGACAACCTTTGGTTTGTAAATATTCTAGCCGTGGGATTTGTATATAACAGTTTTATCCATGTACAGAATTTCTCCCCTAACTGCATATTTTCCATCACCGAAAATAAATAAGACCATTCGACCTGATCAAATGCTTTTTCAGCATCAAGTGAGATTATTGTTAGATCTTCCTTAATATTTCTCTTGGAATATATAATATTAAATAATCTTCTTAGATTATAATATGAGTACCGTTTCTGAATAAAGCCTGTTTGGTCAGGGTGTATTAATTTATTCATCACTGTACTTAATCTGTTCGCTAGTATTTTAGTTAATATTTTCTGATCTGTATTTAAAAGTGCGATTGCTCTATATGATCCCGGGTCTTCCGGATCTTTATCAGCTTTAGGAATAAGTGTTATTATAGATTCATTTAAAGTGTCTGGAAGTTTCTGTTGAGTATAGATATACTCATACAATCTTTGTAAACGTGGGCAAAGCAAGTCATGAAATTTTTTATAAAATTCGGAGCCTAAACCATCTGGTCCTACTGCTTTACCATTTTTTAAAGAGCCGATAAACTCCTCAATATCTTTTATGGTAATCTCCTTTTCTAATAATTCTCTATCGTTTGAATCTAAACCTTTTAAATTACATTTTAGTAAAAAATCTGCTATTCCTTCTGATTGTCCTACGGTTTTAGTTGAATAAAGGTTATGATAGTATTGGAGAAATCTATCATTTATGTCCTTGGGCATTTTTAATAATTCTCCTGTCTCTGTTCCAATTTTATGAATTATTTTTTCCCCTTCCATTTTTCGTAACTGACGTGATAATAGTTTTTGTGGTTTGTCTCCAAATTCAAAATGTAATTGTTTGGTTTTTTGATAAAGTTTTATTACTTGTTCTGAATACATTTTATTTAATTTATATTTTAATACAGCAATTTTATTATGTTTTAAAATAGATGGCATTCTCGCATTTTCTATATCTAGTTGCTTGATTTCACTTTCCAATGTTTGTTGTTTAATCCCGTTCTCTTTATTATAAAATGCTTGAGCGGAAATTAATGTACCACGAACAAACGCTTTAAACGTTTCCCACATAAGAGAAGTAGGTGTGTCAGGGTTGTCATTTACCTCAAAAAATATTTGAATCTGTTTAATAATATATTCCTGGCATGATCTTTCGTTCAAAATTTGTGGGTTGAATCTCCAATATGTTTGTTTCTCGGACATTCCATTTAATTTAATCATGAATGTTACAGGTGCGTGATCTGAGATTATAATGTTATGATATTTTGAATTATAAATAAATGGGATAAACCTAGAGTCAACCAAAAAATAATCTATTCTTGAGTATGTTTTATGTACTGGTGAGTAAAATGAGTATTCCCGTCCAGTTGGATTTTCTATTCTCCAGACATCCTTAATATTAGTGGTATTAATAAATGAATTTAAAAATACACTTGATTGAGATTTTACTTTTTTTTGCCTTGAAGATCTATCTAAGTATGAATCTAATGTACAGTTGAAGTCTCCTTCAATTATTAATTTATATTGTGTAAATTCAGGAATTTTATTAAATGTTTTATTAAAAAACATGGGGTTATCAAAGTTAGGCCCATATACATAGAAAAAGGATATTAAGTAGTAATTTACAACACAGACTTACACTTGTCGGGATGCCAAAGCCGGTCTTTTTTACAGCATTTTAAGTTTAGTTTAGTTTAAAGATACAGCATGGAAACAGGCCCTTCAGCCCACTGAGTCCACTGGGCTGACCACTGATCACCCTCACACTTGTTCCATGTTCTCCCACTTTCACATCTTACACACTCGGGGCAATTTACAGAAGTCAATGCAACCTACAAACCTGCATGTCATTGGAACGTGGGAGGAACCTGGAGCAGCCGGAGTAAACCACAGAGAGAACGTACAAACTCCACACAGGCAGCACCCGTGGTCAGGATGGCACCCATGTCTCTGGAGCTGTGAGGCAACAACACTACCACTACGCCACTGTGCCGCCCCTTGGACAATTCTGTCTGTACTAAATGCAATCTGTATAATGATAACAATTATTGGTAGAAAAGGCACGTGCCCAGTGGAATTGACCTCAAGCCTCATAGCTCAAAATGGCATCATCCTTTATTGCAATTACTAGGGTGGCACAGTGGTGCAGCGGTAGTTTGATCCTGACTACGGATGCTGTCTGTACGGAGTTTGTACGTTCTCCCTGTGACCGCATGGGTTTTCTCTGAGATCTTCGGTTTCCTCCCACACTCCAAAGACGTACAGGTTTGTAGGTTAATTGGCTTGGGGTATATGTAAATTGTCCCTAGTGTGTGTAGAATAGTGTTAATGTGCGGGCATCGCTATTTGGTGCAGACTTGGTGGGCCGAAGGGCCTGTATCTCTAATCTAAACTAAAGGAGGAGCTAACAGCTTTCTCCATTGCCTCTCAACATCAATCTAAGTGACACTTCAACTGCACTTGATTAACCTGTTCACTGCCAAGATTTTTTTTTCACTTGTATGCTCTGACCCAGGTAATAATAATAATAATAATGGATGGGATTTATATAGCGCCTTTCTAATAATGTTTCTTTACTTCGCATTATTCATTCACTCCTCAGTCACACTCAGTGGTGGTGAGCTACTTCTGTAGCCACAGCTGCCCTGGGGCAGACTGACGGAAGCGTGGCTGCTAATCTGCGCCTACGGCCCCTCCGACCACCACCAATCACTCACACACATTCACACACATTCACACGCAGGCAAAGGTGGGTGAAGTGTCTGGCCCAAGGACACAACGACAGTATGCACTCCAAGCGGGATTCGAACCGGCTACCTTCCGGTTGCCAGCCGAACACTTAGCCCATTGCGCCATCTGTCGTCCACTCGGGGGTAGACTCGGGGGTGGTACTGAACAGGTTAATAACCCTGACAGAAACTGATCCTTGCAATGATTTGTTTCAACATCACAGAGCAGTGCTCAGTCATGGTTAAACATTTCCACTTCTGTCATCCCAAAGACAAGATAAGAGTCACTATCCAGTAACATTAGTGCAAGTCATTCCTGGTGAATTTGATGCCGACTGTGTGGGTTTTATGCAAAGTGTGTGGGTTTACTCTGGATGCTCCAGTTTCCTCCACCATCCCAAACACATGCACGTTCGTACATTGTTTAAGAAGGAACTGCAAATGCTGGAAAAATCGAACCTATTCCTTAACCTATTCCTTCGCTCAATCGAACCATAACCTTTTTCCTTCGCTCCATAGATGCTGCTTCACCCGCTGAGTTTCTCCAGCATTTTTATCTACCTTCACATTTGTACATTAATTATAATTACCCCTAAAGACCAGGGTGTGGATGCGAAAGTGAGATAATATAGAATTAGAATGAACAGGTGACTGATGGTCAGCCTGGACTCAGTAGGCCAAAAGGCCTGTTCCCATGCTGCATCTCTAAACTAAACTAAAGCCCTGACAACATCCTCGGAATCTTCTGTCCACACTTTCCAGTGTGATTGCATCTTTTGTACAGCAAGGTGACCAAAACTGAACTCAATAGTCCAAGTGCGGCCTCCACCAACATCTTGCACAACTGCAAACTAACATCTCAACTTCTTTACTGAACACACGTACTGATGAAGGCCAGCATGACAAAACACCCCTTCAGCATCCTGTCCACCTGTGGTACAACTTTCCAGGAAAGTTGTCCCTATTTTGCAACACTGTAGGGTTGACCATTCACTGTTACAGGAGGCCTCAGGAGTGGACTCAGCAGCGTTGTGGTCGGTGCGGTGACCGACGGACAAGATGGACACGTGAAGTGGGGCGTCGGCAGCGGTGAAGCCTCGTGGGTCGACGGTCGATGAGAGCGTGGGGAGATCGCAGTGAGGGGTGGGGGGGGGGGGACAAAGGAGGAGCCAGTGTACTTTGTAACTTTGTCAGTACCGTATTTGTATACATTGGGTGTGCAAGCAAAGAATATCACTGTGCCTTTTCACATGCAGGTACAACAGGCAGTGAAGAAAGCTAATGACATGTTGACCTTCATAACGAGAGGAGTTGAGTATAGTCAAGTCAAGTCAAGTCACATTTATTTATACAGCACATTTAAAAAACAACTCTCGTTGGCCAAAGTGCTTTACATTTGGTATAAGAATAGCACAAACAAAACCAACTACATACATATATACATGTAGCCCTCACTCAGAGGACGTCGGGAAAGGCTTGGGAGTATAGATAAGTCTTTAGTCTTGACTTAAAAGAGTCGATGGAGGGGGCAGTTCTGATGGGAAGGGGGATGCTGTTCCACAGTCTAGGGGCTGCAACCGCAAAGGCGCGGTCGCCCCTGAGCTTATGCCTAGACCGTGGGATATTCAGCCACCTCAAGTCGGCCGATCTGAGGGGCCTGGAGATGGAGTGGTGGGTGAGAAGACTTTTTATGTAGGTGGGGGCAAGCCCATTGAGGGCTTTGTAGACATGGAGGAGGATCTTGAAGTTTATACGGAACCGCACAGGGAGCCAGTGGAGAGAGGCCAGGATCGGGGTGATGTGGTCCCTTTTTCGGGTACCCGTCAGGAGTCTCACTGTGGCGTTTTGGACCAGTTGCAGGTGGGACATGGAAGATTGGCTGATGCCAGTGTAAAGGGAGTTGCAGTAATCTAGGCGGGAGGAGATGAATGTGTGGATGATCTTTTCGAGGTCATCAAACTGGAGGAATTGGAGAGAACTGGAGTATAGGAACAAAGAGGTCCTTCTGCAGTTGTACAGAGCCCTGGTGAGGCCACACCTGGAGTATTGTGTGCAGTTCTGGTCTCCTAATTTGAGAAAGGACATTCTTGCTATTGAGGGAGTGCAGCGTAGGTTCATAAGGTTAATTGCTGCACTGTCATATGTTGATAGAATGGGCTTTTATTCACTGGAATTTAGAAGGATGAGAGGGGATCTTATAGAAACATATACAATTATTAAGGGATTGGAAACGCTAGAGGCAGGAAACATGTTCCTGATGTTGGGGAGTCCAGAACCAGGGGCCACAGTTTAAGAATAAGGGGTAGGCCATTTCGACCTGAGACGAGGAAAACCTTTTTCACATAGAGAGTTGTGAATCTGTGGAATTCTCTGCCTCAAAAGGCAGTGGAGGCCAATTCACTGGATGAATTCCAAAGAGAGTTAGATAGAGTTCTTAGTGCTAGTGGAATCAAGGGGTATCGGGAGAAGGCAAGAACGGGGTACTAATTGTGGATGATCAGCCATGATCACATTGAATGGCGGTGCTGGCGTGAAGGGCCGAATGGCCTACTCCTGCGCCTATTGTCTATCTATCTACGTATCTATGTGACAATAAGTATTCCATTCTATTTCAAGTAAATGCATCACAATTATCTATATCTTCTAACTATATTATTAATAAAACTCTCATCTTGACCACATCCAGTCTGTTGCAATTAAATCTGCGCAAAAACGCTACCCTATATCGCCACCTTACTCACCGTTCTCCTCAGCTCCAAGCCACCAAGTTTTGTTCCGATCGGTGAAAGATTACAAAGTTATGAAGGTTTAAAAAATCATGATGAGCAGATTGGTCTTCTCGCCTGTCAGTCACCATTAAGGTAACGCACCTTCCGGCACCCGCTGTCCGGCTGGGAGAATAAAGCTAAAGTGGACTGCGAGCAGGGGCTGTGTTCTGCGAGCGGGGGCGGCGACCACCACGTCGACCCGGGTGCCGCTGTGTGCAGCCCGGGCCAGGAGCCACTGAGCCTAGACACCCCCCTCCCCAACCCACACCGCCCCCTCCCCAACCCACACCACCCCCTCCCCCCACACCATCCCCTCCGCCCCACACCACCCCTGCACCCCCCACACCACCCACTCCCCCCACACCACCCATTCCCCCCCACACCCCCCTCCCCCCCACACCTCCCCCTCCTCCCCCACACCACCCCTACCCCCCACACCACCCCTCCCCCCACACCACCCCTCCCCCCACACCACCCCCCCCCACACCACCCCTCCCCCCCACACCACCCCTCCACCCAAAACACCCCCTGTCCCCCCACACCACACCCTCCCGCACCACCCCATTCCCCCTCCCCCCACCACCCTCTCCCCCTCCCACACCCCCCTACCCCACCCACACCCCTCCCCCCACCGCACACCCCCCCTTCCACATACACCCCTCCCCTTCCCACAACCCCCTCCCCTACCCCCACAACCCCCTCCCACTCCCCTACTCCCGCACCCCCCTCCACTACACCCCTCCCTCTCCTACAACCCCCCTCCCCTACACCCCACCCCTATACCACCCTTCCCTCCCCCACAATTCCCCCTACCACACACACCCTTCTCCCTTCCACACACCCCTCCCCCTCTCCCATACAACCCCCCTTACCCCCACCACCCCTATACCTCCACCATGCCTACCCCATCACCCCCGAGTCCAAAGCTGTGTGACTGAACTGTGAGTCCACAAGCCATGAGTGACTGAACTGTGAGTCTACAAGCCATGAGTGACTGAACTGTGAGTCCACAAGCCATGGCTGAGAGAACTGTGAATCCACAAGATGTGGCTGAGTGAATTGTGAGTCCACAAGCTGTGGCTGACTGAACTGTGAGTCCACAAGCTGTGGTTGAGTGAATTGTGTCCACAAGCCATGGCTGAGTGAACTGTGTGTCCACAAGCTGTGGCTGAGTGAACTGTGAGTGCACAACCCGTGGCTGAGTGAACTGTGAGTCCACAAGCCATGGCTGAGTGAACTGTGAGTCCACAAGCCGTGGCTGAGTAAACTGTGAGTCCACAAGCCGTGGCTGAGTGAACTGTGAGTCCACAAGCCGTGGCTGACTGAACTGTGAAAGAATGGACTGTGATTGGACAAGAAAGAATGGACTGAATAAATCTCATCTTTAACATTTAAATTGTTGTTATATTTTAAGTTATTCACATTTTAAGCATTAATAAATCCCCTTTCCACTTTCCGTGCCCATCAGCTGCACGTGCGCAGTAATACCTGCGTGTTCTAAGTCACAATGGGAACCCAATGGGAGGGGATGGCTGCGCCACCGGAGAGCCGCTAAGAGTGGATGGGGGGGGCGGGGTTTGAGGGGGGGATGGAGTGAGTGCCTGGGGGGAAGGGCAAGGGGCGAAGTGGGGGGGGTGAGGGGAGGAGGGGGGATCAGGGGCGTCACAACTGGAACCCGTCAGCCGCGCCTGCGCAGTTAGGGGCTATGCATGTGTGGTGGAATATTGGAATTGGTGGAGAGGTGGAATATTGTGTTGGGGGACCAGCCCTCCCCTGTGACTCTTAGTCTAGTCTGAATTTAATTCCAATTGTCATCAGACCCTGTCGTAATTCTTGTTAATAGACAATGCTAGGTGTCCATAATAGGTGTCTATGATACCATCTATGTTAGTGTCACCTGCCAACTTACTAACAGAACCTTGTACATTCTCTTGCAAATCCTTGATATGGATGTCAAACAACATAGGTCGATACCCAGCACCAACCCCTGAATCACACTGCTACTCATTGGCCTCTAGTCTGAAAAAAACATTCCATCATCACCCTCTGTTATAAGAGGAGCCTCTGACACACTTGCAATAACTGATGCTGATCAAGGTTTGTTAGGCTATCTGCAGCAATTACTCCTTCAAGCAGGATGCCCAAAATAAGAAATAATTTCCTTACTAGCCTGTCTTTTCCTATTATTGGAAATCTGAATTATAGAACATGTCAGTCAACTTTCCCTCAGGATGAATTATGGAATAGTTGTGTTGGACGGTCTCCATTCTGCACCAAACAAGATTGGACAGACTGAGAACTGCAAAGTGCACATAGACTCATCCTCTCACTTTTATCACGGGCAATGGGTTGAATGGCAGACATTTCCAGTGCGCTATGCACCGGTGGTATACATGGAAGAGAATCCTCCCCACAATATTATAGAGTGCCTTTGGAGGAGAGTCTTCTGGAAAAGGACAGCAGCAGAACATGGTTCACCATTCCCTTCACGAGGGTAGTAAGCACTGGGCACAAACAGGCCCTTCGGTCCACTAAGTCCGCACCGACCAGCAATCCCCGCACACTAACACTATCCTACACAAGGGACAATTTTTACATTTATACCAAGCCAATTAACCGACAAACATGTATGTCTTTGAAGTGTGGCAGGAAATCAAACTTCTCGGAGAACTTTGGAGTAGTCGGGATTGAACCCGGGTATCCGGTGCTGTCGGCACTGTAAGGCAGAAACTTTACCGCTGCACCACCGAGCCATCCAGTGAATAAGAAAAAAATCCTTTGAGGTATAATCTGGTAACTTTATTCCTTCAAAACGCAGCTGCAATATTTTAGATTGAGCAAAGAATTTACAAAGACATCTTTACTTGGATCACATTGAAGAAAACCAATCTGTTGTGCTTTTTATCCTATATCCCACTGTATTCTTCAATACTGCCTCACAACTAGTAGTGCTCAGGTCTCAGTGACCCAGATACATTCATGAACTCAGATTGTATGTTTGTAGTTTGTGTGTCCTCTGTGTGGCAGCATGGATTTCCCCAGTGGCCTGGTATCCTCCCACATCCCAAGGACATGCAGGTTGTTAGGTTAGCTCATAGGTTGGCGGGCGGAGCTGGTCGAGGGCGACGGAGGAGGCCCTGCAGCAGCCTGGGGCCTACCTGGGTTTACCTGGGTCGGGAGCACTCCAGTACATCCAGAATGTGGACTGGATTTTGCACTTTCTTTTTGGAAATGGCACCAAAATATGGTGACTGTGCATAGATGACTGAGAATTTCACTGTGCATAGATGACAATAATGAACCATTGAACTGCCCATTGTAAATTCCCCTTGACGTTTAGGTGTGTGGTAAAATCTGGGGGGAATTAATGGGAATGTGGTAAGAATAGGTTGCAGGAAAAATTAGTGGGGAGTAGGATTGTTCTGTGAAATGGCTTTCTTCCATGTCAAAGGAAAGCATTGATTAACAATTTTAAGCTTAACCATAGATCACTGAAAAACTGTAAATTATAGTCAAAGAAGCAACAAACAGAAATAGAAGGCCAGAAAACTTTGGAATTATTCACTGACATTAACAGATACAACATGGTATTTATTATGTTCTTAAATATTTTTCACATATGATGTAAGATTTTTAATTCTCTGCTGGAATGAACATTAATAATGTGTTGGAAGGAACTGCAGATGCTGATTTACACCGAAGATGGACACAAAATGCCAGAGAAACTCAACAAGGCAGGCAGCATCTCTGGAGAGAAGGAATGGGTGACATTTCAGATCGAGACCCTTCTTCAGACTGAGTCAGGTGGAAATAATATGTACTGCAGTAACAGTGCTTAGCCAGCAGATGGCAGGAGCATTCAGCAAAAACCAGGCTGCACAGTGCTGCATTGGAGATAAACGATGTCAGTTTGTGATTCAAGGAGCTGTCAAATTGTGCCGTTCATTTAAACAGTGTATGAGAAAGTATTGGAACGTGTTGGGAAGTAAGGTTGACATTGTGCACTTTCAAAGCAGTTTTCTGCATGAATAGGCCTGAGCATATGAACCATCTGATAAGAAGGTTGACACAAAATGCTGGAGTAACTCAGTGGGACAAGCAGCATCTCTGAGGAGCAGGATTTGGGTTGATACCCTTCTTCAGACTGATAAGAAGAATCTAGACAAGAAGAATTTGGGTGGCACTGTGGCACAGTGGTAGAGTTGCTGCCTTACAGCACCAGAGACCCGGGTTTGATCCTGACTACTGGCTGCTTGTCTGAATGGAGTTTGTATGTTCTCTCTTTAACCTGCATAGCTTTTCTCAGAGATCTTCGATTTCCCACACTCCAAAGAAGTACAGGTTGTAGGTTAATTGGCTTGGTATAAATGTTACAAAATGAACCTAGTGTATGTTTGTGGGGATCGCTGGCCGGTGTGGACCCGATGGGCCGAAAGGCCTGTTTCCACGCTGTATCTCTCAACTAAAACTAAACTAAACTATTCAGTGAGTCCTTAAACAAAAACAAGTAGATAAACTGAAGGCCCAGGAAGAACAGGTTTGGCCAGGTTTGACAAAAGAAAAGTCCGCATGAGAAACAAAATCTGATGTTAAATACTGTTAAAGTCTGATGTACATACAAGACATTGGCATCAGGATCTCAGCAAAAGACGGAGCTGAATATATGCAAGCACAGGATGAAGTGGTGGTAAAGCATCACTCCACACCTCAAACAGGCATCGCACAACCACAGTCTGTCATCTGGAGTGGGAAGAGCACTTGAGGAACACCAGCATTTACCCATCTGCGCACAGCTGGATTCTTAGAGAGGTAAAGTTATACAGCATAGAAAGAACCCCTTCAGCCCAACTCATCCATGCCAAACAAACCACCCATTTGCTAGTCCCATTTGCCTGCTTTTGGCCCCGTTTCCCACAGAACCTTTCCTATTCATGTACCATGTTCTTTAACTTGTCTTTAGATATACCCTTTAATTCTTTCCCCAATCACCGTAAACATGTACCCTCTAGTTTAGTTTAGTGTAATGGTTTAGAGATACAGCGCCCTTCAGCCCACTGATTCCGCTCCGACTAGTGATCCCTGCTCACTAACAATACCCTACACACACTAGGGACAATTTACATATTTACTAAGCCAACTAACCTACAACCCTGTACGTCTTCGAAATGAGGGAGGAAACCAAAGGTCCCGGAGAATCCCATACAGGTAACAGGGAGAACATACAAACTCCGTCCAGACAGCACCTGTGGTCAGGATTGAACCCGTGTCTCTGGCGCTGTAAGGCAGCAACTCTACCACTGTGCCAGTGTGCCGCACTAGATTTAGACTCCCCTAACCTGGGGAAAATACTGTGACCATCCATATTATTGAAGCCCCACATGATTTTATAAACTTCTATACGGTCAACCCTCAACCTCCTGTGCTCCAGAGAAAACAATCCCCACCTATCCAATGTCTTTTCATAACTGAAGCCCTCTCGTCCCAGCAACATCCCTGCAAATCTTCTCTGCACCCTCTCCAGCATAACCACAGGGAGCAGGGTCTCACCAGCTGCCAGGCTCAGTGGGGGGCAAGGTCAGGGTCTCAGCGTGGGGTGGGCCGCTCACTTGCGGGACTTGCCGATCCATGGTGGCCGCAGGGACTCCCGCCCGGAGAAACACGCGAGCAGAAACAGCTCCTGGGATGGCCCACTCCCAGCGCTTCCCCCTTTACCAGCTCATTACAAATCAACGCTGAGAAACACGATACAATGCAATACGATACGATAGAACTTTATTTATCACAGGAAGGAAATTGATCTGCCAACAGTCATAAAAACACAAAATACATGAAACATGAAAATTAAAGTGACGAGTGGAAAGGATTGGGGATGTGCAAAGATTGGGGAGGAGGAGGGGGTGAGGGGAGTCAGTCTCTCTCAGTCTACCCCACAATAGAAGGGGGAGGAGATGCACAGTTTGATAGTCATAGGGAAGAAGGATCTCCTGTGGCGTTCTGTGCTGCATCTTGGTGAAATATTCCGACGTGTCCTTTGCTGGAGGTGAAGATATGGTAACTGGAATCAGGAGCAGCAAAATGTAAACATCCAGCAGAAATAGTTGTTATGTAATTGCATGCAATGGATAAGGGCCTGCTGTTATGCAGAGACCAGATCGACTGGGATCGTTCCCCTTAACAGCACTGATAGATAGTTTATACCACATTTCAGTGCAGGTGCTCAAGATTAGCAGTCGTTTCGAAGAGTAAACAAGGAGATACTATGACCTTGGCATCAACCACAGGACATTTCATGAAGGATTGTTGCAATTTAAAGAAAATTGAAAGAGGTAAAGTGCATAAAAGGGTGAAATAGGAAGTGTTTCAATGGAAACTAACGGGGAGAATACAAGAACAGTACAGCACAGGAACGGGCCCTTCCACCCACAATGAACCACCAAGATAGGTTGGCAAAGTCTGTGTGTAAATGCAAGTACTTTGTAAGTTGAAGAAGCAAAGTTGTTATGCAATTCTCAACATGTGGGATTACAATGTTATGGCAACAACAAAGATATGGCTAAGAAAACAGGCAGAAGTGGACTACATATTTCTGCATACCAGCTGGGCAGGTGGCTGGTAAATAAGTATATTGTAGTGCTGTAGAAAATGGGCATCCTACAGCAACTGAGGACAACATCTAACTCATTAGTACTACGAAACGACACAAACACAGTTATAGCACAATAGTCTGCAAATAAACCTAGTTACATGGGGCAGCAAAAATAAACTTGTGCGTGAACAGGGGTGTGAGTAATTTGAAAAAGGAAACCATGTGCAGGGCTATGGGGAAAAGACAGGGGAGGGGGGAAGAGTGGGAGTGGGGTGGATAGATTTATGGGAGTGGGACCTCAGTCTGAAGAAGGGCCTTGACCTGAAACAAGACTTACTGTCTGAGCCACCACCTATGCATTATATTATGATTATGATGTGCAGGAAGGAACTGCAGATGTGCAGGAATGAACTGCAGATGTGCAGGAAGGAACCGCAGATACTGGTTTAAACCGAAGATAGACACTAGTCTGAAGAAGGGTCTGGACCCAAAACATCACCCATTCCTTCTCTTCAGAGATGCTACCTGTCCTGCTGAGTTCCTCCAGCATTTTGTGTCTATCTTTGGGGAGTGGGATGGGTTTGCATGGAGCAGGAAGGACTCGGTGGGCCAAATGGTTTTCTTTGGCCTCTGGGACTTGCTTGCTGGAACTCCCAGTTCCAAATCATTTTAACTCCCTTTCATATTCCAACACCAATCTTCTGTTCTGGGCATCCACCACTGTCAGAGTGAGGCGACAAGCAAACTGGAAGCTCAGCATCTCACACTTGGCTTGGATAGCACCTCAGTTACACTGCTCCTCCTCCCTATGCTCTTCTCCCACCCCTTCCTTCTCCCGTTCGCCATTTCCCTTTCATGCCCCCTCTTTCCATTCCCACCTGTCCACTTCCATGTATATCCTTCCCTCCAATTTTACATGCCACTGCCCCTTTACCTTCTCTATCTCCATTTCACCTCTAGCCTTTGTCAATAACTCCATCCATCCACCCATCACTCCTCTCATTTCCAATCACCTATCACTTGCCAGGCTTTGCCACACCCCGTCTTCTTTCTCACCCCCTCCCCCCTAATGCCAAAGGGTCCCAACATGAAAAGTTGTCTGTCCATCCCCTCCACAGATGCTGCCTGACCTGCTGAGTTACTCCAGCACTTTGTTTGTTGTCAGAAGGGTTCCGACCCAAACGTCTATTTTCACTTAGATTTTTCCTCAGAATTCAAGCATTTGAAGTCTTTTGTATCTCTTTGGCTTCCTTCTGTGGTGTATCAAATCTGCAGAAGTCTCTTTCAATGAGATGGCACACACACAATGGACTGAATAGCCTTCCATCTATCTGGAATAGACAGACTCCAGTTTGTGGCATATGTCATTTCAATCTAAACGTTGTAAGGCTAATAAGTTGTTAACTATCAAAGTGCGTTAGACACAACAGTAGTAGTTGGGTGTGTATGGATCAGACTGATAATTATAGACCTGGTACACTTCAGATCCTGTAGCCGCAGATTAGATTTAGTAGGTCGGATCACATCAGATCTGCTTTCAGAAAGCGATAAGCAACAATTATGAGTCCCCAATGGCAGATTAAAAACGTGTCATGTCAACCACACTCCTAAACACCTAAAGTTTAACGGAGGTGGAGAAGGGTCTCAACCTGAAACGTCACACATTCCTTCTATCCAGGGATGCTGCCAGTCCTGCCGAGTTATTCCAGCATTTTGTGTCTATCTAAAGTTTAATGGAGATGAATGCCGCAAGTTGTTTTTACACTGAGAGTGATGGGGGCCTGGCTGGAATGCATTGCCATTGCTGGTGTTGGACACAGCAGATACAACAGTGGCATTTAAGAGGTTTTTAAATAGACACATGGAAGTGCGGGGAATAAAGGGATGTGGACCATGTACAGGCAAATGAGATGAGCTAGGCAGCATGTTCGATACAAGCATTGTGGACAATTCCTGTTCTATCACTAGCCATGTGAAATAGGTTGTGTGTGTGATTTAAGTGCCTATGATGCCTGGAAGGGGAACCACTGCAGCCAGATTTAGAACAGGCCCATTAACCCTTTGCTGACACCAACAGATTCAGAATGTACAAAAACCTGCAGAGCAAAATAGTATCGTCCTGGTGTTTCCGATATGTTTGTCCAAAACCAAGAAAATATATCTTTGCAGTAAATGTATACTTATCTGTAAATATATACTAGTGAGTGATATATATTAGTGTACATTTACACGATAAAATATATTTGTGTAAAGATATATATATATATATATATTTGCGAGAATTTCTAATAGCAAATCACTCAATGTTCTATCTTTCAGAAAGAAGATAATGAATGATGTGAATTCATTGTGATTTCATTGAAACTTAAGAGGACATTGAACAAAACAAAACAAACCATGACCTATTATTTTCATTGAAATTCTGGGTTAAATAATTATGTTAATGTCACTCTTAAACACTTGTCATTTGAAAACATGTCAGGTAGAGTACATCCAACGGTCATTGACTGTCAGATGCAGTGATGAACGAGGGTTTTGTTACTGTTAATCAAAATAATTTAGGCCACCAGATGATCGTTCATTCCAAAGAAACAACCAGCTGTAAAAGCAGCAGGAAAACTCCTCTCAGGAACTTCCAGTAATTACTTGTTAAGGTCACATGCAATGGAAATGTCCACTTCCATAAGCAAGTGTGTGCTTCCTGTGAAATTAACCAGACAGTGGCCTCAGGGTAAACAATAAAGTCCATTACCTGCAGAGATGTGCAGTGGAAATTGTACGGTTACACACTGTTTACTGCTCAATAATGAAAGAAACTGGCACGATTTTGAGAGCAATCCTAATAACCATGGCAGAATTGGACTTGCTCTGTAGCGAGCAAAATTTAAGCTAGAACTTTTGGGCAGCACGGTGGTGCAGCGGTAGAGTTGCTGCCTAACAGCACTTGCAGCACCAGAGACCCGGGTGCTGTCTGTACGGAGTTTGTACGTTCTCCCCGTGACCGCCTGGATTTTCTCCCAGATCTTCGGTTTCCTCCCACACTCCAAAGACGTACAGGTATGTCAGTAAATTGGCTTGGTATAAGTGTAAATTGTCCCTAGTGTGTGTAGGACAGTGTTAATGTGCGGGGATCGCTGGTCAGTGCGGACTCGGTGGGCTGAAGGGCCTGTTCCCACGCTGTATCTCTAAACTAAACTAAAGCTCAACAAAATAATTTTTGGGTCTTTCCAATTCAATAACCTTCACTTTCACCTCACCAGCAGTGCCCTGTTCCAGCCCACAACTTTATCTGCCCTCTAATGCCAGCTTGCACCCTCGTACTGGATGCAAGCACAGTCCTAGCTACTGGCTAACCAGTGATCAGGCTGCAGTACCACTGTGACATTGGAGATAGATACTGTGTTAAAATCTCCACATGTCCACACAATGCATCCTTCAAAAGGCAAATGACCTTTTTTTTAAAACCTTTTTTTTTTTTTTTAAATAAATACTTCCCCCTAGTCCCACCTACCTGCACTCAGACCATAACCCTCCATTCCTTTCCCGTCCATATACCCATCCACTCTATTTTTAAAGGATAAAATCGAACCAGCCTCCACCACTTCCACTGGAAGCTCATTCCACACAGCTACCACTCTCTGAGTAAAGAAGTTCCCCCTAATGTTACCCCTAAACTTCTGTCCCTTAATTCTCAAGTCATGTCCCCTTGTTTGAATCTTCCCTACTCTCAATGGGAAAAGCTTATCCACGTCAACTCTGTCTAACCCGCTCATAATTTTAAAGACCTCTATCAAGTCCCCTCTTAACCTTCTGCGCTCCAAAGAATAAAGACCTAACTTGTTCAACCTTTCTCTGTAACTTAGTTGCTGAAACCCAGGCAACATTCTAGTAAATCTCCTCTGTACTCTCTCTATTTTGTTGACATTCCTCCTATAATTAGGCGACCAAAATTGTACTCCATACTCCAGAATTGGCCTCACCAATGCCTTGTACAATTTTAACATTACATCCCAACTTCTATATTCAATGCTCTGATTTATAAAGGCCAGCACAAATCAGAGCATTGAATATAGAAGTTGGGATGTAATCAATCACCCGTACACATTAGTTCCATGTGATCCCAATTTCTCATCCACATCCTGTACATTAAGGACAATTTACAGTGGCCAATTAACCAACAAACCAGCACATAGAGTGATGCAATGTGGAAATAGGCCTTTCAGCCCAACTTGCCCCAGCCGACCAACATGCCCCATCTACCCTAGTCCCACCTGCCTGTGCTCGGCCCATGTACCTGTACAAATCTCTCTAGAACATTATGTAGTACCTTCCTATGCTACTTCCTCCAGCAGCTCATTCCTTATACCCACCATCCTTCGTGTAAAAAGGTTCTCCCTCAGGTTGCTATTACATCTCTCCCCCCCTCACCTTAAAACTATGTCCTCTGGTTCTTCATTTCCCTATTCTGGGTAAAAGACTCTGTGCATCAACCCAATCTATTCCTCTCATGATTGTATACATCTCTATAATATCATCACTTACCCTCCCACACTCCAAGGCATAAAGTCCCAGCCACCACAACCTCTTCCTACAGTCGAGCCCTTGCACCTGGCAACATCCTCATCAATATTCTCTGCACCCTTTCCAGCTTAACAACATATTTCCTTTAACAGGGTGACCAAAACTGAACATAATACTCCAAATGTGGCCTCACCAATGTCTTGTACAATTGCAACATGACTTCGCAACCTCTATACTCAATACTCTGACTGATGAAGGCCCTCTTAACCACCCTATCTACCTGCGATGCCATTTTCAAAGACCTTTGTACCTGCACCCCTCTCCCCCACAACAATGCCCAGAGCCCTGCAATTCACTGTGCAGGTTCTGCTCATTTTAGACTTCCCAAAATACAATACCTCGCACTTATCTGTATTAAATTTCATCAAACCATTCCCCAGCCCACCTGCCCAACAGATCAGGATGCTGCTGCAAATTTTGACAACCATCTTCACTATCCACAATACCACCTAGTTTAGTGTCATTTCGAACCTATTAATCATGCTTTGTGCATTCATATCCATAGAGGCACACCACTAGTCACAGGCCTCTAGTCCAAAAACGGCCTTCCACCAATTCCTTCTGCATCCTTCCATGAAGGACTTTCTATCGAGTCAGCTATTTCTTCTTGGTCCGCATGTGATCTAATCTTCCAGAGTAGCCTACATTGTCGAATGCCTTGCTAAAAGCCATATATGCAACACCTACAACTCTGCCTTCATGAAACTTTTTTGGTCATAGGGACAGAATTAGACCTATTGAGTCTACTCCGCCATTCAGTCACAAGGGCCTGTCCCACTTAGGCTATTTTTTAGGCGACTACATGCGACTAAGCTGTTGCCAGATGGTCGCTGGGGTATCGCCTGTATGGTCGTGAGTAATCTCCTCAGTCGCCCAAAGAGTCTTAGCATCTTTCTGGTCTCCGCTGGGTTTTCAACATGTTCAACATTTTTCGGCGACAGCGGGTTGACAGTGGAGTGTAGCTTGACTTCTCCTGACGTAGGTGCTGTCGTAGGTTGTTGCCAGGTGACGTAGGTTGTCGTCGGGTGCTGACTTCGGTGAATTCCATTGGCGACTACGTACGTCAACCTACGTCAACCGGCGACAGGAACCGGCGACTGAATTGTCTTCAGTTGTTGCCGACAGGGTCGTAGCTTGTCGCGAGTGGACGTAGGTTGACTTTGGTTGTCGTATGTTGTAGCCTGCGTGGTCGTAGGTTGTCGCCTGCATGGTCGTAGGTTGTCGCCAGTGTGGTCGTAGGTGAAGGTCCTAATGGGTCGCTGGTTGTCGGTAACTTGCCGCAGCTTGACGTCGACTAGGTGATAGGTTGTTGTAGCTTGTCGTAGTCATTGTCGTAGGGGGGGTCCAGTCGCCGTTTTTTCGGCGACCTGCTACGACTATGACAGTCGCCGGCAGTCGCCTAAAAAATCACCTAAGTGGGACAGGCCCTATACAGTAGCTGGTCTAGCTTCCCCTTTCAACCCCATTCCTCTGCCTTCTCCCCATAACTTTAGAGATACAGCGCGGAAACAGGCAACCAGCGATCACCCCGTACAATAGCACTGTCCTACACACGAAGAATTTACAATTTTTACTGAAGCCAATCAACCTACAAACCTGTACATCTTTCAAGTGTACAGGGAGAACGTACAAACTCCACTGAGACAGCACCCATAGTCAGGATTTGAGCCTGGGTCTCTGGCACAATAAAGCCAGAGTAAGGTCTTTGACACCCTTCCTAATCTATCTCTGTCTTAAAGATATCCATTGACCTGACCTCCACAGCCATCTGCGGCAATGAATTCCACAGATTCACCACCCTCTGACAAAAAAAAAATCCTCATCTCCTTCCTAAAGGTACATCCTCTTATTCCTCTAGTCCTAGACTCTCCTGCTAGTGGAAACATCCTCACCACATTCACTCTATCCAAGCATTTCACTATTTGATAAGCTTCAATGAGGTTCCCCCTCATCCTAAACTCCAGCGAGTATAGGCACAGTGCCTTCAAATGCTTATCATACATTAACCTAATTATTACGGGATCATTCTCATAAACCACCTCTGGACCCTCTCCAACGCCACCACATCCTTCCTCAGATATGGGGCCCAAAACTGCTCACAATACACCAAATGCTGTCTGACCAGTGCCTTATAGAGCCTCAGCATTACATTGCCTGTTTTTATATCCCACTAACCTCAAAATAAATGGCATTTGCCTTCCATTTGTATTCCATCTGCCACTTCTCTGCTCACGCTCCCAATCTGTCCAAGTCCTTATGCAGAGTCCCTGCTTTCTCTACACTACCTTCCCCTCCACCTACCTTCGTATCATCTGCAAACTTGGCCACAAAGATATCAATTCCATCATCCAAATCATTAATGTACAACGTGAAGAGCAGCGGCCCCAACACCGACCCCTGCGGAACTCCGCTAGTCACTGGCAGCCAACCAGAAAAGGCCCCTTTATTGCCACTCTTTGTCTTCAGCCATCCAGCCAACCCGCTATCCATGCTAGTATCTGCCCTTTGATACCATGGGCTCTCATCTTCCTTAGCAGCCTCACATGTGGCACCTTATCGAAGGCTTTATATAAAATCTAGGTAAACAACATCCACTGACTCTCCTTTGTCTGTCCTGCTATTTACTTCTTCAAAGAATTTCAACAGATTTGTCAGACAAGATCTCCCCTTCACGAATCCATGCTGACTTTGGCATATTTCATCATAATATTTATAATGGAATATATTACCAACCACTGAAGTCAGGCCTATAGTTTCTCCTCTTTTGCTTCGTTCCCCTTAAACAGCAGAGTAACATTTGCAAATTTCCACTCCTCGGAGATCATTCCTGACCGAGTGATTCTTGAAAGATCACTATTAATGCCTCCACAATCTCTAAAGCCACCTCATTCAGAACCCTTTCAGACATTTTGGTCACATTTTTGGCGTACAAAACCCTGCTGACTATCCCTAATCACCCCTTGTCCATTTAAATGCATGTTTATCTTATCCCTCAGAATACTTTCTGGTAACTTTATGACCACGGATGTTAAGCTCACTGGCCTGTAGTTCCCAGGCTTTTCCTTGCAGCCGTTCTTGAATAGAGGTGCAACATTTGCCATCCTCCAGTCTTCCGGCACCTCTGCTGTATTTAATAACGACTCAAATCTCAGCCAGGGCTCCCGCATTTTGCTCTCTAGTTTCTCACAGTGTCCTTGGATATATTTGATCAGGCCCTGGAGATTTCTCTACCTTCATACACAATAGCACCTTCAGCACCTCTTCGGCCGAAACGCTGACTGCTCGCAAGACACTTCCATTGATTGGCCCAAATTCCTCCATCCTCCTGTCTTTCTCCTCAGTTAAACCACTTTGATTCACGAGGAGCCCCATTCTGTCTGGTTACCATTTTTCTCTTTATGTACATCTTGGGATTATCCTTGATCACCTGCCAGTACCTCTTGTACCCTTTTTGCTTTCCTCATTTCCTTTTTTAGCTTGCTTCTCCGAACCTCCTCCAGGGATACACTTCATCCCAGCTGCCGATACCCGCCCCATGCCTTCTTCTTATTCATGGCCAGAGCCTTAATTGCTCTCATCATCCAAGCTTCCTTCGGCCTTCCTGCATTGCCCTTCAACCTAACATGAACATGCATGCCCTGGACTCTTGTCAGCACACTTTTAAAAACATCTCACTTTCCGGACACTCTTTTCCTTCAAACAACTTGCTCCAAGCAACTTGAGCGAGTTCCGGTCTCACACCCTCAAAGTCAGCCTTGCCCCATTTAGAATTTTAACTCGTGGGGCCACCCTGTCTAGATCCATAACTATCTTAAGCCTCAAAATAAAGTGGTCGCTGGTCCCAAAAGGCTCATCCACAAACACTTGCCCGTCCCAATTTCTTAAGACTAGATCAGGTGTTGCCTGCATAGGGCCATCTATATATTGCCTGAGCAAATGTCCCTGAACACAGTTGACAAATTCTGCCCCGTCCAAACCTTCTGCACTTTGACAGTTCCAGTCCATATTGGGAAGGTTAAAATCCCCTACTACAACAACCTTATTTGACCTGCAGCTGTCTGCAATCTCCTGGCATATTTGTTCTTCTAATTCCCGTTGACTATTCAGGGATCTGTAGTACACACCCAACAAGATGATCATCCCCTTCTTGTTCCACAGCTCCACCCATAGAACCTCACTGGATAAACAAGCAGCAAAGTCATCTCTGACCACTGCTCAGACCTCTTCCTTAATAAATAACGCAACTCTCCCTTCTCAGTTCAGTTCAGTTTTATTTGTCATATGCAGGTTAACACAGGGTCAACGGTACAATGACATGTGTTTGACAGGACAACGGGTCACCTCAGCAATGATATTACAAGGATAAAAATAAGATAAAATAAGATAAGATAAAAGTGACATTGGTAGATAAAAGACAATAATAAATAAAAGAATCAACATATATGATGTGTTTATGAGGTCAGAAGCCTGATGGCACAATGATAAAAACTGTTCTTCGGTCTGGTGGTCCGTGCAGCCATGCTCCTGTATCGTCTGCCTGACGGTAACAAGGTTATCTTTTACCATCACCTCTATTTCTCCCCTAGAACATTGAGCTGCAAGTCCTGTCCCAGTCTTAAAAGGTTTCTGTAAAGACCAAAGCATCACAGTCGCACATCCACCCCTGGGTTCATCTGCCTTACCCGTCAGGTCTCTCGCATCAAATACATGCAATTCAAACCAACTTTGTTCCTTGAATTTCCTCCTGACTATCCTGTCCACTAAACCTTCTTTCATCACCATCTGTAAGGATGTGAGCTCTCACCTGCCTTGGTCCTGTATAGGGGTGTAGAACCCCCCTACCAATCTAGTTTAAACCTACCCGTGTAGGTCTAGCACACTAGCCCGCCAGGATATTGGTTCCCCTTCAGTTCAGGTGCACCCCATCCCTCTTGTACAGGTCAACTCTGCCCCAGAAGCAATCCAAATGGTCCAAAGATCTGAATCCCTGCCCCCTGCACCAACTCCTCAGCCACACATTCATCTCCCCTATCTTCCTGTTTCTACCCTCACTCAAACGTGGCACTGGAAGCAAACCAGAGATTACTTCCTGGAGGTCCTGCTTTTCAGCCTTTTATCTACATATTGCAGAACCTCTTTCCTTTTCTTACCTATATCGTTTGTGCCAACATGCACAACAAACTCGGCTGCTCCCACTCCCTCTTGAGATGTTGTGCAGCCGCTGCGTGACATCCTGGACTCTGGCACCAGGGAGGCAACACACCATCCTGGAGTCTCGACTACTGCTGCAGAGTCTCCTGTGCGCACCCCTAACTCTCGAGTCACCCACCACTATGACTCTGCCTGACGTCACCCCTTCCATGCTGAGCCTCAGCACCAGGCTCAGTGGCATAGCCCTGCCTAGTACTGCTCCTCAACCTTGATATGTCATTCCCCCACCGACAGCACACCTGGTTTCATCTCTCTTTTATTCATGCCATGTGTTCTTCTCAGAGTCAATACAAAACAATTAACTTTGATGACGAATTATGAATTGGAACGCAAGGTCATTTTGCATTGTGGATGTGGAAAGACATTTTCATATCCATTAAATGTGAACCAACAGTTAATCTCTAATGCACTGTTTGTTATAGCGTATGGTGGGTGGAATTTCTACACATCGAGCTTCATGGCATTCCACAGATAAACAAGGCATTCTTAATAGATATCACATGCCTAATCTCTCTTTGTCATGCATACTACCCATGTCTTGGTCATATACTACAGGAGCACAATTTACATAGAAACATAGAAAATAGGTGCAGGAGGCCATTCGGCCCTTCGAGCCAGTACCGCCATTCATTGCGATCATGGCTGATCGTCCCCAATCAATAACCCGTGCCTGCCTTCTCCCCATATCCCTTGATTCCACTAGCCCCTAGAGCTCTATCTAACTCTCTCTTAAATCCATCCAGTGATTTGGCCTCCACTGCCCTCTGTGGAAGGGAATTCCACAAATTCACAACTCTCTGGGTGAAAACGTTTTTTCTCACCTCAGTCTTAAATGGCCTCCCCTTTATTCTAAGACTGTGGCCCCTGGTTCTGGACTCGCCCAACATTGGGAACATTTTTCCTGCATCTAGCTTGTCCAGTCCTCTTATCATTTTATATGTTTCCATCAGATTCCCCCTCATCCTTCTAAACTCCAGTGAATACAAGCCTAGTCTTTTCAATCTTTCCTCATATGACAGTCCCGCCATCCCAGGGATCAATCTCGTGAACCTACGCTGCACTGCATCAATCACAAGGATGTCCTTCCTCAAATTCCTAAAATGACGCGGGCCTCTGTAGCAGACTAATAACACCAATAGCAACGACCAGCAGTCTATGTAACACAGTTAAATCCAGACAACTGAGCCTCTAAACATATAAAAGATTCATCCAAATTCTATTAAGCAAAATCCTTTATGCCAATTGTAGACTGGTGACATAAATAATCTTTACTTCGCCAAATGGCTTCGAGATACTCCAGAATGTGAGGCAAATGAAAACCATGTTATAAGTGTGCACATTCAAATCTCTGCTACTTGCAAGTGTCCCAGACATCCATTGGGAAGTCCAATAACCAAGGGTTCTAACAGCATTCCTTGTCCTGGCCAACCACAAATTATTTTTTGCTCTGAATGCAGTACTTAGGGGCTTTGTCTGTCCCCCACAGAGAGGTGATGGAAATCTGTTCTCGCTCACTGCCAGAATTCCAAGCAGCATGGCTTTAAGTCTTCAGTGGATTATAAAATATATTTTCATCCTCTGTTCTAGATTTTGAATTGCTAGATCAGGCAGTGGAAGAAACTGTACTGGAAAAGAAGTCCAAGGAGGGAGACTAGCGGCTAATTCTGTCCTCAATTTTGATTGTTCTGGTTGAATGCATGTTAAGTTTAGGTTGGGGATATAGTGTGCAAACAGGTCCTTCGGCCCACCGAGTGCACAATCAACCATACACTAGTTTCATCCTACACACTAGGGACAATTTACAGAAGCCAATTAACCTACAAACCTGCACGTCTTTAGAATGTGGGAGGAAACAGGAGGACCCAGAGAAAACCCTGATGGACAAAGGGAGAATGTAGAAACTCCATATGGACAGCACGCATAGTCAGCATCGACCCCGGGCCTCTGGCGCTGTTATGCCCCTGTCCCACTTAGGAAACCTCAACGGAAACCTCTGGAGACTTTGCGCCCCACCCAAGGTTTCCGTGCGGTTTCCGGAGGTTCCCGGAGGTTTTTGTCAGTCTCCCTACCTGCTTCCACTACCTGCAACCTCCGGCAACCACCTGCAACCTCCGGGAACCGCACGGAAACCTTGGGTGGGGCGCAAAGTCTCCAGAGGTTACCATTCAGGTTTCCTAAGTGGGACAGGGGCATAAAAAAGGCAGCAACTCTACTGCTGTGGCACTGCAGATATCACAGCTTATTGAGGGCATCGTATGTATCCCAATTCAAGAACCTCTACTTAATCCATGCAGCTTTTTCAGTGAACACTGGAGAAGCATGTAACAAGGCTTGCAGACCTACAGCCAGGGGATCAATCATTTGAACCAACTGTTTGTTTTAATGAACATCCACATACTCTCAGCACTTTGCTCTGCAGTAATGCTATGAGTCTAGTCAGAAAGTAATTGATATTGAATTTGAAACCTTCCTTTATCCACCAGCAGACCACCAAGGGTGAAGCGTCCCCCATCTGCAAATGCTCTGCACCATCCACTCCATTATACATTTATTTTTGCAAGGGTAACATCTTGGCAATTAGAAAAGACTTTCTTTCCTTGCTATAAGCCATTACTGTCAACAAAACAGCAGTGGCATCCAAAACAAGGTGTAATGTAACTTCTCATACGGGGCCGACCAAAGGTGATATTAACAACCTTCAAGAACGCTGGAAGGTCCACAATCAATAGTTCTTTGTGTGTGAACCTTATTGCAGTTGCCTTAGGGAACCAACAGGATCTTCTTTGTGTCTCAAAGTTGCAGCCAAAATGAAACTTTTTCCGGAAGGCAGCACACTTCCATGGCTTGTTTGTGAAGCAATTCACTCCAGGCTGGAGTTTCCACTCAAGTACACTCTGTTATTCTGCACCATTCATCCAAAATTGGCAAAACTAACACAAAGGAGTGTAGAATATTAAGCACAAATTGCCTCAGTTTAAATAGTTGCTTGAGAAGGGCATTACATACAAACTGGCCACAGTTTCAGGATAAATTAATCTCCTTTGAGAGTTTCTGCTGTGTTTCTTTGGTGGCTAAAAAAACTAATCTCAAGTATTTTTTGGCATATTTAGATTTTTTCTTTAAACAAGGGATTCTTTTTTTGTAAGATATTATCTTTCATTTATTTTAAACAAGGCTACACGGTGCTTAAATTAATTTAATATAAAGATAAATATTAAGATGTACAGTATTCATTCAATGCAGCAATAATGGGCAAATGCATTTAAGCAGAACCTGTAGAGAATAAAACCAGAGGGCACATTCTCAGAGTTAAAGGACGTTCCTTTAGGAAGGAGATGAGGAGGAATTTCTTTAGTCAGAGGGTGGTGAATCTGTGGAATTCTTTGCCACAGAAGGCTGCAGAGGCCAAGTCAATGGATATTTTTAAGGCAGAGATAGATAGATTCTTGATTAGTACTGGTGTCAGAGGTTATGGGAGAAGGCAGGAGAATGGGGATGAGAGGGAAAGATAGATCAGCCATGATTGAATGGCGTAGACTTGATGGGCCAAATGGCCAAATTCTGCTCCTATCACTTATGACCTTATGAATAAAACACCAATCAAAATCCGTCCGTGGTTTAATCAATATGTATCCACGCCATTGACTGGATTAAAAAAAAATTCTATCCTTCATTATCTACCTTGTCAGAAACCTGCGTTGCTGTGGAATAACTTCAAATAAAATTCAGTTTGATAAAATATCAATTGGTATGAGAATGTACTTGAGGCACAAACTGTGTTGCAAGGCAGGGTCTTGTAATGTTAACACCAGGAATTATAAAGTAAAATGTTGCAAATATTGTGAAGCTAGAGCTAAATACTAATGATCTATCACTTTAGCTGACGAGGGGGAAAAAGGCATGTGGAAGTTATCAAATGATGCTAATTAAATGTCTGCTATGTCATTTAATCACAGAAATGGGGGGGAAATCTTCCATTCACAGGGATTATCCCATTCTTCCTGTTTGTATTTCTTGATTAGAGTCATACAGCAAGGAAACAGGCCCTTCGACCCAGCTAGCCCATGCTGTGCAAGGTGCCCTATCTACACTAGTCCCACCTGCCCACATTTGGCCCATGTTCTTGTCCAAATGTCTTATAAATGTTGTTTCCACCTCAACAACCTCATCCAGTGGGTTATTCCACACACTCTGTGTGAAAAAGTTGCCCCTCAGATTCCTATTAATTCTTTTCTCTCTCACCTTAAACCTCATCCCCCTATTCTGGGTAAAAACGACTCTGTACATCTATGCAATCTATTCCCCTCATTTACTTATACACCTCTACAAGATTACCTCTCATCCTTCCATGCTCCAGGGAATACAGTCCCAGCCTGCCCAACCTCTCCCTACAGCTCAGCTTCTCAAGTTCTGGCAACATCCTCGTAAATCTTCTCTGTAATCTTTCCAGCTTGACAACATCTTTCCGATGACAGGGTCACCGAAATGTACACAATACTCCAACTGTGGCCTCATGCCTTGTACAGTCCCCAAAGTCTATACTCAAAACCCTAACTGATGAAGGACAATATACAGAGAGCTTTCTTGACCATGTTAGCTACCAGTGATGCCACATTCAAGGAATCATGTACCTGCACTCCTAGATCCCACTGCTCTACGACACTCCCCAGAGACCTACCATTTATTGTCCTGCCCTGGTTAGACTTCCCAAAATGCAACACCTCACATTTATCTGCATTAAACTCCATTAGCCATTCATCTGACTACTTGCCCAACTGATCAAGACCCTGCTGTAACCTTTGATAATCATCTTCGCTAGATTGTTTTGTCATCTGCAAACTTACTGATCATGCCTTGTATGTTCTTAAGGCACACCTCCAGTCTCTGAAACCACCTCTGAAGAAGGGTCTCGACCCGAAACGTCACCCATTCCTCTCGAGAGATGCTGCCTGACCCGCTGACTTACTCCAGCATTTTGTATCTACCTTCGATTTAAACCAGCATCTGCAGTTCTTTCCTGCACATTTCTTCCACCATCACCCTCTGCTTCCTTCCATGAATCCAATGTTGTATCCCATAAGCTAGCTCTCCTTGAATCCCATGCGATCTAACCTTCCAGAGCAGCCTATCATGCAGAACCTTGTCAAATGCCTTGCTGAAGTTCATATAGATAATGTCTACAGCTCTGCCCTCAACCAGCTTTTTGGTTATATCTTTAAAAAACTCAGTCAGATTCATGAGACACGATCTCCCACATCCAAAACTGTGCTGCCTGTCCCTAATCAGCCCTTGTCTAGCTAAATACATGTATATCTCATCCATCTGAAAAATCTCCAGCAACTTTCTGACCACAGATGTTAGGCTTATAGTTCCCAGCCTGTTCCCTGCAGCCCTTCTTAAATAAAGGCACATCTGAAACCTTCCCGTCTTCCTGCACCTCAGCCTTATTTAATAATGACTCATAAATCTCGGGCAGGGAACCTGCAATTTCTTCTCTAGCTTCTATAGTGCCCTGGGATATATCTGATCGGGCCGAGATTTGTCTGCCTTCGTGCGCATCAGAATGCTCAGCACCACCTCCACCGTAGTATTGACTGCCCAATCCAATTTAATTGTCACAACGATGTCTAAAATACTTGCCTTCCTTTCCCACTTCCCTGCAGCAGAGAAAATGATCTCAGGCCAAATTAAATGACAAATAAAATCCCTTCTTGTACTAATAAAGCCACTAATATTTTGAAGAAATATTCTAAGATATATACTTTTCCATCTTTTGATTTATGATGGGTTTCAATTAACGGTGGGGTGGTTTATTGGGAACAGTTTGAAATTTTCTGCAGTAAACTTTATCCATTAAATTCTAAGGTCAGGTAAGACAATAAAGTGGACATTGTTTATTTAATAACGTTTCTTTACCAAAGCTCTACACCATAATATCTTTCAGAATTACACATAAAAAAGACATCTATTATACAATTCAATTTAAACAATAACATTTTCACCTAATGAAATGCTAAAGAATTTGGCCCACTAACATTTTATTAAGATTTTTAACATGTTGACTTGAATCACTGACTCCCAATCATCTTCCATTGAATTAATGGTAAATTATTTTAAGAACTTATGCTCAGTTACATCAGGGCCAGTCATCATACAATCTGTATGAAATAAAGTATTAGACACTAAATGCTGGAGTAACTCAGCGGGTCGGACTGCATCTCTGGAGAAAAGGAATAGGTGACGTTTCTGGTCGAGACCCTTCTTCAGATTGAGAGTCAGGGGAAAGGGAAACAAGAGATATAGAGAGATATAGAACAAATGAATGAAAGATACGCAAAAAAGTAACGATGATAAAGGAAACAAGCCATTGTTAACTGTGGCCCAGGTGAAAATGAGTTACAGACTATGAGACTCAACAAGATGACTTTGAAGCTCGTACAACGACTTGGGTGGGGGAGGGGATGCAAGGGTTATTTGAAGTTAGAGAAATCAATATTTATACTGCTGAGTTGCAAGCTGCCCAAACAAAAACACCAGTTACCTCCAATTTGTGTTTGGCCTCATACAATACAGCATTCATATTAGCTGCTTCTTTTTTCATAGTTTCAGCACACAGCGACATTTATTTGATTTTAAATGACTTACTTTTACATCTAGCACAACGGCTTCGATCGTACTCTATCAACTCAGCGCGCTTCGAATGTTCTCTGGAAAATACTCGGATCTGACCCTTCTCCTGCCGCAAACGGGCTGCTTCTTCTTTGGCAAATACTCCCAAGTCCTGGGTGTATCTGCCATACATCTAGAAATAAAATGGAAAGGCAGAATCAAGTACCCTGTATGAACAGGAGAGACATGGTTAACACAACAATGATGGGACAGGTTCCCACCCCACACCCAACCACCATCACCTCTGCTGATTTGACAAGCATTGCACCGTCAACTTTTGTCGACAATGGAGGCCAACTGCAGATAAATGTCACGCAAGATAAATGCCTAGAATTAAGATTTGGCTGCATTGGTTGATGACAGATGTAGTTGTGGGGAATGATTATAGCTGCAATACCACTGTATTTTTGGCACATTTTGTAGAACTGAAATCATCACGTTTTGCGACAAAACACCAGTTACCTACCAGGACTAACCCAGTTTTTAATTCTCATTTACTTGATAAAAATGCATAGCTAGCTGTCGTGAATGAACCAGTTAATGAGTGGGAGCAACAAATAATAAAACGTGTAGGAAAGAACTGGAGATGTTGGTTCACACAAGGGTAGACACAAGAGGTATATTTTGTTTGGGCAGCTTGTAACCTAGCGGGATGAATATTGATTTATCTCATTTCAAATAACCCTCGCATTCCCTCTCTCTCTCTCTCTCTCTCCTATTAAATCTTTTTCCCTTCACCTTAAGCCTATGTCCTCTAGTCCTCGATTCCCCTGCTCTGGGCAAGGGACTCCATGCATCTACCCAATCTATCCCTCACATGATTTTATACACATCTCTTTTCTCTAGAGATGCTGCCTGACTCGCTGAGTTATTCCAAAATAATAAAACATGTTTTTAAGAGGGGAAAGTTGATCTGCACACATGGGAAGTTGTATGTGGCAATCAACTCCAGTGATATGATTTGGGGAGGGGAGGTAAAATTCTTTGTTCTACAACTATGACTATTAAAAAAAACTAGATGAGAATCTATATGAAAGTAAAATATACTTAAAATACCAGGTTTGCAACCAATTCACTTGACACTGAAGTACTATCACAAAGCTGAAGACATTTACCTCCACAGTATTATATTGTGTTTCAAATATCACTTATATTTGAGGTGGGGAAGGAAAAAAGTATGGAAAAGGTTAATTTCTATACTATGATATCATACATTTGCGGTTACATAATATTTAAGAGGCTTAATAACATGTCTCATAGCAATCTGCATTGTCATGTTACAGACTTTGACAAATGGAAATAAAAATGCTTATTTTTCAAAAATATATAATCCATTGAAATTTATGTGAAAATACCAAATTTAAAAAAAAAAATCCCCAATGTTCACAAAGTGCTTTCTACCCTGTGACTGGACAGAAAAGGCTGGAGTAACTCAGCGGGTCAAACAGCATCACTGGAGAAAAGGAATAGGTAACGTTTTGGGTCGAACTCCTTCTCTGTACTTTGATGAAGGTTCCCTCTCCCCTGACTCTCAGTCTGAAGAAGAGGCATGACCCGAAACATCACCCGTTCCTTCTCTCCAGTAATGCTGCCTGTCCCGCTGAGTTACTCCAGCATTTTGTGATTATCTTCGGTGTAAACCAGCATCTGCAGTTCCTTCCAGTTTGCTGCCAGTTTGCTGTTGCTGGCCTCTCCATCAAGTAGAGTTGGGTGTTTCTCAACAGCAGACCATTGTAAGTAACAGCCTCCACTCAGTGCCGGACCCTGTGAAACTGAAGGGCAGTGTGAGGGAAGGGACTGCAGAACTCGTTTCGGGTCAAGACTGAAGGGTCAATGTCTGAAGAGGGGTCTCGACCCGAAACATCACCCATTCCTTCTGTCCAGAGATGGTGCCTGTCCCGCTGAGTCACTCCACCATTTAGTGTCCATAAAACTGAAGAGCAGTTGTCTACAGAAAGTAATAGAGGGTCCAATCAGAGATCTGTTCCATACTCATTATGTTTGACAGTGATAGGTTTATGTTTTTGGTCTAACATGATGGAGCCAGCCCAGTAAACAAACATCTTTTTTTCTTGAGTGTCTCCAAAACAGAGTCACTTGATGTCAAAGACAATGGTTGGCAGGCAAAACGTTGGAAGAATTTTGAGTAGGCTTCTTGCATTCAGTTAATGGATGAGAGCCTGAGAATTGTTGCCAGAAGGCCACGTTAAAATCACAGAATAAAAATTGACCATCTGACATTGTTCTTCAGCACGTTGAGCATGTCCATAGAGATCAATATGTAAAATAGTTGTATAAATTCATCGTCTTTAACCAATCCACAATATGTTTTGAATCAGGAAAACGAATGAGTTGCTTTTCATGTGTGAGAGAAATGTTTACGGCTACGAAAAACGTTTATTGCCAATAACGTTCTCCGTTGCCTAACCTCTCCCTATAATTCAATCCTTTGTGTCCTGGCATCTTGTGAAATAGTTGAATAGTCAGCAATAAATTGTCCAGCACACACACAATGCTAAAAGGGCAAAACTTATCCATCTGAGAATCGTGTGTACATGTGGTCATTTGGGCAGATTGCATTCAATCCTTTATACAGATGTAAATATCCATATGCTGTGCTATAAAACAGTGTAGAACATATAGTTCAAAGCTGTGCATTTTAGATGATCTTCATACAAGAACTATCCTTCCGATTGCGATGAAATCACGATTACTGCATCGTGATTTTTGGGCAGTTGCCTACAAAAAATATTGTTTTAATTCTTTAAGAGTGTGGCACGGTGGTGCAGCGTTAGAGTTGCTGCCGCAGTTCTTAAAGGGTTCGATCCTGACTATGGGTGCTGTTTGTATGAAGTTTGTATGTTTTCCCTGTGACCACGTGGGTTTTCTCCGAGATCTGTTTCCTCCCACATTCTAAAGACATACAGGTTTGTAGGGTAATTGGCTTGGTATAAATGTAAATTGTCCCTAGTGTGTGTAGGATGGTGATAATGTGCGGGGGTCGCTAGTCGGTGAGGACTCAGTGGGCCGAAGGGCATGTTTCCGCGCAGTATCTCTAAACTAAACAAAACATTAATTGCAATGATAGCATTGGTTATGTATTCACAAACGACCACTGCAAACGAAAGTAGGAGCTGTGCTTCAGGACATTATTGCTGTGCACCTATTTCTATTGAATTAGCAGCCTCAAACTTCTTGTACACGTCTTGTCAATGGCAATTCCAATAAAGCCAGAGATACATTTAATAAATATATGCAAAATAAAATGAAAATGAAAGTAATGAACTTTAAAATGAGTAATTTGACAGGATATCACAGGACATTCCAATAAAAATGCAGAATGATTGAAAGATACCAAAAGCAGGCCAACAATTAGTTCTATGTCTAAAGAAGGGTCTCGACCCGAAAGGTCACCTATTCCTTTTCTCCAGAGATGCTGCCCCACCAGCTGAGTTACTCCGGCTATGAGTCTATTTATGTTATCCCACATACTAGGAACAGGGAGGCGATACACACCGTTAATATTTAAAGAAGGAATTGGCATGGAAAGGGTAAAAGCTGTGATCTGGTTATGAACCACACAGCATGGATGCATCCAGTCACCAGATGCAGTGACCTTCACCATCTTTCTCACCCTGTATTGATGCTGTGTTTTACAATTCTAGATTTCAAGACGGAAGCACTGCTTCCAGCATAACCATCCACCAAATGCTAATGTCGTTCAGCTACTGAAGCTTTACTCGTGAATTAACCTGCTCCCTGAAAATTGCACGCTTATTATGGAATGGCCACTTCACACGATAAATGGCAGAACAGGAGTATGGATCAATCACTGCACAACACGGGTCATTTTACATCACACTGGTAAGACCTTTCTTTCCTTGTTGCATGTTGCACGATAGTAATTGGCAGAAAATATATTCTTAATTGCAAAGCAAATGATTTTCTTCCAAATGCCAACAGGAAGTAAATATGACCATTATATTTCAAATATTGGCTCAACATATTCCGTTATCTATAATATGGATAACATTGGAATATACCCCATAAGTAAACATTTTATAGAGTAAAAATGACATTGACGTCATGTATGGTCCATAATGGTGCAGTTCTGGCAACAGCTCAAGTAGGCTGACCCCTGCTTCCTTGTATTGAGATACCATTGATGTCTTTAGACTGACTTGCTCCATTACAGTACACAGTCAAATGTTGCTCTAGTCACAACTTACCTTCTTTACATCCACTGGTGACAATGACTTGAGAGCGACTGCATCGCAGAACACCATCGACCCTCAGCAATTCAATACACATCTCTCATTGCATGTCACAGAGTCTCACGACCAAACTGACAGGCAAGCGTGTCACGTAGAACACAGAGGGGAGAAATGCATCATGAATGGTGGAATACATCTCAAACAGCGAGGGCTTCATTAGGGATTTCCAACCATGAATAGTTTGAATTACTATTATGTTCAAATAATTAACAAAATCAAACCTAGACGACAACATATTTGGTTACTTCCTGTAGATAAAGCACAAGCAATGATAAGCACTAGTCTCGTTTCCTGGTGTAGATTTATAATTCTAAATGAAATACAGCCCTTTATCTGCTGCAATTTACTTTGGCTCAAGAACAATGAAGGTACATTGGGTCCCCAGGGCACTATATTCATCTGAGATGTAAATCTCTCGTTCAAAAAGCTTTGGTTTAAATAATATGACTCCAGAGATCAGGAAAAAAGAGTCCACCCTCAATTAACCTGCTGCCCTACATTATAAAACCATGAGCAAAAACAAACCCTTTGCCCCTTGGCATGATGTATTTTTCTAAAGATTGTTTACATGGATTATCTTAGATGGAAAAGCAATTTTTCTAGAAACTATAAATGCACGGAAGTCAGGATTCTGGTACTAAATGCATTGTATTAGAGTTTGGTACACATTTTAACGTTAGCATAGATGTGTATATACATTTAAATTGATTAAGGATAGCAATCATATATCTGGCTTCTTCCATGAAGGCCCAAGATTCAATTTTTCCATTTATGGTGTATTAGTATCCAAAAATTGACCAATGTTAACAAAGAATGGACAATATAAATAGCGGTTCTGGTATCTCTACTACAGGATTGATGTGGAGGCTTTGGAGTTGGTGCTGAGGGGTTTAATCGTGATGCTGCTGTTAATCCTGGCTAAATTGAAGAGGCTAGGACTTCAAAATGGTGTAAAAGCTTCAGGGCTGCAGGGAGATTTGGTCTATTTGGAGTTGCTCTCTGCAGAGCTGAGACAAGCTGCGGAGTGGTGCCTCTGTGTCCGCTCCGCTATATAATCTTTGGTGTCTAGAGCTCAGATACAATTTGCAAGAAAAGAATAAGAACATCTGCAAACCCTGTTAATTAGGTGCAAAATGCATAGAATGGATTGGATGGCTGCAAACCAGACATACACCTTGTAAATAATTGTAAGTAATGTTGCAGAGTTCTACTTTGCCGAGTGTTGATCGGATGAGGTATTGAGCCTTGTCTGGGTTTCTTGCAGATCAGGGTAAATGTTTCTAAGTTGGCTTCCTTACAAAGTCCGGTTTGAATACAATGTATTGAGCTGTTGTATCATTGGGTTAGGGAAATGTCTGTTATGTTTGGGGTTAATCGATATCTGTAATTGGGTTGTTCAGAGACCACCCCCATGTGGTTCAGCCCCTCGAGGTCCCGGGACATATAAAAGTCCACTACCACGAGGCTCAGCGTCGATCTTCTGGGAGAGCGCTTGGGACAGTGTGAACTTCTGGAGTGTCTCTGTCTGAGCGAGGCCTAGAGGGCTTGAACAGGCAGATACGAGGATCGAACCCGCGGTGGGATAGGTACAGTAGTTGAACTGTGATGCGCTTTTGATAAAATAAAATGTAGTTGTTTCAAGTGCTTGATTCAGTGTTTTTACTGAAACTAGACTGGGGGGTAAGCTTAGACACGAACAATTTACACTGCCTGCATTATAGAACATCGAACAGAACATAGAACAGGAAAGGGCCCTTCAGACCACAATGTTTGTTCCGAACATGATCCCTGGCTGAACTGATCACACATGATCCATATCCCTCGACTCCCTGCATTTCCATGTGCCTCTGAAATGCCATTATCATATTTGCTTCCATCACCATCCTAGGCAATGCGTTCCAGGCCCCCACCACCCTCTGGCAAAGACTTGTCCCGTTCTCCATACCCATTAAATATCCCCCCTCTCACCTTATAGCTATGCCTTCTAGTGTTGGACATTTCCACCCAGGGAAAAGAGTTTTGACTCTCTACACTATGCCTCATGCCTCTCGTAATTGCATATACTTTTATCAAGTCTCCCCTCAACCTCCGACGATCTAGCCAACATAATCAGAGCCTTGGCCCACCCCAGCCATTCCTTCTTCTTCCTGCTCCTGTCAGGCAGAAGATGAAGGCACCTAGCACCCGACTCAGGAACAGATTCTTCCCCTCTTCTGAAGGGACTTCCTTAGGCCAAGGTACTGTTCAATTCACTTCTACCTCATTGCGGATATTGGACTTTTTCTATTCAACTAAAACACTCCAGTGCCGAGAACTATATTCTGCACTCTGTGTCTTTCCCTTCACTCTACCTATTCTACTTGAGGTTGGCTTGATTATATTTATGCATGGTATTTTCTGATCTGAGTGGACAGCATGCAGAGCAAAACCTTCCACTCTTCCTCAGTACGCATGACAATAATAAGCTGAAACCTAAAGGATGCAGACTGAAAAATAATTTGTTTGGAACATCCTCAGTTATGTTCCAATGGCCTATTTTGATCTAAGCATTTTAATCTCAGATGTATAAATTTGAACCTTGAACCTTAAGAATACAGAAGAATTTTACAAGCATGGTTCAATGATTAAAGTTTTTGGACAAGGAAGAAGAGATGAAGTGTGTAGTGACTGCTGATGCTGGTTTAAACCGAAGATAGTCACAAAAAGCTGGAGTAACTCAGTGGGACAGGCAGCATCTCTGGAGAGCATTGAGTCTGTCCAGAGCAAACAATGTCTGTGAAAAAAAATAGGTGACGTTTTGGGTCGACACCCTTCTTCAGACTGCTGTCTTTCCGGATGTAGTAACACCAGAAGGAGTCACTGATCAGAAATATGCAGAGTATTTACTAAAATTATTTTAACAAAACAATTGTTCGAGATAATTCGATCCAGACTAAAGAACAACATTCCTAAAGTGATACATACAGAAGCTCACAGACAAACTGCAAGAACACTGAGTACTTAAAAGAAAGTGTATCAAATGTCATTTAATTTCACTATGAATATAATCACTACTGGTGGCTATATCTGGTGAATCGGCATTGTCAATATTAATGTCCATTCTTAAAGGTGAAATCCCTCTGCTCTACAACACTCTCCAGGGCCCTGACATTCACTGCATAGGTCTTGTCCATGTCAGACTGCCCAAAATGCACGTCTCTGTATTCAATTCTATTAACCATTCCTCTGCCCACTTGCCCAACGGATTAAGATCCTGCTGCAATTTTTGTTAGCCATCTTCACGATCCACAGTTCCACCCACGTTAGTATCATCTACAAACTTGCCACTCATGGCTTTGTATGTTCTCATCCAAATCATTGATATAAATTGTCAACGGGTTTAATGACAAAATTAACAAATAAAATGTTGAATTAGAGCAAAGCCAACTCAGATGGTATTGCACAGGAACTTGCCCGGGTTGATTGAAGCAGGTTGTTGAAGAACAAAAGAACATCTGGAAAGTGGGATGCTTTTAAACACGTGAAGACAAGAGTTCAGGGCATGCATGTTCATGTGAGAGTGAGGGGCAAGACAGGTGAGCGTAAGCATGCTTGGATGACGAGACAAGGTGAGAATCTTATCATGAAAAAGGAGGCATGGGACGAGTGTCGGCAGCTGGCAACAAGACTTTCCAAAGGAAATCCAGAGCACAATAGGGGGGGGCAGGAGATAGCTCTGACAGATCATTTAAAAAGAAATCCAAAGAGATTTTATGTACAATAAAGGAAAGAGGGTGACTGGAGAGAGAGAATAGGGCCCCTCAGAAACTAAAGTGGTCATTTCTGTATGGAGCCGCAGGAGATGGGTAAAGTCCTCAATGATCATTTCTCCGCTTTTTATTACCATGGACATCAAGAGTGGTGAACTTGGGACAGTTAATGGAAGTGTCTTGAGGACAGTCAGTATTATAGTCAAGGAGGTGGTGAATGTCCCAATGCAGGGGTGGGGAACCTGCGGCCTTAAGGCTGCATGCGGCCTTCTAGGCCATTAAGTGCGGCCTTTAGAATGAATCCAAATTTTGTAGAACAAATCCTTTTATTTTTATTAATATATTTTTGTTTGTCTTTTATTATTTTTATTTTAATCTTAAAATGAACGTATTTAAAATACCAAAGAGTAAAAGAAGATTCAACAAAATAATCCTATATCTAATCAAAGTTTCTTGGATGAGGCCTTATTAGATTACAGCTAACTTAATGCGGCCTTCCAACATGAACAGGTTCCCCACCCCTGTCCCAATGCATATGAAGGTCGACAAATCTCCCAGGCCTGATCAGATATAAACAAGACTGTGGGAAGCTAGAGAGGGGATTGCAGGCACACTGATATATGAATATATCAATGAGATATATGAATCTTCATTAGATACGAGTGGGATGCAGGAAGACTGGAGGGTGGTGAATACTGTGCCTCTATGTTTGAAGGTCTGCAAGGAAAAGCCTGGGAACTATAGACCATTGAACCTAACATCTGTGGAAAGCAAATTACTGGGGAATATTCTGAACATGCATTTGGATAGACAGGGGCAGATGGTCAGCATGGTTTTGTACATGGTTTTGTACGTGTCTCATGAATTTGATTGAGCTTTTTGAAGAGCTAACAAAATAGGTTGATGAGGGCAGAACCCTAGATGTTGTCTATATGAATTGCAGCAAGGCATTTGACAATGTTCCGCATGGTAGGCCGCTGTGGAAGCTTAAATCGCATGGGAACCAGGGAGAGATAGCTGACTGGATAGAAAATTGGCTTAGTGGAAGGAAGCAGAGGGTGATGGTGGAGAGTTTTTCAGACTGGAGACCTGTGATTAGTGGTGTGCCTCAGGGATCGACGTTGGCCCAATTGCTGTTTGTGGTTTATATCAACGATTTGGATGAGAATGTACAAGGCATGATTAGCAAGCTTGTAGATGACACTAAAGTGGGTAGTACTGTAGATAGTAATGATGGTTATCAGAAAGTTTTGATCAGTTGGGCAAGTTGGCAAAGGTATTGAAAATGGAGTTCAATGCAGATAAATGCAAGGTGTTGTACTTTGGGAAGTCAAATCATGGCAGGATCTTTACAGTGAAAGTGAGGCTTTGGGCAGTGTTGCAGAACAGAGCGATCTAGGAGTGCCGGAACATAGTTTCTTGAAAGTGATGTTACAAGTAGATAGAGTAGTCAAAAAGTATTTTGGCTCTTTGGACTTCATCAGTCAGGGTACTGGGCCTAGAAGTTGGGATGTTATGTTACAGTTGCCCTAGTGAGACCAAACCTGGTCTCCAAATTAGAGGAAGGTCATTCTTGCTATTGAGGGAGTCTAGGTTCACAAGGTTAATTCCCGGGATGGCGGAACTGTCATATGCTGAGAGAATGGAGCAGCAGGGCTTGTATACTCTGGAGTTTAGAAGGATGAGAGGGAATCTTCTTGAAACCTAAAAGATTTTTAAGGGCTTGGACACGCTAGAGGCAGGAAACATGTTCCCGATTTTGGGGGAGTCCAGAACCAGGGGCCATAGTTTAAGAATGAGGGGTAAGCCATTTAGAACGGAGATGAGGAAACACTTTTTCACTCAGAGAGTTGTGAGTCTGTGGAATTCTCTGCCTCAGAGGGCGGTGGAGGCCGGTTCTCTGGATACTTTCAAGAGAGAGCTAGATAGGGCTCTTAAAGATAGCAGAGTCAAGGGATATGGGGAGAAGGCAGGAACGGGGTACTGATTGTGGATGATCAGCCATGATCACATTGAATGGCGGTGCTGGCTCGAAGGGCCGAATGGCCTACTCCTGCACCTATTGTCTATGGTCGGACTACATTTGGAGCAATTGGGCAGGCTTAGGCATTATTCCTTGGAACACAGGAGGATGAGGTGTATAAGATCATGAGATGAATAGATAGAACATAGAACAGCACAGGAACAGGCCTTTTGACCACAATGTGTAGGAAGGAACTGCAGATGCTGGTTTACACCAAAGATAGACACAAAAAGCTGGAGTAACTCAGCGGGTCAGGCAGCACCTCTGGAGAAAAGGAATAGGTGACGTTTCGGGTTGAGACCCTTCTTCAGACCCTTCAAAGAAGTGCCTCGACCTGCAACGTAACCTATTCCTTTTCTCCGGAGCTGGTATGACCTTACTCTTGTAATAATGATTAGAGGTGCTTCAACAGCAGTCCAAAATATTTCGCTGTCTGTACCTTGTAACTCTAATCTTAGATAATTACAAGACTACAAAAGGATCTTAAAACAAATCTTACTCCAAGAAAAATGAATTTATTTGGTTTCTCTTTGTTATATCCAGAATATTTTGCTGGAGCTGAATCCACAGTTTTTCCCCAGGGTGGGGGAATCAAGAACTAGACACATAGGTTGATAGTGAGAGGGGAAAGATTTAATATGAACCTGAAGGGCAACATGTTCACACACAGAGGGTGGGTGCATATGTGGAATAAGCTGACAGAAGAGCTACAGGAGTTGAGACATTTCAAAGTCATTTGGACAAGTAGAAGGGAAAGTTGAGACAGAGATGTGGCAAACATGATAAGTGGGACTAACTTAGATTGGGCATCTAGCTCAGTATGGACGAGTTGGGCCAAATGGCCTGTTTCAACAGCTGCATGACTCTATCACCCTAACTATTCTCTGAACCTCTAATATCGGGGTGGTTGTTGGATAAACATTAACATATTCTTAGTCTGTTAACCAAATCTGGATTATTGGCCGTAATTTGGCCAATTTTCCTGTAAGTCTAGCATATATTGTATAATTACAGAATACAAACCTGAATGTAAGGGTCTTGAATGTAACGGAAGGGTATTTGAATGTAAGGAGAGAGTATACAGTTAATGGCAAGACCCTTAACAGCATTGATGTGCGGAGGCATCTTTGTGGCTCACTGAAGGTAGCAGCACAAGCGGATAGGGTGGTAAAAAAAGTGTATAGTACGCTTGCCTTCATTGCTAGGGCATTGAGTATAAGAGTAAGGAAGTCATGATGCAGCCCCACAAGATTTTGTTTAGGCTGCATTTGGAGTACTGCGTGCAGTTCTGGTCGCCCCATTGCAGGAAAGATGTGAATGCTTTGGAGATGGAGGTTAACCAGAATGTTGCCTTGATAAAAAGGGTTTCAGCTACAAGGACAATTTGGATAAACTTGCATTGTTTTCTCTGGAACGTTGGACGTGGAGCGGAGACCTTTATAGAAATATATAAAAATTATGAGAGACATAGATAATGGTAGACTATCAGAACCCTTTAATCCAGAGTAGAAATATCCAACATTAGAATACAGCTACAAGGTGCGAGGGGGAAAGTTTAATGCAGATGTGTGGGCAGGGTTTTATTTTAAAACATAGAGAGTGATGGTGACCGTGAAGACATTGCCAGGTTGGTGGTGGAGGCAAATACAATAGTGTTTAAGAGGTTGCTAGACAGGCACATGGAAGTGCAAGGAATAGAGTGATATGTATCATGTACAGGGAGGTCTTCTACTTATTGAGTCCACACACAAGATTAGAAGTTGTTCAGCCAGAGCTGAACACACATCTCGGCATCTGCACAATGGTGTCTGTCTTGTGCTTCGTGTGCGTGGTGGTGGATAGATTTGTGGAAACAGGGCCGCGACGTGAATGCTCTTTCCTTGAAGTACCGGTAGGTGAAATCAGTTTAGCTTGGCATCATGTTCAACTCAAACACTGAGGACCAAAGGGCCCGTTCCTGTGCTGCACTGTTTGATGAACATTCTTAACAACCTACTACTCATCTTACAGGACCTTATCATCTTATTCCCATTCCAGTCCCTCATTAGAATCGACACCCAAACTTCCATTCCTCTCACCTGGATGAGAACACTAGGCTAGAATGACCATTGATGACTGCTTCTATATATTTTTAATGACTTTTGATTCATAACTGAAAACCAACAAAGTAAATCTTATCAAAGTCAGAAACAAACTACGTACTTGAGGGATGTATAGTATAGTAGTAACATAAATGGGGAAGCATGGTGGCACAGCGGAGTTGTTGACTTACAGTGCAGAGACACGGGTTCGATCCTGACTAGACGTGTTGTCTGAACGGAGTTTGTACATTCTCCCTTTGACCACATGGGTTTTCTCCAGGCGCTCAAATTTCCTCACACATTGCAAAAACATACACGGTTTGTAGGTTAATTGCCTTCTGTACAATGTACCTAGCATGTGGGATAGTGCTAGTGTGCGAGGATTGCTGTTCGGTAGAGACTGTGGGTCAAAGGGCCTGTTTCTACACTGATTTTCTAAAGTCTAAATATGAAAATGAAAGTCATGAAAATGAAATATAATCCTAATGTAGAGAAGAAATAAAATCACATTTGCCTTCTGTGATCCAAATATTCCTTGTCACCTAATCCAGTCCACATAAAACGTACTCATGATTACATCTCCTGTGCACAATACCTGGGAAAGCAAACAGTTTGTAATTAAAATCTTACATCTGCAAGCATTTCCTGTCAACTTTTTCCATTATAATCTTGAATAATGACATTCTACGTTATAATTACAACCTTCCCACAGTGGGGAGCATCTATAGTATTCAAAGTTTAGTTAAGCGGTTGCCGGTATAACCTTTTGCCTTCACATGTAGAATATAAAATATTGGCATGCTTTGCAATGGAAAGGTGCAAGCTTTACGTTAATGGTCCAGATTTCACAGATGCTGTCCAGATTCTTAAATATTAATGTGTAAATGGGACAGCAACATCTAATAATCACAAAAGGACAACTCATTTGCAGCAAATCAGCATTTGAAATATTCTCAAATTCTATGTTTATTCTGCTTCTCTGTGATTTTCGGTAACAGTTATTTGCCCTGAGATTTAGGAGTTAAAATACAGGGGTTTACTTAACACTGCATTTACTTTTTGTTCACTTATTATATAAGAATATAGGAAACAACAGGAGTTTACCTTGTGTCCCCTCCTAAGATAGACACAAAAAGCTGGAGGTAACTCAGCGGGTCAGACAGCATCTCTGGAGAAAAGGAATGGGTGACGTTTCGGGTCTTCAGTCTCAAGAAGAGTCTCAAACCGAAACGCCAGCTTTTTGCGTCTATCTTCGGTTTAAACCAGCCTCGGCAGTCCCTTTCAACCCCTCCTGTCATTTAATAAGATCATGGCTGATGTTCCTCCAAGTGCCACCTCCAAGTGAAACTAATGCCCTATCCATGATTTTCTTCCAAGTGAAAATTCTATCAAGCTCTATCTTGAAGCTGTCCAATGACTGCCCTCTCTAAGATAGAGATTTCCAAAGGTTGACCGTAGTCTGGGTGAAGAATTCTCTGTCTTAAATACCAAACTCCTTCCTTGACTGTGACCTCTGCTTCTTGACAACCAGCCATGGGAAACACAACTCCCTGCTAATCCCTGCAAGAATGTTGTACATTTCAATTAAATCACCTTTCATTCTCCTAAAGTCAATGGAATACAGGGACGTTTGTTGGAAGAAAAAGAGGTTATCTATTCCAATACCAGAATATTTTCTATCAACTTGATTAGACTCACTTCCTACTAGATTACTTTGGCAGCATGAAAATGAAAAACAAGCCCTCAAATGTTAATAAATCTATTTTCCGAAAACAAAATCTGTTTACCTCCTGTTCACTCTCTCAACACAATTATTTTTTTTCCTTGCTCCACTCAATATTTGGCACCGTATTTAGAATTTCCTTTTACTCTTCTAACTTCCTAGTTCAGACTCTGCAAAACCATTACAGGTTTTTTCAATCTGATTAGTTGTTGCTTGTCCTATTACACTTGTCCCATATTCCCTGTAGAAATCATTGTACATTTTTGGATTTTAATTAATAATCACAGGTTCCAGTGCGAAAATCTACAATGATTGCAAATGAGTGGACTAAAATAATGAGTTTGCACCAAAACGGCAGTTAAAAGCCAAAGCCACATGTGGAATAGAAAGTGGACAGAAATGCTGGAGAAACTCAGCGGGTAATAGCCCTGTCTCACGGTGCGAGTTGACCCACGAGGTACCCCGAGCGAAAGACTCGTGGTTGTGCACGAGATTCCAAGTGTATGATCAAGAGTTTAACCGAGTTCCCACGGGTATGACTCAAGTTTGCCGTTAACTGTCATTTCTGCGATGTTCCAAGTTCGTCTCCCGAGTTAACATAGAAACATAGAAACATAGAAAAGAGGTGCAGGAGTAGGCCATTCGGCCCTTCGAGCCTGCACCGCCATTCAATATGATCATGGCTGATCATCCAACTCAGTATCCCATCCCTGCCTTCTCTCCATACCCCCTGATCCCTTTAGCCACAAGGGCCACATCTAACTCCCTCTTAAATATAGCCAATGAACTGGCCTCAACTACCTTCTGTGGCAGAGAAGTTCCTTTCCCGAGTTACTCTTGAACCAACCTTCAATGAAGGTCTGTTTTAATAAGCAACATCTCCATCCTGCGGCTTTGAGTTAAAGATAGAATTCAGCGCGGCCGCATCTATTGACGTGACCTACAAATTGTTGGGAGACGGAGCTCAGGGTTCGCCTCCTAAGCTGCTTTGGTGCCCAGGCGTGAGTTGAGGTGGAGGGAGGTTGGGGGGGGGGGGGGGGGTCAGGTTAAACTCACCCATTTGACAGAGGCAGAGGATTACAAGGATCCAGCGAGACTCGGACTGCATGGAGAGCCGAGACTGCCCCGCTGGTGTCCAACTTCCCCCTGTCCTCCATCGCCGCTCCCAGCTGGCCGGCAGGAGCTGTGCATGGAGCCCGCCACCAGAGTTGTGTCTGACTGCCTGGGCAGCCTGAGGGAGGCAGATGCACCCTGCCCGGGGAGAGGCCGCGGAGAGACTGCGGGGGGAGTACCTCACTCTGACTGTGATAGGGAGAGACAGAGGCGCACACACACACACACACACACACACAGTGTGGAGTTCCTCTGACTGACTGACTGTGTGTAGGTGTGGGGATGGGACAGAGAGAGAGAGACACACACACACACAGGCAGCGTGGAGTACCTTTAACTGTGTGTGTGGGAGAGAGAGACAGAGGCAGACACACACACACAACGGGCAGTGTGTACCTCAGTCTGTGTGTGCGTGTAGGGGAGAGAGAGACACAGAGACAGTGTGGACCTCTGACTGTGTATGAAGGAGGGGGAGAGAGACAGAGAGAGAGAGAGATACAGAGGCAGTGTGGTGTACTTCGGCGTGACTGTGGGGGAGAGAGAAAGAGCGCACAGGACCTCGGTCTATCTGTATGTGTGGGAGGGAAGTGAGACTAAGCAGAATACATCGGTCTTATCGTGTGTGGGGGAGAAAGAGAGAGGTGGGGGGGAGAAAGAGAGAGGTGTGGGGGGAGAGAAAGAGAGAAATGGGGGGAGACGTATATACACACAAAGCAGAGTTTTACTGTGTATGTGGGAGACACAGATGGACTTACACAGATGGACTTACCTCGGTCTTACTGTGTGTGGGAGGGGAGAAAGAGACGTACACTCACAGAGGCAGAGTCTCTCAGCCTGTGTGAGAGGGAGGGAGGGAGAGAGAGACACACACACACAAGGTGGATGTGAAATCTCACCTACCTGTTTCAGTGACAGGCACCCGCAGCCAGTGAATGAAGACACCCCCATCGGTCTCCCCCTCCTCTCCCTCCACTCTCCACCCTCTCTCCTCCACTCTCCCCCCCCATCCTCCAACGCCCCAGTTTGGAAATGTCATCCTATCACCCATTACTTCTCTCCAGAGATGCTGCCTGCCCGCTGAGTTAAAGAGTTCCCACAGTAGACTCACGAGTCACTAAGGTAAACGCACGGGCCACAACGTTCTTACAACGTGTTTAAATGTTTCAAACTTTAACCTCAAGAGTACATTTTACTCGTGGAAAACTTTAAACATGTTTGAATTTTTCCAAGAGTTAACAAGTGTCATGGGTACCTAGCACCAAGAGTCGCTAAGTTGCGTCCACGAGTTCCGACGTTCCCGCTACGTTAATCGTACGTGATTACCACGAGTTAAATTTGTTTTAAGCTCGGGGTACCTCGTGGGTCAGCTCGCAGGGGTTTAAGGCAGCATCTGTGGAGCGAAGGAAATAGGTGACTTTTCGGGTCGAGACCCTTCTTCAGACTGATGTGGAGGTGGGGGAAGAAGAAAGGAGGAGGTGGAGACAGTGGGCTGAGGGAGAGCTGACAAGGGGAGGAGAAAGCAGGGACTACCTGAAATTGGAGGTCAATGTTCATACCACTTGGGTGTAAACTGCCCAAGTGAAATATGAGGTGCTGCTCCTCCAATTTACGGTGGGCCTCACTCTGGCCATGGAGAAGGCCCAGGAGAGAAAGGTCGGATTCGGAATGGGAGGGGGGAGTTGAAGTGTTGAGACACCGGGAGATCTGGTTGGTTATTGCGAACCGAGCGGAGGTGTTGGGCGAAGCGATCGCCAAGCCTACGCTTGGTCTCACCGATGTAGATCAGCTGACACCTAGAGCAGCGGATGCAATAGATGAGGTTGGAGGAGGTGCAGGTGAACCTCTGCCGCACCTGGAAAGACTGCTTGGGTCCTTGAATGGAGTCAAGGGGGGAGGTAAAGGGACAAGTGTAGCATTTCCTGCGGTTGCAAGGGAAAGTGCCAGGAGAGGGGTTGGTTTGGGTGGGAAGGGACGAATTGACCAGGGAGTTACGGAGGGAGCGGTCTCTGCGGAAAGCCGAAAGGGGAGGAGATGAGTAGATGTGGCCAGTGGTGGGATCCCGTTGGAGGTGGCGAAAATGTCGGAGGATTATTTGTTGTATGTGACGGCTGGTAGGATGGAGGGTGAGGACACGGGGGACTCTGTCCTTGTTACGAGTGGGGGGGTGGGGAGTGAGAGCAGAGTTATGGGGTATAGAAGAGACCCTGGTGAGAGCCTCATCTATGGTAGAGGAGGGGAACCCCCGTTCCCTGAAGAATGAGGACATCTCCGATGCCCTGGTGTGGAACACCTCATCCTGGGAGCAGATGCGGCGTCGACGGAGAAATTTGGAGTAGGGGATGGAGTCCTTACAGGAAGCAGGGTGGGAAGAAGTGTAATCCAGATAGTCATGGGAGTCAGTGGGTTTATGGTAGATGTCGCTCACCTGCGATGGAGATAGTGAGGTCTAGAAACGGTAGGATGAAGTCGGAAATGGTCCAGGTGAATTTGAGTGCTGGATGGAAGTTAGTGGTGAAATGGATGAAGTCAGTGAGTTGTGTGTGGGTGCAGGAGGTAGCACCAATGCAGTCGTCGATGTAGCGGAGGTAGAGTTCGGGGATAGGGCCCTGGTACGCCTTGAACAAAGATTGTTCGACGTACCGTACAAAGAGGCATAGAAACATCAGTATGATTTTTATGGAGTGTGTAGGAAGGAACTGCAGATGCTGGTTTACACCGAAGATAGACACAAAATGCCGGAGTAACTCAGCGGGACAGGCAGCATGTCTGGAGAGAAAAAATGGGTGGTGTTTCGAGTCCAGACACTTTTTCAGACTGAGAGTCGGGAGAGGGAGACACAGAGATATGGAAGAGGATGGTGTGAAAACGAGACATCAAAGAGGACTGCTAAACACTTTAACTCCTCCTCCAATTCCCACACTGGCGCTTCTGTCTGGACGTCCTCCACCATCAGAGTGAGGCCAAATGCTAATTGGAGGAACAGCATCTCATATTTCATTTGGGCAGCTTACACTCCAGTGGTATGAATATTTTGTATCTATCTTTGGATTTGTATGGATCAGTATGGATCAAGCAGCTACGTTTTGTACTTTATTGTCCATATAGTTTTGTTCCATTTGCCACACAAGCAACATACAGCACATTTTTTTCACATGCATTTGAGATAGACAGTTATGATTATGGAAATGTACTCAAAATGAGTCAGCACTTTCAAGAGGGGAAAGAAAATACACACGGAAAGGTGGATTTATTTCATACTGTGTAGGAAGGAACTGCAGATGCTGGTTTACACCAAAGATAGACACAAAATGCTGGAATAACTCAGACAAAAGGCTGTTATAATGGCACATTTGTGGCAGTGATTCCTGATTGTTACTGAAATTCATTGTGTTTAAATGTTGAGAGTCCCAGTGATCTGAATTGGTGGCTCAATACAGTTGGTCCATGCAGGTGTAATTTATTTTTGTCTTGTATGTTTCATTCTCGAGTTAACCTCGTTGCACGTGAGCCTACCCCTTCACCCTAATCCAGGTGGCTGAACCTCCACCTCTTCATCACCTGTCCCTATACCTCCCTCGACTCTGTCCAGGGACCCCGACAGTCCTTTCAGGTTAGGCAGAGATTCACTTGCACCTCCTCCAACCTCATCTACTGTATCCATTGTTCAAGATGTGGACTCTTATACATCGGCGAGACCAAACGCAGACTGGGCGATCGTTTCCCTGAACACCTTCGCTCAGTCCGCCTAGGCCTACCTGATCTCCCGGTTGCTAAACACTTTAATTCCCCTTCCCACACTGACCTTTCTGTCCTAGGTCTCCTCCATTGTCAGAGTAGGGCTAAACGCAAATTGGAGGAACTGCATCTCATATTTCGCCTGGACAACTTACAGCCCAGTGGTATGAATATTGATTTATCTCACTTCAAGTAACCCCCGCATTCCCTCTCACTCTATCCCAAGTCGCACCAGCTTCTCTTTCTCACCTAGGAAACAGTTAACAATGGACTGTTTCCTTTTGCATATCTTTCATTCATTTATTCTATATCTCTCTATACATCACCGTCTACAGTATATCTCTCATTTCCCTTTCCCCTGACTCTAGTCAGAAGAAGGGTCTCGACCTGAAACGTCACGCATTCCCTCTCTCCAGAGATGCTGTCTGTCCCGCTGAGTTACTCCACATTTTGTGTCTATCTTCATCACTATCTGTCTACCAATAGCCAGTCATAAATCAATCAGCTGTCTACCAATCAATCTATTTGTCTACCAATAGCCGATCAATCATCTGTTTTAATGTTCTACACCCTACCATGTCAAGGAAGTTCCCTTCAGTATCATTCCCTTCAATATCTTTGAAGCCCTTTACCTCTTCAATTAACACAAATTGCACGAAAAGAGGTCGCTTTGCAAACGCGGGTATTTAAAAAAAGTTTTCCAAAGGCGTGGCTGCTACTGAATTATAAATATTATGTTATATAAAATTACAGGCAGGTTTACTTTTGGCCCAATTAAAAAACTAAAGGCATCAACACAAAAAAAGGGCAAAATGAAATCCAAAGTCAAGGAAACATTGAGTCAGCCTGGACCACACTACATCGTTAGTATGCAAAAGGGTTTAAAAGCATGTATCCAAGGTTTCCAGCTTGCCTGCCAGAACCTAGGAGTGACAAAGCATTCACTATAAGGTGACAATAGGGCTCATCAAGTTGCCAAGTTACATCAAAAGAACTCTGAACTAAGGAGTGAATATGAGCATCCCTCAGGTCCATTTGCCTTGTGCTCTTTCTTTTGATAATAAATTGTCAGATTCATAACAACATAATTACATTCAATGACAGCACAAGTTTGCCGTTTACAAAATCAGTGGACTCTTGGGAAGAGCCTAATGTGTAGATCTATCATTTGGAGCAGGTTTTCAATGTTAGCAGCACAAGAAGTTGTTCTCAAGAAGAGTTATTATACATATTTTTAAACGCACAAAGAGCAGAAATCAACATCACTGTGTAAAACTAGTGGTAGGAAATCTGCCGCCAGTTTTATATCTCTCTCTCCCCAGCACTTACTTCCATCAACATCAAAAGAAATGAGAGAAAGAGGAGAATTCTCTGTTCGTTTGTTGTGACATATTACACTGTTGTACAGAAGTCACTGTATACTCAAATCATATGTTATTGCCAATCTAATAGTGCCAGACTTGAAGGACTTACAATTTTTGCATGGACCATGAATTAAAGTACCAATGCTGTTTGGGTACTGAGATTGCTAAACACAGTGCTCGGATGGAATTAAACTACTGTGATAGTACTGTGCAAAAACAAGTCACTCAACACAACACGTCCATGCTAGTCTCTCTACACTAAGGGTTATTTTGCATTCTATCTACATTTTTCATTATTTCAGCAGACAAATGACACAACGGCAAATAAAAGTCAAACTGCTGAATTACTGCACAGTCCCTAATGCTGACCAAGTAACTGTTACCCATTTTGACAACCTAAATTGAATCGAATTGAAAGTGTTTCCGGACAGCAACTGGTTTTAAACTCATTGGCATGGATACCACTGGCAACTACCCATTTTAAAAGGCACCATGTGCACTATTTCCATCGTTCAATGTAGAATTCCTGAGCTCGCTGAAAAAAATATTCACCACCATATCTATCAGGACTATGCTTATACTCCAATAATCTAGCACTGTCAGAACTTTGAAGGTGGCTGACTGGCAAATTTTCAAGACTGTTGGATAATACACCAAACCACTTTTAATTGGATTTGAAATGGTTTTGGAACAGAAATTGCTGATCTAGTATGGACAGTAGCCAACTCTATAAACACAACCTCAGTGTTACCGCGGGGTTATCTGTTCCCAAAACACCATCTGTATTGAGATTAGTTGTACCATAGGGCAGCTCGGTGGTGCAGCGGTAGAGCTGCTGCCTTACCGTGCCAGAGACCCGGGTTCAATTCTGATTGCTGGTGCTGTCTGTACGGAGTTTGTACGTTCGCCCCATGGCCTGCGTGGGTTTTCTCCGAGATCTCCGGTATCCTCCCACATTCCAAAGACTTACAGGTTTGGAGGTTAATTGGCTCGGTATAAATGTATAAAATGGAAAATTGTCCCTAGTGTTAATGTGCGGGAATCGCTGATCGGTGCGGGCTCGTTGGGTCGAAAGGCCTGTTCCCGTGCTGTATCTCTAAACGAAACTAAACTGAAAAAAAAATCACTTAAAAAAAAAAGAAAGATGTTACACAGTAATGTTTAAAGGTAGCATGGGAATCGGTGTCTGACTGAGTTTAAAATGATTGCAGGAATGGGGCCCCACTAGTTTAACAGAAACTTGTTATTGGGTACGCTCACAGCTGACATGTGGGAGTCATTTAAAGGCCAGTTGACTGAAGATAGGCAATAGTCAAAAGTCAGTTTTAGTCAGTGAAA
>CM075984.1:1276390-1415239 GCA_038087875.1 Malacoraja senta | reverse complement strand
AATTATAATTACCCCTAAAGACCAGGGTGTGGATGCGAAAGTGAGATAATATAGAATTAGAATGAACAGGTGACTGATGGTCAGCCTGGACTCAGTAGGCCAAAAGGCCTGTTCCCATGCTGCATCTCTAAACTAAACTAAAGCCCTGACAACATCCTCGGAATCTTCTGTCCACACTTTCCAGTGTGATTGCATCTTTTGTACAGCAAGGTGACCAAAACTGAACTCAATAGTCCAAGTGCGGCCTCCACCAACATCTTGCACAACTGCAAACTAACATCTCAACTTCTTTACTGAACACACGTACTGATGAAGGCCAGCATGACAAAACACCCCTTCAGCATCCTGTCCACCTGTGGTACAACTTTCCAGGAAAGTTGTCCCTATTTTGCAACACTGTAGGGTTGACCATTCACTGTTACAGGAGGCCTCAGGAGTGGACTCAGCAGCGTTGTGGTCGGTGCGGTGACCGACGGACAAGATGGACACGTGAAGTGGGGCGTCGGCAGCGGTGAAGCCTCGTGGGTCGACGGTCGATGAGAGCGTGGGGAGATCGCAGTGAGGGGTGGGGGGGGGGGGGACAAAGGAGGAGCCAGTGTACTTTGTAACTTTGTCAGTACCGTATTTGTATACATTGGGTGTGCAAGCAAAGAATATCACTGTGCCTTTTCACATGCAGGTACAACAGGCAGTGAAGAAAGCTAATGACATGTTGACCTTCATAACGAGAGGAGTTGAGTATAGTCAAGTCAAGTCAAGTCACATTTATTTATACAGCACATTTAAAAAACAACTCTCGTTGGCCAAAGTGCTTTACATTTGGTATAAGAATAGCACAAACAAAACCAACTACATACATATATACATGTAGCCCTCACTCAGAGGACGTCGGGAAAGGCTTGGGAGTATAGATAAGTCTTTAGTCTTGACTTAAAAGAGTCGATGGAGGGGGCAGTTCTGATGGGAAGGGGGATGCTGTTCCACAGTCTAGGGGCTGCAACCGCAAAGGCGCGGTCGCCCCTGAGCTTATGCCTAGACCGTGGGATATTCAGCCACCTCAAGTCGGCCGATCTGAGGGGCCTGGAGATGGAGTGGTGGGTGAGAAGACTTTTTATGTAGGTGGGGGCATGCCCATTGAGGGCTTTGTAGACATGGAGGAGGATCTTGAAGTTTATACGGAACCGCACAGGGAGCCAGTGGAGAGAGGCCAGGATCGGGGTGATGTGGTCCCTTTTTCGGGTACCCGTCAGGAGTCTCACTGTGGCGTTTTGGACCAGTTGCAGGTGGGACATGGAAGATTGGCTGATGCCAGTGTAAAGGGAGTTGCAGTAATCTAGGCGGGAGGAGATGAATGTGTGATGATCTTTTCGAGGTCATCAAACTGGAGGAATTGGAGAGAACTGGAGTATAGGAACAAAGAGGTCCTTCTGCAGTTGTACAGAGCCCTGGTGAGGCCACACCTGGAGTATTGTGTGCAGTTCTGGTCTCCTAATTTGAGAAAGGACATTCTTGCTATTGAGGGAGTGCAGCGTAGGTTCATAAAGGTTAATTTGCTGCACTGTCATATGTTGATAGAATGGGCTTTTATTCACTGGAATTTAGAAGGATGAGAGGGGATCTTATAGAAACATATACAATTATTAAGGGATTGGAAACGCTAGAGGCAGGAAACATGTTCCTGATGTTGGGGAGTCCAGAACCAGGGGCCACAGTTTAAGAATAAGGGGTAGGGCCATTCGACCTGAGACGAGGAAAACCTTTTTCACATAGAGAGTTGTGAATCTGTGGAATTCTCTGCCTCAAAAGGCAGTGGAGGCCAATTCACTGGATGAATTCCAAAGAGAGTTAGATAGAGTTCTTAGTGCTAGTGGAATCAAGGGGTATCGGGAGAAGGCAAGAACGGGGTACTAATTGTGGATGATCAGCCATGATCACATTGAATGGCGGTGCTGGCGTGAAGGGCCGAATGGCCTACTCCTGCGCCTATTGTCTATCTATCTACGTATCTATGTGACAATAAGTATTCCATTCTATTTCAAGTAAATGCATCACAATTATCTATATCTTCTAACTATATTATTAATAAAACTCTCATCTGACCACTTCCAGTCTGTTGCAATTAAATCTGCGCAAAAACGCTACCCTATATCGCCACCTTACTCACCGTTCTCCTCAGCTCCAAGCCACCAAGTTTTGTCCGATCGGTGAAAGATTACAAAAGTTATGAAGGTTTAAAAAATCATGAGATGAGCAGATTGGTCTTCTCGCCTGTCAGTCACCATTAAGGTAACGCACCTTCCGGCACCCGCTGTCCGGCTGGGAGAATAAAGCTAAAGTGGACTGCGAGCAGGGGCTGTGTTCTGCGAGCGGGGGCGGCGACCACCACGTCGACCCGGGTGCCGCTGTGTGCAGCCCGGGCCAGGAGCCACTGAGCCTAGACACCCCCCTCCCCAACCCACACCGCCCCCTCCCCAACCCACACCACCCCCTCCCCCCACACCATCCCCTCCGCCCCACACCACCCCTGCACCCCCCACACCACCCACTCCCCCCCACACCACCCATTCCCCCCCCACACCCCCCTCCCCCCCACACCTCCCCCTCCTCCCCCACACCACCCCTACCCCCCACACCACCCCTCCCCCCACACCACCCCCTCCCCCCACACCACCCCCCCCCACACCACCCCTCCCCCCCACACCACCCCTCCACCCAAAACACCCCCTGTCCCCCCACACCACACCCTCCCGCACCACCCCATTCCCCCTCCCCCCACCACCCTCTCCCCCTCCCACACCCCCCCTACCCCACCCACACCCCTCCCCCCACCGCACACCCCCCCTTCCACATACACCCCTCCCCTTCCCCACAACCCCCCTCCCCTACCCCCACAACCCCCTCCCACTCCCCTACTCCCGCACCCCCCTCCACTACACCCCTCCCTCTCCTACAACCCCCCTCCCCTACACCCCCACCCCTATACCACCCTTCCCTCCCCCACAATTCCCCCTACCACACACACCCTTCTCCCTTCCCACACACCCCTCCCCCTCTCCCATACAATCCCCCTTACCCCCACCACCCTATACCCCCACCATGCCTACCCCATCACCCCCCTGAGTCCAAAGCTGTGTGACTGAACTGTGAGTCCACAAGCCATGAGTGACTGAACTGTGAGTCTACAAGCCATGAGTGACTGAACTGTGAGTCCACAAGCCATGGCTGAGAGAACTGTGAATCCACAAGATGTGGCTGAGTGAATTGTGAGTCCACAAGCTGTGGCTGACTGAACTGTGAGTCCACAAGCTGTGGTTGAGTGAATTGTGTCCACAAGCCATGGCTGAGTGAACTGTGTGTCCACAAGCTGTGGCTGAGTGAACTGTGAGTGCACAACCCGTGGCTGAGTGAACTGTGAGTCCACAAGCCATGGCTGAGTGAACTGTGAGTCCACAAGCCGTGGCTGAGTAAACTGTGAGTCCACAAGCCGTGGCTGAGTGAACTGTGAGTCCACAAGCCGTGGCTGACTGAACTGTGAAAGAATGGACTGTGATTGGACAAGAAAGAATGGACTGAATAAATCTCATCTTTAACATTTAAATTGTTGTTATATTTTAAGTTATTCACATTTTAAGCATTAATAAATCCCCTTTCCACTTTCCGTGCCCATCAGCTGCACGTGCGCAGTAATACCTGCGTGTTCTAAGTCACAATGGGAACCCAATGGGAGGGGATGGCTGCGCCGCCGGAGAGCCGCTAAGGAGTGGATGGGGGGGGCGGGGTTTGAGGGGGGGATGGAGTGAGTGCCTGGGGGGAAGGGCAAGGGGGCGAAGTGGGGGGGTGAGGGGAGGAGGGGGGATCAGGGGCGTCACAACTGGAACCCGTCAGCCGCGCCTGCGCAGTTAGGGGCTATGCATGTGTGGTGGAATATTGGAATTGGTGGAGAGGTGGAATATTGTGTTGGGGGACCAGCCCTCCCCTGTGACTCTTAGTCTAGTCTGAATTTAATTCCAATTGTCATCAGACCCTGTCGTAATTCTTGTTAATAGACAATGCTAGGTGTCCATAATAGGTGTCTATGATACCATCTATGTTAGTGTCACCTGCCAACTTACTAACAGAACCTTGTACATTCTCTTGCAAATCCTTGATATGGATGTCAAACAACATAGGTCGATACCCAGCACCAACCCCTGAATCACACTGCTACTCATTGGCCTCTAGTCTGAAAAAAACATTCCATCATCACCCTCTGTTATAAGAGGAGCCTCTGACACACTTGCAATAACTGATGCTGATCAAGGTTTGTTAGGCTATCTGCAGCAATTACTCCTTCAAGCAGGATGCCCAAAATAAGAAATAATTTCCTTACTAGCCCTGTCTTTTCCTATTATTGGAAATCTGAATTATAGAACATGTCAGTCAACTTTCCCTCAGGATGTATTATGGAATAGTTGTGTTGGACGGTCTCCATTCTGCACCAAACAAGATTGGGCAGACTGAGAACAGCAAAGTGCACATAGACTCATCCTCTCACTTTTATCACGGGCAATGGGTTGAATGGCAGACATTTCCAGTGCGCTATGCACCGGTGGTATACATGGAAGAGAATCCTCCCCACAATATTATAGAGTGCCTTTGGAGGAGAGTCTTCTGGAAAAGGACAGCAGCAGAACATGGTTCACCATTCCCTTCACGAGGGTAGTAAGCACTGGGCACAAACAGGCCCTTCGGTCCACTAAGTCCGCACCGACCAGCAATCCCCGCACACTAACACTATCCTACACAAGGGACAATTTTTACATTTATACCAAGCCAATTAACCGACAAACATGTATGTCTTTGAAGTGTGGCAGGAAATCAAACTTCTCGGAGAACTTTGGAGTAGTCGGGATTGAACCCGGGTATCCGGTGCTGTCGGCACTGTAAGGCAGAAACTTTACCGCTGCACCACCGAGCCATCCAGTGAATAAGAAAAAAATCCTTTGAGGTATAATCTGGTAACTTTATTCCTTCAAAACGCAGCTGCAATATTTTAGATTGAGCAAAGAATTTACAAAGACATCTTTACTTGGATCACATTGAAGAAAACCAATCTGTTGTGCTTTTTATCCTATATCCCACTGTATTCTTCAATACTGCCTCACAACTAGTAGTGCTCAGGTCTCAGTGACCCAGATACATTCATGAACTCAGATTGTATGTTTGTAGTTTGTGTGTCCTCTGTGTGGCAGCATGGATTTCCCCAGTGGCCTGGTTTCCTCCCACATCCCAAGGACATGCAGGTTGTTAGGTTAGCTCATAGGTTGGCGGGCGGAGCTGGTCGAGGGCGACGGAGGAGGCCCTGCAGCAGCCTGGGGCCTACCTGGGTTTACCTGGGTCGGGAGCACTCCAGTACATCCAGAAGGTGGACTGGATTTTGCACTTTCTTTTTGGAAATGGCACCAAAATATGGTGACTGTGCATAGATGACTGAGAATTTCACTGTGCATAGATGACAATAATGAACCATTGAACTGCCCATTGTAAATTCCCCTTGACGTTTAGGTGTGTGGTAAAATCTGGGGGGAATTAATGGGAATGTGGTTAGAATAGGTTGCAGGAAAAATTAGTGGGGAGTAGGATTGTTCTGTGAAATGGCTTTCTTCCATGTCAAAGGAAAGCATTGATTAACAATTTTAAGCTTAACCATAGATCACTGAAAAACTGTAAATTATAGCCATTTAAGTCAAAGAAGCAACAAACAGAAATAGAAGGCCAGAAAACTTTGGAATTATTCACTGACATTAACAGATACAACATGGTATTTATTATGTTCTTAAATATTTTTCACATATGATGTAAGATTTTTAATTCTCTGCTGGAATGAACATTAATAATGTGTTGGAAGGAACTGCAGATGCTGATTTACACCGAAGATGGACACAAAATGCCAGAGAAACTCAACAAGGCAGGCAGCATCTCTGGAGAGAAGGAATGGGTGACATTTCAGATCGAGACCCTTCTTCAGACTGAGTCAGGTGGAAATAATATGTACTGCAGTAACAGTGCTTAGCCAGCAGATGGCAGGAGCATTCAGCAAAAACCAGGCTGCACAGTGCTGCATTGGAGATAAACGATGTCAGTTTGTGATTCAAGGAGCTGTCAAATTGTGCCGTTCATTTAAACAGTGTATGAGAAAGTATTGGAACGTGTTGGGAAGTAAGGTTGACATTGTGCACTTTCAAAGCAGTTTTCTGCATGAATTGGCCTGAGCATATGAACCATCTGATAAGAAGGTTGACACAAAATGCTGGAGTAACTCAGTGGGACAAGCAGCATCTCTGAGGAGCAGGAATGGGTGACGTTTCGGGTTGATACCCTTCTTCAGACTGATAAGAAGAATCTAGACAAGAAGTATTTGGGTGGCACAGTGGCACAGTGGTAGAGTTGCTGCCTTACAGCACCAGAGACCCGGGTTTGATCCTGACTACGGCTGCTTGTCTGAATGGAGTTTGTATGTTCTCTCTTTAACCTGCATAGCTTTTCTCAGAGATCTTCGATTTCCCACACTCCAAAGAAGTACAGGTTTGTAGGTTAATTGGCTTGGTATAAATGTTAACAAAATGAACCTAGTGTATGTTTGTGGGGATCGCTGGCCGGTGTGGACCCGATGGGCCGAAAGGCCTGTTTCCACGCTGTATCTCTCAACTAAACTAAACTAAACTATTCAGTGAGTCCTTAAACAAAAACAAGTAGATAAACTGAAGGCCCAGGAAGAACAGGTTTGGCCAGGTTTGACAAAAGAAAAGTCCGCATGAGAAACAAAATCTGATGTTAAATACTGTTAAAGTCTGATGTACATACAAGACATTGGCATCAGGATCTCAGCAAAAGACGGAGCTGAATATATGCAAGCCCAGGATGAAGTGGTGGTAAAGCATCACTCCACACCTCAAACAGGCATCGCACAACCACAGTCTGTCATCTGGAGTGGGAAGAGCACTTGAGGAACACCAGCATTTACCCATCTGCGCACAGCTGGATCTTAGAGAGGTAAAGTTATACAGCATAGAAAGAACCCCTTCAGCCCAACTCATCCATGCCAAACAAACCACCCATTTGCTAGTCCCATTTGCCTGCTTTTGGCCCCGTTTCCCACAGAACCTTTCCTATTCATGTACCATGTTCTTTAACTTGTCTTTAGATACCCTTTAATTCTTTCCCCAATCACCGTAAACATGTACCCTCTAGTTTAGTTTAGTGTAATGGTTTAGAGATACAGCGCCCTTCAGCCCACTGATTCCGCTCCGACTAGTGATCCCTGCTCACTAACAATCCCCTACACACACTAGGGACAATTTACATATTTACTAAGCCAACTAACCTACAACCCTGTACGTCTTCGAAATGAGGGAGGAAACCAAAGGTCCCGGAGAATCCCATACAGGTAACAGGGAGAACATACAAACTCCGTCCAGACAGCACCTGTGGTCAGGATTGAACCCGTGTCTCTGGCGCTGTAAGGCAGCAACTCTACCACTGTGCCAGTGTGCCGCACTAGATTTAGACTCCCCTAACCTGAGGAAAATACTGTGACCATCCATATTATCGAAGCCCCACATGATTTTATAAACCTCTATACGGTCAACCCTCAACCTCCTGTGCTCCAGAGAAAACAATCCCCACCTATCCAATGTCTTTTCATAACTGAAGCCCTCTCGTCCCAGCAACATCCCTGCAAATCTTCTCTGCACCCTCTCCAGCATAACCACAGGGAGCAGGGTCTCACCAGCTGCCAGGCTCAGTGGGGGGCAAGGTCAGGGTCTCAGCGTTGGGGTGGGCCGCTCACTGGCGGGACTTGCCGATCCATGGTGGCCGCAGGGACTCCCGCCCGGAGAAACACGCGAGCAGAAACAGCTCCTGGGATGGCCCACTCCCAGCGCTTCCCCCTTTACCAGCTCATTACAAATCAACGCTGAGAAACACGATACAATGCAATACGATACGATAGAACTTTATTTATCACAGGAGGGAAATTGATCTGCCAACAGTCATAAAAACACAAAATACATGAAACATGAAAATTAAAGTGACGAGTGGAAAGGATTGGGGATGTGCAAAGATTGGGGAGGAGGAGGGGGTGAGGGGAGTCAGTCTCTCTCAATCTACCCCACAATAGAAGGGGGAGGAGATGCACAGTTTGATAGTCATAGGGAAGAAGGATCTCCTGTGGCGTTCTGTGCTGCATCTTGGTGAAATATTCGGACGTGTCCTTTGCTGGAGGTGAAGATATGGTAACTGGAATCAGGAGCAGCAAAATGTAAACATCCAGCAGAAATAGTTGTTATGTAATTGCATGCAATGGATAAGGGCCTGCTGTTATGCAGAGACCAGATCGACTGGGATCGTTCCCCTTAACAGCACTGATAGATAGTTTATACCACATTTCAGTGCAGGTGCTCAAGATTAGCAGTCGTTTCGAAGAGTAAACAAGGAGATACTATGACCTTGGCATCAACCACAGGACATTTCATGAAGGATTGTTGCAATTTAAAGAAAATTGAAAGAGGTAAAGTGCATAAAAGGGTGAAATAGGAAGTGTTTCAATGGAAACTAACGGGGAGAATACAAGAACAGTACAGCACAGGAACGGGCCCTTCCACCCACAATGAACCACCAAGATAGGTTGGCAAAGTCTGTGTGTAAATGCAAGTACTTTGTAAGTTGAAGAAGCAAAGTTGTTATGCAATTCTCAACATGTGGGATTACAATGTTATGGCAACAACAAAGATATGGCTAAGAAAACAGGCAGAAGTGGACTACATATTTCTGCATACCAGCTGGGCAGGTGGCTGGTAAATAAGTATATTGTAGTGCTGTAGAAAATGGGCATCCTACAGCAACTGAGGACAACATCTAACTCATTAGTACTACGAAACGACACAAACACAGTTATAGCACAATAGTCTGCAAATAAACCTAGTTACATGGGGCAGCAAAAATAAACTTGTGCGTGAACAGGGGTGTGAGTAATTTGAAAAAGGAAACCATGTGCAGGGCTATGGGGAAAAGACAGGGGAGGGGGGAAGAGTGGGAGTGGGGTGGATAGATTTATGGGAGTGCGACCTCAGTCTGAAGAAGGGCCTTGACCTGAAACAAGACTTACTGTCTGAGCCACCACCTATGCATTATATTATGATTATGATGTGCAGGAAGGAACTGCAGATGTGCAGGAATGAACTGCAGATGTGCAGGAAGGAACCGCAGATACTGGTTTAAACCGAAGATAGACACTAGTCTGAAGAAGGGTCTGGACCCAAAACATCACCCATTCCTTCTCTTCAGAGATGCTACCTGTCCTGCTGAGTTCCTCCAGCATTTTGTGTCTATCTTTGGGGAGTGGGATGGGTTTGCATGGAGCAGGAAGGACTCGGTGGGCCAAATGGTTTTCTTTGGCCTCTGGGACTTGCTTGCTGGAACTCCCAGTTCCAAATCATTTTAACTCCCTTTCATATTCCAACACCAATCTTCTGTTCTGGGCATCCACCACTGTCAGAGTGAGGCGACAAGCAAACTGGAAGCTCAGCATCTCACACTTGGCTTGGATAGCACCTCAGTTACACTGCTCCTCCTCCCTATGCTCTTCTCCCACCCCTTCCTTCTCCCGTTCGCCATTTCCCTTTCATGCCCCCTCTTTCCATTCCCACCTGTCCACTTCCATGTATATCCTTCCCTCCAATTTTACATGCCACTGCCCCTTTACCTTCTCTATCTCCATTTCACCTCTAGCCTTTGTCAATAACTCCATCCATCCACCCATCACTCCTCTCATTTCCAATCACCTATCACTTGCCAGGCTTTGCCACACCCCGTCTTCTTTCTCACCCCCTCCCCCCTAATGCCAAAGGGTCCCAACATGAAAAGTTGTCTGTCCATCCCCTCCACAGATGCTGCCTGACCTGCTGAGTTACTCCAGCACTTTGTTTGTTGTCAGAAGGGTTCCGACCCAAACGTCTATTTTCACTTAGATTTTTCCTCAGAATTCAAGCATTTGAAGTCTTTTGTATCTCTTTGGCTTCCTTCTGTGGTGTATCAAATCTGCAGAAGTCTCTTTCAATGAGATGGCACACACACAATGGACTGAATAGCCTTCCATCTATCTGGAATAGACAGACTCCAGTTTGTGGCATATGTCATTTCAATCTAAACGTTGTAAGGCTAATAAGTTGTTAACTATCAAAGTGCGTTAGACACAACAGTAGTAGTTGGGTGTGTATGGATCAGACTGATAATTATAGACCTGGTACACTTCAGATCCTGTAGCCGCAGATTAGATTTAGTAGGTCGGATCACATCAGATCTGCTTTCAGAAAGCGATAAGCAACAATTATGAGTCCCCAATGGCAGATTAAAAACGTGTCATGTCAACCACACTCCTAAACACCTAAAGTTTAACGGAGGTGGAGAAGGGTCTCAACCTGAAACGTCACACATTCCTTCTATCCAGGGATGCTGCCAGTCCTGCCGAGTTATTCCAGCATTTTGTGTCTATCTAAAGTTTAATGGAGATGAATGCCGCAAGTTGTTTTTACACTGAGAGTGATGGGGGCCTGGCTGGAATGCATTGCCATTGCTGGTGTTGGACACAGCAGATACAACAGTGGCATTTAAGAGGTTTTTAAATAGACACATGGAAGTGCGGGGAATAAAGGGATGTGGACCATGTACAGGCAAATGAGATGAGCTAGGCAGCATGTTCGATACAAGCATTGTGGACAATTCCTGTTCTATCACTAGCCATGTGAAATAGGTTGTGTGTGTGATTTAAGTGCCTATGATGCCTGGAAGGGGAACCACTGCAGCCAGATTTAGAACAGGCCCATTAACCCTTTGCTGACACCAACAGATTCAGAATGTACAAAAACCTGCAGAGCAAAATAGTATCGTCCTGGTGTTTCCGATATGTTTGTCCAAAACCAAGAAAATATATCTTTGCAGTAAATGTATACTTATCTGTAAATATATACTAGTGAGTGATATATATTAGTGTACATTTACACGATAAAATATATTTGTGTAAAGATATATATATATATATATATTTGCGAGAATTTCTAATAGCAAATCACTCAATGTTCTATCTTTCAGAAAGAAGATAATGAATGATGTGAATTCATTGTGATTTCATTGAAACTTAAGAGGACATTGAACAAAACAAAACAAACCATGACCTATTATTTTCATTGAAATTCTGGGTTAAATAATTATGTTAATGTCACTCTTAAACACTTGTCATTTGAAAACATGTCAGGTAGAGTACATCCAACGGTCATTGACTGTCAGATGCAGTGATGAACGAGGGTTTTGTTACTGTTAATCAAAATAATTTAGGCCACCAGATGATCGTTCATTCCAAAGAAACAACCAGCTGTAAAAGCAGCAGGAAAACTCCTCTCAGGAACTTCCAGTAATTACTTGTTAAGGTCACATGCAATGGAAATGTCCACTTCCATAAGCAAGTGTGTGCTTCCTGTGAAATTAACCAGACAGTGGCCTCAGGGTAAACAATAAAGTCCATTACCTGCAGAGATGTGCAGTGGAAATTGTACGGTTACACACTGTTTACTGCTCAATAATGAAAGAAACTGGCACGATTTTGAGAGCAATCCTAATAACCATGGCAGAATTGGACTTGCTCTGTAGCGAGCAAAATTTAAGCTAGAACTTTTGGGCAGCACGGTGGTGCAGCGGTAGAGTTGCTGCCTAACAGCACTTGCAGCACCAGAGACCCGGGTGCTGTCTGTACGGAGTTTGTACGTTCTCCCCGTGACCGCCTGGATTTTCTCCCAGATCTTCGGTTTCCTCCCACACTCCAAAGACGTACAGGTATGTCAGTAAATTGGCTTGGTATAAGTGTAAATTGTCCCTAGTGTGTGTAGGACAGTGTTAATGTGCGGGGATCGCTGGTCAGTGCGGACTCGGTGGGCTGAAGGGCCTGTTCCCACGCTGTATCTCTAAACTAAACTAAAGCTCAACAAAATAATTTTTGGGTCTTTCCAATTCAATAACCTTCACTTTCACCTCACCAGCAGTGCCCTGTTCCAGCCCACAACTTTATCTGCCCTCTAATGCCAGCTTGCACCCTCGTACTGGATGCAAGCACAGTCCTAGCTACTGGCTAACCAGTGATCAGGCTGCAGTACCACTGTGACATTGGAGATAGATACTGTGTTAAAATCTCCACATGTCCACACAATGCATCCTTCAAAAGGCAAATGACCTTTTTTTTAAAACCTTTTTTTTTTTTTTTAAATAAATACTTCCCCCTAGTCCCACCTACCTGCACTCAGACCATAACCCTCCATTCCTTTCCCGTCCATATACCCATCCACTCTATTTTTAAAGGATAAAATCGAACCAGCCTCCACCACTTCCACTGGAAGCTCATTCCACACAGCTACCACTCTCTGAGTAAAGAAGTTCCCCCTAATGTTACCCCTAAACTTCTGTCCCTTAATTCTCAAGTCATGTCCCCTTGTTTGAATCTTCCCTACTCTCAATGGGAAAAGCTTATCCACGTCAACTCTGTCTAACCCGCTCATAATTTTAAAGACCTCTATCAAGTCCCCTCTTAACCTTCTGCGCTCCAAAGAATAAAGACCTAACTTGTTCAACCTTTCTCTGTAACTTAGTTGCTGAAACCCAGGCAACATTCTAGTAAATCTCCTCTGTACTCTCTCTATTTTGTTGACATTCCTCCTATAATTAGGCGACCAAAATTGTACTCCATACTCCAGAATTGGCCTCACCAATGCCTTGTACAATTTTAACATTACATCCCAACTTCTATATTCAATGCTCTGATTTATAAAGGCCAGCACAAATCAGAGCATTGAATATAGAAGTTGGGATGTAATCAATCACCCGTACACATTAGTTCCATGTGATCCCAATTTCTCATCCACATCCTGTACATTAAGGACAATTTACAGTGGCCAATTAACCAACAAACCAGCACATAGAGTGATGCAATGTGGAAATAGGCCTTTCAGCCCAACTTGCCCCAGCCGACCAACATGCCCCATCTACCCTAGTCCCACCTGCCTGTGCTCGGCCCATGTACCTGTACAAATCTCTCTAGAACATTATGTAGTACCTTCCTATGCTACTTCCTCCAGCAGCTCATTCCTTATACCCACCATCCTTCGTGTAAAAAGGTTCTCCCTCAGGTTGCTATTACATCTCTCCCCCCCTCACCTTAAAACTATGTCCTCTGGTTCTTCATTTCCCTATTCTGGGTAAAAGACTCTGTGCATCAACCCAATCTATTCCTCTCATGATTGTATACATCTCTATAATATCATCACTTACCCTCCCACACTCCAAGGCATAAAGTCCCAGCCACCACAACCTCTTCCTACAGTCGAGCCCTTGCACCTGGCAACATCCTCATCAATATTCTCTGCACCCTTTCCAGCTTAACAACATATTTCCTTTAACAGGGTGACCAAAACTGAACATAATACTCCAAATGTGGCCTCACCAATGTCTTGTACAATTGCAACATGACTTCGCAACCTCTATACTCAATACTCTGACTGATGAAGGCCCTCTTAACCACCCTATCTACCTGCGATGCCATTTTCAAAGACCTTTGTACCTGCACCCCTCTCCCCCACAACAATGCCCAGAGCCCTGCAATTCACTGTGCAGGTTCTGCTCATTTTAGACTTCCCAAAATACAATACCTCGCACTTATCTGTATTAAATTTCATCAAACCATTCCCCAGCCCACCTGCCCAACAGATCAGGATGCTGCTGCAAATTTTGACAACCATCTTCACTATCCACAATACCACCTAGTTTAGTGTCATTTCGAACCTATTAATCATGCTTTGTGCATTCACATCCATAGAGGCACACCACTAGTCACAGGCCTCTAGTCCAAAAACGGCCTTCCACCAATTCCTTCTGCATCCTTCCATGAAGGACTTTCTATCGAGTCAGCTATTTCTTCTTGGTCCGCATGTGATCTAATCTTCCAGAGTAGCCTACATTGTCGAATGCCTTGCTAAAAGCCATATATGCAACACCTACAACTCTGCCTTCATGAAACTTTTTTGGTCATAGGGACAGAATTAGACCTATTGAGTCTACTCCGCCATTCAGTCACAAGGGCCTGTCCCACTTAGGCTATTTTTTAGGCGACTACATGCGACTAAGCTGTTGCCAGATGGTCGCTGGGGTATCGCCTGTATGGTCGTGAGTAATCTCCTCAGTCGCCCAAAGAGTCTTAGCATCTTTCTGGTCTCCGCTGGGTTTTCAACATGTTCAACATTTTTCGGCGACAGCGGGTTGACAGTGGAGTGTAGCTTGACTTCTCCTGACGTAGGTGCTGTCGTAGGTTGTTGCCAGGTGACGTAGGTTGTCGTCGGGTGCTGACTTCGGTGAATTCCATTGGCGACTACGTACGTCAACCTACGTCAACCGGCGACAGGAACCGGCGACTGAATTGTCTTCAGTTGTTGCCGACAGGGTCGTAGCTTGTCGCGAGTGGACGTAGGTTGACTTTGGTTGTCGTATGTTGTAGCCTGCGTGGTCGTAGGTTGTCGCCTGCATGGTCGTAGGTTGTCGCCAGTGTGGTCGTAGGTGAAGGTCCTAATGGGTCGCCGGTTGTCGGTAACTTGCCGCAGCTTGACGTCGACTAGGTGATAGGTTGTTGTAGCTTGTCGTAGTCATTGTCGTAGGGGGGGTCCAGTCGCCGTTTTTTCGGCGACCTGCTACGACTATGACAGTCGCCGGCAGTCGCCTAAAAAATCACCTAAGTGGGACAGGCCCTATACAGTAGCTGGTCTAGCTTCCCCTTTCAACCCCATTCCTCTGCCTTCTCCCCATAACTTTAGAGATACAGCGCGGAAACAGGCAACCAGCGATCACCCCGTACAATAGCACTGTCCTACACACGAAGAATTTACAATTTTTACTGAAGCCAATCAACCTACAAACCTGTACATCTTTCAAGTGTACAGGGAGAACGTACAAACTCCACTGAGACAGCACCCATAGTCAGGATTTGAGCCTGGGTCTCTGGCACAATAAAGCCAGAGTAAGGTCTTTGACACCCTTCCTAATCTATCTCTGTCTTAAAGATATCCATTGACCTGACCTCCACAGCCATCTGCGGCAATGAATTCCACAGATTCACCACCCTCTGACAAAAAAAAAATCCTCATCTCCTTCCTAAAGGTACATCCTCTTATTCCTCTAGTCCTAGACTCTCCTGCTAGTGGAAACATCCTCACCACATTCACTCTATCCAAGCATTTCACTATTTGATAAGCTTCAATGAGGTTCCCCCTCATCCTAAACTCCAGCGAGTATAGGCACAGTGCCTTCAAATGCTTATCATACATTAACCTAATTATTACGGGATCATTCTCATAAACCACCTCTGGACCCTCTCCAACGCCACCACATCCTTCCTCAGATATGGGGCCCAAAACTGCTCACAATACACCAAATGCTGTCTGACCAGTGCCTTATAGAGCCTCAGCATTACATTGCCTGTTTTTATATCCCACTAACCTCAAAATAAATGGCATTTGCCTTCCATTTGTATTCCATCTGCCACTTCTCTGCTCACGCTCCCAATCTGTCCAAGTCCTTATGCAGAGTCCCTGCTTTCTCTACACTACCTTCCCCTCCACCTACCTTCGTATCATCTGCAAACTTGGCCACAAAGATATCAATTCCATCATCCAAATCATTAATGTACAACGTGAAGAGCAGCGGCCCCAACACCGACCCCTGCGGAACTCCGCTAGTCACTGGCAGCCAACCAGAAAAGGCCCCTTTATTGCCACTCTTTGTCTTCAGCCATCCAGCCAACCCGCTATCCATGCTAGTATCTGCCCTTTGATACCATGGGCTCTCATCTTCCTTAGCAGCCTCACATGTGGCACCTTATCGAAGGCTTTATATAAAATCTAGGTAAACAACATCCACTGACTCTCCTTTGTCTGTCCTGCTATTTACTTCTTCAAAGAATTTCAACAGATTTGTCAGACAAGATCTCCCCTTCACGAATCCATGCTGACTTTGGCATATTTCATCATAATATTTATAATGGAATATATTACCAACCACTGAAGTCAGGCCTATAGTTTCTCCTCTTTTGCTTCGTTCCCCTTAAACAGCAGAGTAACATTTGCAAATTTCCACTCCTCGGAGATCATTCCTGACCGAGTGATTCTTGAAAGATCACTATTAATGCCTCCACAATCTCTAAAGCCACCTCATTCAGAACCCTTTCAGACATTTTGGTCACATTTTTGGCGTACAAAACCCTGCTGACTATCCCTAATCACCCCTTGTCCATTTAAATGCATGTTTATCTTATCCCTCAGAATACTTTCTGGTAACTTTATGACCACGGATGTTAAGCTCACTGGCCTGTAGTTCCCAGGCTTTTCCTTGCAGCCGTTCTTGAATAGAGGTGCAACATTTGCCATCCTCCAGTCTTCCGGCACCTCTGCTGTATTTAATAACGACTCAAATCTCAGCCAGGGCTCCCGCATTTTGCTCTCTAGTTTCTCACAGTGTCCTTGGATATATTTGATCAGGCCCTGGAGATTTCTCTACCTTCATACACAATAGCACCTTCAGCACCTCTTCGGCCGAAACGCTGACTGCTCGCAAGACACTTCCATTGATTGGCCCAAATTCCTCCATCCTCCTGTCTTTCTCCTCAGTTAAACCACTTTGATTCACGAGGAGCCCCATTCTGTCTGGTTACCATTTTTCTCTTTATGTACATCTTGGGATTATCCTTGATCACCTGCCAGTACCTCTTGTACCCTTTTTGCTTTCCTCATTTCCTTTTTTAGCTTGCTTCTCCGAACCTCCTCCAGGGATACACTTCATCCCAGCTGCCGATACCCGCCCCATGCCTTCTTCTTATTCATGGCCAGAGCCTTAATTGCTCTCATCATCCAAGCTTCCTTCGGCCTTCCTGCATTGCCCTTCAACCTAACATGAACATGCATGCCCTGGACTCTTGTCAGCACACTTTTAAAAACATCTCACTTTCCGGACACTCTTTTCCTTCAAACAACTTGCTCCAAGCAACTTGAGCGAGTTCCGGTCTCACACCCTCAAAGTCAGCCTTGCCCCATTTAGAATTTTAACTCGTGGGGCCACCCTGTCTAGATCCATAACTATCTTAAGCCTCAAAATAAAGTGGTCGCTGGTCCCAAAAGGCTCATCCACAAACACTTGCCCGTCCCAATTTCTTAAGACTAGATCAGGTGTTGCCTGCATAGGGCCATCTATATATTGCCTGAGCAAATGTCCCTGAACACAGTTGACAAATTCTGCCCCGTCCAAACCTTCTGCACTTTGACAGTTCCAGTCCATATTGGGAAGGTTAAAATCCCCTACTACAACAACCTTATTTGACCTGCAGCTGTCTGCAATCTCCTGGCATATTTGTTCTTCTAATTCCCGTTGACTATTCAGGGATCTGTAGTACACACCCAACAAGATGATCATCCCCTTCTTGTTCCACAGCTCCACCCATAGAACCTCACTGGATAAACAAGCAGCAAAGTCATCTCTGACCACTGCTCAGACCTCTTCCTTAATAAATAACGCAACTCTCCCTTCTCAGTTCAGTTCAGTTTTATTTGTCATATGCAGGTTAACACAGGGTCAACGGTACAATGACATGTGTTTGACAGGACAACGGGTCACCTCAGCAATGATATTACAAGGATAAAAATAAGATAAAATAAGATAAGATAAAAGTGACATTGGTAGATAAAAGACAATAATAAATAAAAGAATCAACATATATGATGTGTTTATGAGGTCAGAAGCCTGATGGCACAATGATAAAAACTGTTCTTCGGTCTGGTGGTCCGTGCAGCCATGCTCCTGTATCGTCTGCCTGACGGTAACAAGGTTATCTTTTACCATCACCTCTATTTCTCCCCTAGAACATTGAGCTGCAAGTCCTGTCCCAGTCTTAAAAGGTTTCTGTAAAGACCAAAGCATCACAGTCGCACATCCACCCCTGGGTTCATCTGCCTTACCCGTCAGGTCTCTCGCATCAAATACATGCAATTCAAACCAACTTTGTTCCTTGAATTTCCTCCTGACTATCCTGTCCACTAAACCTTCTTTCATCACCATCTGTAATGATGTGAGCTCTCACCTGCCTTGGTCCTGTATAGGGGTGTAGAACCCCCCTACCAATCTAGTTTAAACCTACCCGTGTAGGTCTAGCACACTAGCCCGCCAGGATATTGGTTCCCCTTCAGTTCAGGTGCACCCCATCCCTCTTGTACAGGTCAACTCTGCCCCAGAAGCAATCCAAATGGTCCAAAGATCTGAATCCCTGCCCCCTGCACCAACTCCTCAGCCACACATTCATCTCCCCTATCTTCCTGTTTCTACCCTCACTCAAACGTGGCACTGGAAGCAAACCAGAGATTACTTCCTGGAGGTCCTGCTTTTCAGCCTTTTATCTACATATTGCAGAACCTCTTTCCTTTTCTTACCTATATCGTTTGTGCCAACATGCACAACAAACTCGGCTGCTCCCACTCCCTCTTGAGATGTTGTGCAGCCGCTGCGTGACATCCTGGACTCTGGCACCAGGGAGGCAACACACCATCCTGGAGTCTCGACTACTGCTGCAGAGTCTCCTGTGCGCACCCCTAACTCTCGAGTCACCCACCACTATGACTCTGCCTGACGTCACCCCTTCCATGCTGAGCCTCAGCACCAGGCTCAGTGGCATAGCCCTGCCTAGTACTGCTCCTCAACCTTGATATGTCATTCCCCCACCGACAGCACACCTGGTTTCATCTCTCTTTTATTCATGCCATGTGTTCTTCTCAGAGTCAATACAAAACAATTAACTTTGATGACGAATTATGAATTGGAACGCAAGGTCATTTTGCATTGTGGATGTGGAAAGACATTTTCATATCCATTAAATGTGAACCAACAGTTAATCTCTAATGCACTGTTTGTTATAGCGTATGGTGGGTGGAATTTCTACACATCGAGCTTCATGGCATTCCACAGATAAACAAGGCATTCTTAATAGATATCACATGCCTAATCTCTCTTTGTCATGCATACTACCCATGTCTTGGTCATATACTACAGGAGCACAATTTACATAGAAACATAGAAAATAGGTGCAGGAGGCCATTCGGCCCTTCGAGCCAGTACCGCCATTCATTGCGATCATGGCTGATCGTCCCCAATCAATAACCCGTGCCTGCCTTCTCCCCATATCCCTTGATTCCACTAGCCCCTAGAGCTCTATCTAACTCTCTCTTAAATCCATCCAGTGATTTGGCCTCCACTGCCCTCTGTGGAAGGGAATTCCACAAATTCACAACTCTCTGGGTGAAAACGTTTTTTCTCACCTCAGTCTTAAATGGCCTCCCCTTTATTCTAAGACTGTGGCCCCTGGTTCTGGACTCGCCCAACATTGGGAACATTTTTCCTGCATCTAGCTTGTCCAGTCCTCTTATCATTTTATATGTTTCCATCAGATTCCCCCTCATCCTTCTAAACTCCAGTGAATACAAGCCTAGTCTTTTCAATCTTTCCTCATATGACAGTCCCGCCATCCCAGGGATCAATCTCGTGAACCTACGCTGCACTGCATCAATCACAAGGATGTCCTTCCTCAAATTCCTAAAATGACGCGGGCCTCTGTAGCAGACTAATAACACCAATAGCAACGACCAGCAGTCTATGTAACACAGTTAAATCCAGACAACTGAGCCTCTAAACATATAAAAGATTCATCCAAATTCTATTAAGCAAAATCCTTTATGCCAATTGTAGACTGGTGACATAAATAATCTTTACTTCGCCAAATGGCTTCGAGATACTCCAGAATGTGAGGCAAATGAAAACCATGTTATAAGTGTGCACATTCAAATCTCTGCTACTTGCAAGTGTCCCAGACATCCATTGGGAAGTCCAAGGGTTCTAACAGCATTCCTTGTCCTGGCCAACCACAAATTATTTTTTGCTCTGAATGCAGTACTTAGGGGCTTTGTCTGTCCCCCACAGAGAGGTGATGGAAATCTGTTCTCGCTCACTGCCAGAATTCCAAGCAGCATGGCTTTAAGTCTTCAGTGGATTATAAAATATATTTTCATCCTCTGTTCTAGATTTTGAATTGCTAGATCAGGCAGTGGAAGAAACTGTACTGGAAAAGAAGTCCAAGGAGGGAGACTAGCGGCTAATTCTGTCCTCAATTTTGATTGTTCTGGTTGAATGCATGTTAAGTTTAGGTTGGGGATATAGTGTGCAAACAGGTCCTTCGGCCCACCGAGTGCACAATCAACCATACACTAGTTTCATCCTACACACTAGGGACAATTTACAGAAGCCAATTAACCTACAAACCTGCACGTCTTTAGAATGTGGGAGGAAACAGGAGGACCCAGAGAAAACCCTGATGGACAAAGGGAGAATGTAGAAACTCCATATGGACAGTACGCATAGTCAGCATCGACCCCGGGCCTCTGGCGCTGTTATGCCCCTGTCCCACTTAGGAAACCTCAACGGAAACCTCTGGAGACTTTGCGCCCCACCCAAGGTTTCCGTGCGGTTTCCGGAGGTTCCCGGAGGTTTTTGTCAGTCTCCCTACCTGCTTCCACTACCTGCAACCTCCGGCAACCACCTGCAACCTCCGGGAACCGCACGGAAACCTTGGGTGGGGCGCAAAGTCTCCAGAGGTTACCATTCAGGTTTCCTAAGTGGGACAGGGGCATAAAAAAGGCAGCAACTCTACTGCTGTGGCACTGCAGATATCACAGCTTATTGAGGGCATCGTATGTATCCCAATTCAAGAACCTCTACTTAATCCATGCAGCTTTTTCAGTGAACACTGGAGAAGCATGTAACAAGGCTTGCAGACCTACAGCCAGGGGATCAATCATTTGAACCAACTGTTTGTTTTAATGAACATCCACATACTCTCAGCACTTTGCTCTGCAGTAATGCTATGAGTCTAGTCAGAAAGTAATTGATATTGAATTTGAAACCTTCCTTTATCCACCAGCAGACCACCAAGGGTGAAGCGTCCCCCATCTGCAAATGCTCTGCACCATCCACTCCATTATACATTTATTTTTGCAAGGGTAACATCTTGGCAATTAGAAAAGACTTTCTTTCCTTGCTATAAGCCATTACTGTCATCAAAACAGCAGTGGCATCCAAAACAAGGTGTAATGTAACTTCTCATACGGGGCCGACCAAAGGTGATATTAACAACCTTCAAGAACGCTGGAAGGTCCACAATCAATAGTTCTTTGTGTGTGAACCTTATTGCAGTTGCCTTAGGGAACCAACAGGATCTTCTTTGTGTCTCAAAGTTGCAGCCAAAATGAAACTTTTTCCGGAAGGCAGCACACTTCCATGGCTTGTTTGTGAAGCAATTCACTCCAGGCTGGAGTTTCCACTCAAGTACACTCTGTTATTCTGCACCATTCATCCAAAATTGGCAAAACTAACACAAAGGAGTGTAGAATATTAAGCACAAATTGCCTCAGTTTAAATAGTTGCTTGAGAAGGGCATTACATACAAACTGGCCACAGTTTCAGGATAAATTAATCTCCTTTGAGAGTTTCTGCTGTGTTTCTTTGGTGGCTAAAAAAACTAATCTCAAGTATTTTTTGGCATATTTAGATTTTTTCTTTAAACAAGGGATTCTTTTTTTGTAAGATATTATCTTTCATTTATTTTAAACAAGGCTACACGGTGCTTAAATTAATTTAATATAAAGATAAATATTAAGATGTACAGTATTCATTCAATGCAGCAATAATGGGCAAATGCATTTAAGCAGAACCTGTAGAGAATAAAACCAGAGGGCACATTCTCAGAGTTAAAGGACGTTCCTTTAGGAAGGAGATGAGGAGGAATTTCTTTAGTCAGAGGGTGGTGAATCTGTGGAATTCTTTGCCACAGAAGGCTGCAGAGGCCAAGTCAATGGATATTTTTAAGGCAGAGATAGATAGATTCTTGATTAGTACTGGTGTCAGAGGTTATGGGAGAAGGCAGGAGAATGGGGATGAGAGGGAAAGATAGATCAGCCATGATTGAATGGCGTAGACTTGATGGGCCAAATGGCCAAATTCTGCTCCTATCACTTATGACCTTATGAATAAAACACCAATCAAAATCCGTCCGTGGTTTAATCAATATGTATCCACGCCATTGACTGGATTAAAAAAAAATTCTATCCTTCATTATCTACCTTGTCAGAAACCTGCGTTGCTGTGGAATAACTTCAAATAAAATTCAGTTTGATAAAATATCAATTGGTATGAGAATGTACTTGAGGCACAAACTGTGTTGCAAGGCAGGGTCTTGTAATGTTAACACCAGGAATTATAAAGTAAAATGTTGCAAATATTGTGAAGCTAGAGCTAAATACTAATGATCTATCACTTTAGCTGACGAGGGGGAAAAAGGCATGTGGAAGTTATCAAATGATGCTAATTAAATGTCTGCTATGTCATTTAATCACAGAAATGGGGGGGAAATCTTCCATTCACAGGGATTATCCCATTCTTCCTGTTTGTATTTCTTGATTAGAGTCATACAGCAAGGAAACAGGCCCTTCGACCCAGCTAGCCCATGCTGTGCAAGGTGCCCTATCTACACTAGTCCCACCTGCCCACATTTGGCCCATGTTCTTGTCCAAATGTCTTATAAATGTTGTTTCCACCTCAACAACCTCATCCAGTGGGTTATTCCACACACTCTGTGTGAAAAAGTTGCCCCTCAGATTCCTATTAATTCTTTTCTCTCTCACCTTAAACCTCATCCCCCTATTCTGGGTAAAAACGACTCTGTACATCTATGCAATCTATTCCCCTCATTTACTTATACACCTCTACAAGATTACCTCTCATCCTTCCATGCTCCAGGGAATACAGTCCCAGCCTGCCCAACCTCTCCCTACAGCTCAGCTTCTCAAGTTCTGGCAACATCCTCGTAAATCTTCTCTGTAATCTTTCCAGCTTGACAACATCTTTCCGATGACAGGGTCACCGAAATGTACACAATACTCCAACTGTGGCCTCATGCCTTGTACAGTCCCCAAAGTCTATACTCAAAACCCTAACTGATGAAGGACAATATACAGAGAGCTTTCTTGACCATGTTAGCTACCAGTGATGCCACATTCAAGGAATCATGTACCTGCACTCCTAGATCCCACTGCTCTACGACACTCCCCAGAGACCTACCATTTATTGTCCTGCCCTGGTTAGACTTCCCAAAATGCAACACCTCACATTTATCTGCATTAAACTCCATTAGCCATTCATCTGACTACTTGCCCAACTGATCAAGACCCTGCTGTAACCTTTGATAATCATCTTCGCTAGATTGTTTTGTCATCTGCAAACTTACTGATCATGCCTTGTATGTTCTTAAGGCACACCTCCAGTCTCTGAAACCACCTCTGAAGAAGGGTCTCGACCCGAAACGTCACCCATTCCTCTCGAGAGATGCTGCCTGACCCGCTGACTTACTCCAGCATTTTGTATCTACCTTCGATTTAAACCAGCATCTGCAGTTCTTTCCTGCACATTTCTTCCACCATCACCCTCTGCTTCCTTCCATGAATCCAATGTTGTATCCCATAAGCTAGCTCTCCTTGAATCCCATGCGATCTAACCTTCCAGAGCAGCCTATCATGCAGAACCTTGTCAAATGCCTTGCTGAAGTTCATATAGATAATGTCTACAGCTCTGCCCTCAACCAGCTTTTTGGTTATATCTTTAAAAAACTCAGTCAGATTCATGAGACACGATCTCCCACATCCAAAACTGTGCTGCCTGTCCCTAATCAGCCCTTGTCTAGCTAAATACATGTATATCTCATCCATCTGAAAAATCTCCAGCAACTTTCTGACCACAGATGTTAGGCTTATAGTTCCCAGCCTGTTCCCTGCAGCCCTTCTTAAATAAAGGCACATCTGAAACCTTCCCGTCTTCCTGCACCTCAGCCTTATTTAATAATGACTCATAAATCTCGGGCAGGGAACCTGCAATTTCTTCTCTAGCTTCTATAGTGCCCTGGGATATATCTGATCGGGCCGAGATTTGTCTGCCTTCGTGCGCATCAGAATGCTCAGCACCACCTCCACCGTAGTATTGACTGCCCAATCCAATTTAATTGTCACAACGATGTCTAAAATACTTGCCTTCCTTTCCCACTTCCCTGCAGCAGAGAAAATGATCTCAGGCCAAATTAAATGACAAATAAAATCCCTTCTTGTACTAATAAAGCCACTAATATTTTGAAGAAATATTCTAAGATATATACTTTTCCATCTTTTGATTTATGATGGGTTTCAATTAACGGTGGGGTGGTTTATTGGGAACAGTTTGAAATTTTCTGCAGTAAACTTTATCCATTAAATTCTAAGGTCAGGTAAGACAATAAAGTGGACATTGTTTATTTAATAACGTTTCTTTACCAAAGCTCTACACCATAATATCTTTCAGAATTACACATAAAAAAGACATCTATTATACAATTCAATTTAAACAATAACATTTTCACCTAATGAAATGCTAAAGAATTTGGCCCACTAACATTTTATTAAGATTTTTAACATGTTGACTTGAATCACTGACTCCCAATCATCTTCCATTGAATTAATGGTAAATTATTTTAAGAACTTATGCTCAGTTACATCAGGGCCAGTCATCATACAATCTGTATGAAATAAAGTATTAGACACTAAATGCTGGAGTAACTCAGCGGGTCGGACTGCATCTCTGGAGAAAAGGAATAGGTGACGTTTCTGGTCGAGACCCTTCTTCAGATTGAGAGTCAGGGGAAAGGGAAACAAGAGATATAGAGAGATATAGAACAAATGAATGAAAGATACGCAAAAAAGTAACGATGATAAAGGAAACAAGCCATTGTTAACTGTGGCCCAGGTGAAAATGAGTTACAGACTATGAGACTCAACAAGATGACTTTGAAGCTCGTACAACGACTTGGGTGGGGGAGGGGATGCAAGGGTTATTTGAAGTTAGAGAAATCAATATTTATACTGCTGAGTTGCAAGCTGCCCAAACAAAAACACCAGTTACCTCCAATTTGTGTTTGGCCTCATACAATACAGCATTCATATTAGCTGCTTCTTTTTTCATAGTTTCAGCACACAGCGACATTTATTTGATTTTAAATGACTTACTTTTACATCTAGCACAACGGCTTCGATCGTACTCTATCAACTCAGCGCGCTTCGAATGTTCTCTGGAAAATACTCGGATCTGACCCTTCTCCTGCCGCAAACGGGCTGCTTCTTCTTTGGCAAATACTCCCAAGTCCTGGGTGTATCTGCCATACATCTAGAAATAAAATGGAAAGGCAGAATCAAGTACCCTGTATGAACAGGAGAGACATGGTTAACACAACAATGATGGGACAGGTTCCCACCCCACACCCAACCACCATCACCTCTGCTGATTTGACAAGCATTGCACCGTCAACTTTTGTCGACAATGGAGGCCAACTGCAGATAAATGTCACGCAAGATAAATGCCTAGAATTAAGATTTGGCTGCATTGGTTGATGACAGATGTAGTTGTGGGGAATGATTATAGCTGCAATACCACTGTATTTTTGGCACATTTTGTAGAACTGAAATCATCACGTTTTGCGACAAAACACCAGTTACCTACCAGGACTAACCCAGTTTTTAATTCTCATTTACTTGATAAAAATGCATAGCTAGCTGTCGTGAATGAACCAGTTAATGAGTGGGAGCAACAAATAATAAAACGTGTAGGAAAGAACTGGAGATGTTGGTTCACACAAGGGTAGACACAAGAGGTATATTTTGTTTGGGCAGCTTGTAACCTAGCGGGATGAATATTGATTTATCTCATTTCAAATAACCCTCGCATTCCCTCTCTCTCTCTCTCTCTCTCCTATTAAATCTTTTTCCCTTCACCTTAAGCCTATGTCCTCTAGTCCTCGATTCCCCTGCTCTGGGCAAGGGACTCCATGCATCTACCCAATCTATCCCTCACATGATTTTATACACATCTCTTTTCTCTAGAGATGCTGCCTGACTCGCTGAGTTATTCCAAAATAATAAAACATGTTTTTAAGAGGGGAAAGTTGATCTGCACACATGGGAAGTTGTATGTGGCAATCAACTCCAGTGATATGATTTGGGGAGGGGAGGTAAAATTCTTTGTTCTACAACTATGACTATTAAAAAAAACTAGATGAGAATCTATATGAAAGTAAAATATACTTAAAATACCAGGTTTGCAACCAATTCACTTGACACTGAAGTACTATCACAAAGCTGAAGACATTTACCTCCACAGTATTATATTGTGTTTCAAATATCACTTATATTTGAGGTGGGGAAGGAAAAAAGTATGGAAAAGGTTAATTTCTATACTATGATATCATACATTTGCGGTTACATAATATTTAAGAGGCTTAATAACATGTCTCATAGCAATCTGCATTGTCATGTTACAGACTTTGACAAATGGAAATAAAAATGCTTATTTTTCAAAAATATATAATCCATTGAAATTTATGTGAAAATACCAAATTTTAAAAAAAAAATCCCCAATGTTCACAAAGTGCTTTCTACCCTGTGACTGGACAGAAAAGGCTGGAGTAACTCAGCGGGTCAAACAGCATCACTGGAGAAAAGGAATAGGTAACGTTTTGGGTCGAAGTCCTTCTCTGTACTTTGATGAAGGTTCCCTCTCCCCTGACTCTCAGTCTGAAGAAGAGGCATGACCCGAAACATCACCCGTTCCTTCTCTCCAGTAATGCTGCCTGTCCCGCTGAGTTACTCCAGCATTTTGTGATTATCTTCGGTGTAAACCAGCATCTGCAGTTCCTTCCAGTTTGCTGCCAGTTTGCTGTTGCTGGCCTCTCCATCAAGTAGAGTTGGGTGTTTCTCAACAGCAGACCATTGTAAGTAACAGCCTCCACTCAGTGCCGGACCCTGTGAAACTGAAGGGCAGTGTGAGGGAAGGGACTGCAGAACTCGTTTCGGGTCAAGACTGAAGGGTCAATGTCTGAAGAGGGGTCTCGACCCGAAACATCACCCATTCCTTCTGTCCAGAGATGGTGCCTGTCCCGCTGAGTCACTCCACCATTTAGTGTCCATAAAACTGAAGAGCAGTTGTCTACAGAAAGTAATAGAGGGTCCAATCAGAGATCTGTTCCATACTCATTATGTTTGACAGTGATAGGTTTATGTTTTTGGTCTAACATGATGGAGCCAGCCCAGTAAACAAGCATCTTTTTTTCTTGAGTGTCTCCAAAACAGAGTCACTTGATGTCAAAGACAATGGTTGGCAGGCAAAACGTTGGAAGAATTTTGAGTAGGCTTCTTGCATTCAGTTAATGGATGAGAGCCTGAGAATTGTTGCCAGAAGGCCACGTTAAAATCACAGAATAAAAATTGACCATCTGACATTGTTCTTCAGCACGTTGAGCATGTCCATAGAGATCAATATGTAAAATAGTTGTATAAATTCATCGTCTTTAACCAATCCACAATATGTTTTGAATCAGGAAAACGAATGAGTTGCTTTTCATGTGTGAGAGAAATGTTTACGGCTACGAAAAACGTTTATTGCCAATAACGTTCTCCGTTGCCTAACCTCTCCCTATAATTCAATCCTTTGTGTCCTGGCATCTTGTGAAATAGTTGAATAGTCAGCAATAAATTGTCCAGCACACACACAATGCTAAAAGGGCAAAACTTATCCATCTGAGAATCGTGTGTACATGTGGTCATTTGGGCAGATTGCATTCAATCCTTTATACAGATGTAAATATCCATATGCTGTGCTATAAAACAGTGTAGAACATATAGTTCAAAGCTGTGCATTTTAGATGATCTTCATACAAGAACTATCCTTCCGATTGCGATGAAATCACGATTACTGCATCGTGATTTTTGGGCAGTTGCCTACAAAAAATATTGTTTTAATTCTTTAAGAGTGTGGCACGGTGGTGCAGCATTAGAGTTGCTGCCGCAGTTCTTAAAGGGTTCGATCCTGACTATGGGTGCTGTTTGTATGAAGTTTGTATGTTTTCCCTGTGACCACGTGGGTTTTCTCCGAGATCTGTTTCCTCCCACATTCTAAAGACATACAGGTTTGTAGGGTAATTGGCTTGGTATAAATGTAAATTGTCCCTAGTGTGTGTAGGATGGTGATAATGTGCGGGGGTCGCTAGTCGGTGAGGACTCAGTGGGCCGAAGGGCATGTTTCCGCGCAGTATCTCTAAACTAAACAAAACATTAATTGCAATGATAGCATTGGTTATGTATTCACAAACGACCACTGCAAACGAAAGTAGGAGCTGTGCTTCAGGACATTATTGCTGTGCACCTATTTCTATTGAATTAGCAGCCTCAAACTTCTTGTACACGTCTTGTCAATGGCAATTCCAATAAAGCCAGAGATACATTTAATAAATATATGCAAAATAAAATGAAAATGAAAGTAATGAACTTTAAAATGAGTAATTTGACAGGATATCACAGGACATTCCAATAAAAATGCAGAATGATTGAAAGATACCAAAAGCAGGCCAACAATTAGTTCTATGTCTAAAGAAGGGTCTCGACCCGAAAGGTCACCTATTCCTTTTCTCCAGAGATGCTGCCCCACCAGCTGAGTTACTCCGGCTATGAGTCTATTTATGTTATCCCACATACTAGGAACAGGGAGGCGATACACACCGTTAATATTTAAAGAAGGAATTGGCATGGAAAGGGTAAAAGCTGTGATCTGGTTATGAACCACACAGCATGGATGCATCCAGTCACCAGATGCAGTGACCTTCACCATCTTTCTCACCCTGTATTGATGCTGTGTTTTACAATTCTAGATTTCAAGACGGAAGCACTGCTTCCAGCATAACCATCCACCAAATGCTAATGTCGTTCAGCTACTGAAGCTTTACTCGTGAATTAACCTGCTCCCTGAAAATTGCACGCTTATTATGGAATGGCCACTTCACACGATAAATGGCAGAACAGGAGTATGGATCAATCACTGCACAACACGGGTCATTTTACATCACACTGGTAAGACCTTTCTTTCCTTGTTGCATGTTGCACGATAGTAATTGGCAGAAAATATATTCTTAATTGCAAAGCAAATGATTTTCTTCCAAATGCCAACAGGAAGTAAATATGACCATTATATTTCAAATATTGGCTCAACATATTCCGTTATCTATAATATGGATAACATTGGAATATACCCCATAAGTAAACATTTTATAGAGTAAAAATGACATTGACGTCATGTATGGTCCATAATGGTGCAGTTCTGGCAACAGCTCAAGTAGGCTGACCCCTGCTTCCTTGTATTGAGATACCATTGATGTCTTTAGACTGACTTGCTCCATTACAGTACACAGTCAAATGTTGCTCTAGTCACAACTTACCTTCTTTACATCCACTGGTGACAATGACTTGAGAGCGACTGCATCGCAGAACACCATCGACCCTCAGCAATTCAATACACATCTCTCATTGCATGTCACAGAGTCTCACGACCAAACTGACAGGCAAGCGTGTCACGTAGAACACAGAGGGGAGAAATGCATCATGAATGGTGGAATACATCTCAAACAGCGAGGGCTTCATTAGGGATTTCCAACCATGAATAGTTTGAATTACTATTATGTTCAAATAATTAACAAAATCAAACCTAGACGACAACATATTTGGTTACTTCCTGTAGATAAAGCACAAGCAATGATAAGCACTAGTCTCGTTTCCTGGTGTAGATTTATAATTCTAAATGAAATACAGCCCTTTATCTGCTGCAATTTACTTTGGCTCAAGAACAATGAAGGTACATTGGGTCCCCAGGGCACTATATTCATCTGAGATGTAAATCTCTCGTTCAAAAAGCTTTGGTTTAAATAATATGACTCCAGAGATCAGGAAAAAAGAGTCCACCCTCAATTAACCTGCTGCCCTGCATTATAAAACCATGAGCAAAAACAAACCCTTTGCCCCTTGGCATGATGTATTTTTCTAAAGATTGTTTACATGGATTATCTTAGATGGAAAAGCAATTTTTCTAGAAACTATAAATGCACGGAAGTCAGGATTCTGGTACTAAATGCATTGTATTAGAGTTTGGTACACATTTTAACGTTAGCATAGATGTGTATATACATTTAAATTGATTAAGGATAGCAATCATATATCTGGCTTCTTCCATGAAGGCCCAAGATTCAATTTTTCCATTTATGGTGTATTAGTATCCAAAAATTGACCAATGTTAACAAAGAATGGACAATATAAATAGCGGTTCTGGTATCTCTACTACAGGATTGATGTGGAGGCTTTGGAGTTGGTGCTGAGGGGTTTAATCGTGATGCTGCTGTTAATCCTGGCTAAATTGAAGAGGCTAGGACTTCAAAATGGTGTAAAAGCTTCAGGGCTGCAGGGAGATTTGGTCTATTTGGAGTTGCTCTCTGCAGAGCTGAGACAAGCTGCGGAGTGGTGCCTCTGTGTCCGCTCCGCTATATAATCTTTGGTGTCTAGAGCTCAGATACAATTTGCAAGAAAAGAATAAGAACATCTGCAAACCCTGTTAATTAGGTGCAAAATGCATAGAATGGATTGGATGGCTGCAAACCAGACATACACCTTGTAAATAATTGTAAGTAATGTTGCAGAGTTCTACTTTGCCGAGTGTTGATCGGATGAGGTATTGAGCCTTGTCTGGGTTTCTTGCAGATCAGGGTAAATGTTTCTAAGTTGGCTTCCTTACAAAGTCCGGTTTGAATACAATGTATTGAGCTGTTGTATCATTGGGTTAGGGAAATGTCTGTTATGTTTGGGGTTAATCGATATCTGTAATTGGGTTGTTCAGAGACCACCCCCATGTGGTTCAGCCCCTCGAGGTCCCGGGACATATAAAAGTCCACTACCACGAGGCTCAGCGTCGATCTTCTGGGAGAGCGCTTGGGACAGTGTGAACTTCTGGAGTGTCTCTGTCTGAGCGAGGCCTAGAGGGCTTGAACAGGCAGATACGAGGATCGAACCCGCGGTGGGATAGGTACAGTAGTTGAACTGTGATGCGCTTTTGATAAAATAAAATGTAGTTGTTTCAAGTGCTTGATTCAGTGTTTTTACTGAAACTAGACTGGGGGGTAAGCTTAGACACGAACAATTTACACTGCCTGCATTATAGAACATCGAACAGAACATAGAACAGGAAAGGGCCCTTCAGACCACAATGTTTGTTCCGAACATGATCCCTGGCTGAACTGATCACACATGATCCATATCCCTCGACTCCCTGCATTTCCATGTGCCTCTGAAATGCCATTATCATATTTGCTTCCATCACCATCCTAGGCAATGCGTTCCAGGCCCCCACCACCCTCTGGCAAAGACTTGTCCCGTTCTCCATACCCATTAAATATCCCCCCTCTCACCTTATAGCTATGCCTTCTAGTGTTGGACATTTCCACCCAGGGAAAAGAGTTTTGACTCTCTACACTATGCCTCATGCCTCTCGTAATTGCATATACTTTTATCAAGTCTCCCCTCAACCTCCGACGATCTAGCCAACATAATCAGAGCCTTGGCCCACCCCAGCCATTCCTTCTTCTTCCTGCTCCTGTCAGGCAGAAGATGAAGGCACCTAGCACCCGACTCAGGAACAGATTCTTCCCCTCTTCTGAAGGGACTTCCTTAGGCCAAGGTACTGTTCAATTCACTTCTACCTCATTGCGGATATTGGACTTTTTCTATTCAACTAAAACACTCCAGTGCCGAGAACTATATTCTGCACTCTGTGTCTTTCCCTTCACTCTAGCTATTCTACTTGAGGTTGGCTTGATTATATTTATGCATGGTATTTTCTGATCTGAGTGGACAGCATGCAGAGCAAAACCTTCCACTCTTCCTCAGTACGCATGACAATAATAAGCTGAAACCTAAAGGATGCAGACTGAAAAATAATTTGTTTGGAACATCCTCAGTTATGTTCCAATGGCCTATTTTGATCTAAGCATTTTAATCTCAGATGTATAAATTTGAACCTTGAACCGTAAGAATACAGAAGAATTTTACAAGCATGGTTCAATGATTAAAGTTTTTGGACAAGGAAGAAGAGATGAAGTGTGTAGTGACTGCTGATGCTGGTTTAAACCGAAGATAGTCACAAAAAGCTGGAGTAACTCAGTGGGACAGGCAGCATCTCTGGAGAGCATTGAGTCTGTCCAGAGCAAACAATGTCTGTGAAAAAAAATAGGTGACGTTTTGGGTCGACACCCTTCTTCAGACTGCTGTCTTTCCGGATGTAGTAACACCAGAAGGAGTCACTGATCAGAAATATGCAGAGTATTTACTAAAATTATTTTAACAAAACAATTGTTCGAGATAATTCGATCCAGACTAAAGAACAACATTCCTAAAGTGATACATACAGAAGCTCACAGACAAACTGCAAGAACACTGAGTACTTAAAAGAAAGTGTATCAAATGTCATTTAATTTCACTATGAATATAATCACTACTGGTGGCTATATCTGGTGAATCGGCATTGTCAATATTAATGTCCATTCTTAAAGGTGAAATCCCTCTGCTCTACAACACTCTCCAGGGCCCTGACATTCACTGCATAGGTCTTGTCCATGTCAGACTGCCCAAAATGCACGTCTCTGTATTCAATTCTATTAACCATTCCTCTGCCCACTTGCCCAACGGATTAAGATCCTGCTGCAATTTTTGTTAGCCATCTTCACGATCCACAGTTCCACCCACGTTAGTATCATCTACAAACTTGCCACTCATGGCTTTGTATGTTCTCATCCAAATCATTGATATAAATTGTCAACGGGTTTAATGACAAAATTAACAAATAAAATGTTGAATTAGAGCAAAGCCAACTCAGATGGTATTGCACAGGAACTTGCCCGGGTTGATTGAAGCAGGTTGTTGAAGAACAAAAGAACATCTGGAAAGTGGGATGCTTTTAAACACGTGAAGACAAGAGTTCAGGGCATGCATGTTCATGTGAGAGTGAGGGGCAAGACAGGTGAGCGTAAGCATGCTTGGATGACGAGACAAGGTGAGAATCTTATCATGAAAAAGGAGGCATGGGACGAGTGTCGGCAGCTGGCAACAAGACTTTCCAAAGGAAATCCAGAGCACAATAGGGGGGGGCAGGAGATAGCTCTGACAGATCATTTAAAAAGAAATCCAAAGAGATTTTATGTACAATAAAGGAAAGAGGGTGACTGGAGAGAGAGAATAGGGCCCCTCAGAAACTAAAGTGGTCATTTCTGTATGGAGCCGCAGGAGATGGGTAAAGTCCTCAATGATCATTTCTCCGCTTTTTATTACCATGGACATCAAGAGTGGTGAACTTGGGACAGTTAATGGAAGTGTCTTGAGGACAGTCAGTATTATAGTCAAGGAGGTGGTGAATGTCCCAATGCAGGGGTGGGGAACCTGCGGCCTTAAGGCTGCATGCGGCCTTCTAGGCCATTAAGTGCGGCCTTTAGAATGAATCCAAATTTTGTAGAACAAATCCTTTTATTTTTATTAATATATTTTTGTTTGTCTTTTATTATTTTTATTTTAATCTTAAAATGAACGTATTTAAAATACCAAAGAGTAAAAGAAGATTCAACAAAATAATCCTATATCTAATCAAAGTTTCTTGGATGAGGCCTTATTAGATTACAGCTAACTTAATGCGGCCTTCCAACATGAACAGGTTCCCCACCCCTGTCCCAATGCATATGAAGGTCGACAAATCTCCCAGGCCTGATCAGATATAAACAAGACTGTGGGAAGCTAGAGAGGGGATTGCAGGCACACTGATATATGAATATATCAATGAGATATATGAATCTTCATTAGATACGAGTGGGATGCAGGAAGACTGGAGGGTGGTGAATACTGTGCCTCTATGTTTGAAGGTCTGCAAGGAAAAGCCTGGGAACTATAGACCATTGAACCTAACATCTGTGGAAAGCAAATTACTGGGGAATATTCTGAACATGCATTTGGATAGACAGGGGCAGATGGTCAGCATGGTTTTGTACATGGTTTTGTACGTGTCTCATGAATTTGATTGAGCTTTTTGAAGAGCTAACAAAATAGGTTGATGAGGGCAGAACCCTAGATGTTGTCTATATGAATTGCAGCAAGGCATTTGACAATGTTCCGCATGGTAGGCCGCTGTGGAAGCTTAAATCGCATGGGAACCAGGGAGAGATAGCTGACTGGATAGAAAATTGGCTTAGTGGAAGGAAGCAGAGGGTGATGGTGGAGAGTTTTTCAGACTGGAGACCTGTGATTAGTGGTGTGCCTCAGGGATCGACGTTGGCCCAATTGCTGTTTGTGGTTTATATCAACGATTTGGATGAGAATGTACAAGGCATGATTAGCAAGCTTGTAGATGACACTAAAGTGGGTAGTACTGTAGATAGTAATGATGGTTATCAGAAAGTTTTGATCAGTTGGGCAAGTTGGCAAAGGTATTGAAAATGGAGTTCAATGCAGATAAATGCAAGGTGTTGTACTTTGGGAAGTCAAATCATGGCAGGATCTTTACAGTGAAAGTGAGGCTTTGGGCAGTGTTGCAGAACAGAGCGATCTAGGAGTGCCGGAACATAGTTTCTTGAAAGTGATGTTACAAGTAGATAGAGTAGTCAAAAAGTATTTTGGCTCTTTGGACTTCATCAGTCAGGGTACTGGGCCTAGAAGTTGGGATGTTATGTTACAGTTGCCCTAGTGAGACCAAACCTGGTCTCCAAATTAGAGGAAGGTCATTCTTGCTATTGAGGGAGTCTAGGTTCACAAGGTTAATTCCCGGGATGGCGGAACTGTCATATGCTGAGAGAATGGAGCAGCAGGGCTTGTATACTCTGGAGTTTAGAAGGATGAGAGGGAATCTTCTTGAAACCTAAAAGATTTTTAAGGGCTTGGACACGCTAGAGGCAGGAAACATGTTCCCGATTTTGGGGGAGTCCAGAACCAGGGGCCATAGTTTAAGAATGAGGGGTAAGCCATTTAGAACGGAGATGAGGAAACACTTTTTCACTCAGAGAGTTGTGAGTCTGTGGAATTCTCTGCCTCAGAGGGCGGTGGAGGCCGGTTCTCTGGATACTTTCAAGAGAGAGCTAGATAGGGCTCTTAAAGATAGCAGAGTCAAGGGATATGGGGAGAAGGCAGGAACGGGGTACTGATTGTGGATGATCAGCCATGATCACATTGAATGGCGGTGCTGGCTCGAAGGGCCGAATGGCCTACTCCTGCACCTATTGTCTATGGTCGGACTACATTTGGAGCAATTGGGCAGGCTTAGGCATTATTCCTTGGAACACAGGAGGATGAGGTGTATAAGATCATGAGATGAATAGATAGAAGATAGAACAGCACAGGAACAGGCCTTTTGACCACAATGTGTAGGAAGGAACTGCAGATGCTGGTTTACACCAAAGATAGACACAAAAAGCTGGAGTAACTCAGCGGGTCAGGCAGCACCTCTGGAGAAAAGGAATAGGTGACGTTTCGGGTTGAGACCCTTCTTCAGACCCTTCAAAGAAGTGCCTCGACCTGCAACGTAACCTATTCCTTTTCTCCGGAGCTGGTATGACCTTACTCTTGTAATAATGATTAGAGGTGCTTCAACAGCAGTCCAAAATATTTCGCTGTCTGTACCTTGTAACTCTAATCTTAGATAATTACAAGACTACAAAAGGATCTTAAAACAAATCTTACTCCAAGAAAAATGAATTTATTTGGTTTCTCTTTGTTATATCCAGAATATTTTGCTGGAGCTGAATCCACAGTTTTTCCCCAGGGTGGGGGAATCAAGAACTAGACACATAGGTTGATAGTGAGAGGGGAAAGATTTAATATGAACCTGAAGGGCAACATGTTCACACACAGAGGGTGGGTGCATATGTGGAATAAGCTGACAGAAGAGCTACAGGAGTTGAGACATTTCAAAGTCATTTGGACAAGTAGAAGGGAAAGTTGAGACAGAGATGTGGCAAACATGATAAGTGGGACTAACTTAGATTGGGCATCTAGCTCAGTATGGACGAGTTGGGCCAAATGGCCTGTTTCAACAGCTGCATGACTCTATCACCCTAACTATTCTCTGAACCTCTAATATCGGGGTGGTTGTTGGATAAACATTAACATATTCTTAGTCTGTTAACCAAATCTGGATTATTGGCCGTAATTTGGCCAATTTTCCTGTAAGTCTAGCATATATTGTATAATTACAGAATACAAACCTGAATGTAAGGGTCTTGAATGTAACGGAAGGGTATTTGAATGTAAGGAGAGAGTATACAGTTAATGGCAAGACCCTTAACAGCATTGATGTGCGGAGGCATCTTTGTGGCTCACTGAAGGTAGCAGCACAAGCGGATAGGGTGGTAAAAAAAGTGTATAGTACGCTTGCCTTCATTGCTAGGGCATTGAGTATAAGAGTAAGGAAGTCATGATGCAGCCCCACAAGATTTTGTTTAGGCTGCATTTGGAGTACTGCGTGCAGTTCTGGTCGCCCCATTGCAGGAAAGATGTGAATGCTTTGGAGATGGAGGTTAACCAGAATGTTGCCTTGATAAAAAGGGTTTCAGCTACAAGGACAATTTGGATAAACTTGCATTGTTTTCTCTGGAACGTTGGACGTGGAGCGGAGACCTTTATAGAAATATATAAAAATTATGAGAGACATAGATAATGGTAGACTATCAGAACCCTTTAATCCAGAGTAGAAATATCCAACATTAGAATACAGCTACAAGGTGCGAGGGGGAAAGTTTAATGCAGATGTGTGGGCAGGGTTTTATTTTAAAACATAGAGAGTGATGGTGACCGTGAAGACATTGCCAGGTTGGTGGTGGAGGCAAATACAATAGTGTTTAAGAGGTTGCTAGACAGGCACATGGAAGTGCAAGGAATAGAGTGATATGTATCATGTACAGGGAGGTCTTCTACTTATTGAGTCCACACACAAGATTAGAAGTTGTTCAGCCAGAGCTGAACACACATCTCGGCATCTGCACAATGGTGTCTGTCTTGTGCTTCGTGTGCGTGGTGGTGGATAGATTTGTGGAAACAGGGCCGCGACGTGAATGCTCTTTCCTTGAAGTACCGGTAGGTGAAATCAGTTTAGCTTGGCATCATGTTCAACTCAAACACTGAGGACCAAAGGGCCCGTTCCTGTGCTGCACTGTTTGATGAACATTCTTAACAACCTACTACTCATCTTACAGGACCTTATCATCTTATTCCCATTCCAGTCCCTCATTAGAATCGACACCCAAACTTCCATTCCTCTCACCTGGATGAGAACACTAGGCTAGAATGACCATTGATGACTGCTTCTATATATTTTTAATGACTTTTGATTCATAACTGAAAACCAACAAAGTAAATCTTATCAAAGTCAGAAACAAACTACGTACTTGAGGGATGTATAGTATAGTAGTAACATAAATGGGGAAGCATGGTGGCACAGCGGAGTTGTTGACTTACAGTGCAGAGACACGGGTTCGATCCTGACTAGACGTGTTGTCTGAACGGAGTTTGTACATTCTCCCTTTGACCACATGGGTTTTCTCCAGGCGCTCAAATTTCCTCACACATTGCAAAAACATACACGGTTTGTAGGTTAATTGCCTTCTGTACAATGTACCTAGCATGTGGGATAGTGCTAGTGTGCGAGGATTGCTGTTCGGTAGAGACTGTGGGTCAAAGGGCCTGTTTCTACACTGATTTTCTAAAGTCTAAATATGAAAATGAAAGTCATGAAAATGAAATATAATCCTAATGTAGAGAAGAAATAAAATCACATTTGCCTTCTGTGATCCAAATATTCCTTGTCACCTAATCCAGTCCACATAAAACGTACTCATGATTACATCTCCTGTGCACAATACCTGGGAAAGCAAACAGTTTGTAATTAAAATCTTACATCTGCAAGCATTTCCTGTCAACTTTTTCCATTATAATCTTGAATAATGACATTCTACGTTATAATTACAACCTTCCCACAGTGGGGAGCATCTATAGTATTCAAAGTTTAGTTAAGCGGTTGCCGGTATAACCTTTTGCCTTCACATGTAGAATATAAAATATTGGCATGCTTTGCAATGGAAAGGTGCAAGCTTTACGTTAATGGTCCAGATTTCACAGATGCTGTCCAGATTCTTAAATATTAATGTGTAAATGGGACAGCAACATCTAATAATCACAAAAGGACAACTCATTTGCAGCAAATCAGCATTTGAAATATTCTCAAATTCTATGTTTATTCTGCTTCTCTGTGATTTTCGGTAACAGTTATTTGCCCTGAGATTTAGGAGTTAAAATACAGGGGTTTACTTAACACTGCATTTACTTTTTGTTCACTTATTATATAAGAATATAGGAAACAACAGGAGTTTACCTTGTGTCCCCTCCTAAGATAGACACAAAAAGCTGGAGTAACTCAGCGGGTCAGACAGCATCTCTGGAGAAAAGGAATGGGTGACGTTTCGGGTCTTCAGTCTCAAGAAGAGTCTCAAACCGAAACGCCAGCTTTTTGCGTCTATCTTCGGTTTAAACCAGCCTCGGCAGTCCCTTTCAACCCCTCCTGTCATTTAATAAGATCATGGCTGATGTTTCCTCCAAGTGCCACCTCCAAGTGAAACTAATGCCCTATCCATGATTTTCTTCCAAGTGAAAATTCTATCAAGCTCTATCTTGAAGCTGTCCAATGACTGCCCTCTCTAAGATAGAGATTTCCAAAGGTTGACCGTAGTCTGGGTGAAGAATTCTCTGTCTTAAATACCAAACTCCTTCCTTGACTGTGACCTCTGCTTCTTGACAACCAGCCATGGGAAACACAACTCCCTGCTAATCCCTGCAAGAATGTTGTACATTTCAATTAAATCACCTTTCATTCTCCTAAAGTCAATGGAATACAGGGACGTTTGTTGGAAGAAAAAGAGGTTATCTATTCCAATACCAGAATATTTTCTATCAACTTGATTAGACTCACTTCCTACTAGATTACTTTGGCAGCATGAAAATGAAAAACAAGCCCTCAAATGTTAATAAATCTATTTTCCGAAAACAAAATCTGTTTACCTCCTGTTCACTCTCTCAACACAATTATTTTTTTTCCTTGCTCCACTCAATATTTGGCACCGTATTTAGAATTTCCTTTTACTCTTCTAACTTCCTAGTTCAGACTCTGCAAAACCATTACAGGTTTTTTCAATCTGATTAGTTGTTGCTTGTCCTATTACACTTGTCCCATATTCCCTGTAGAAATCATTGTACATTTTTGGATTTTAATTAATAATCACAGGTTCCAGTGCGAAAATCTACAATGATTGCAAATGAGTGGACTAAAATAATGAGTTTGCACCAAAACGGCAGTTAAAAGCCAAAGCCACATGTGGAATAGAAAGTGGACAGAAATGCTGGAGAAACTCAGCGGGTAATAGCCCTGTCTCACGGTGCGAGTTGACCCACGAGGTACCCCGAGCGAAAGACTCGTGGTTGTGCACGAGATTCCAAGTGTATGATCAAGAGTTTAACCGAGTTCCCACGGGTATGACTCAAGTTTGCCGTTAACTGTCATTTCTGCGATGTTCCAAGTTCGTCTCCCGAGTTAACATAGAAACATAGAAACATAGAAAAGAGGTGCAGGAGTAGGCCATTCGGCCCTTCGAGCCTGCACCGCCATTCAATATGATCATGGCTGATCATCCAACTCAGTATCCCATCCCTGCCTTCTCTCCATACCCCCTGATCCCTTTAGCCACAAGGGCCACATCTAACTCCCTCTTAAATATAGCCAATGAACTGGCCTCAACTACCTTCTGTGGCAGAGAAGTTCCTTTCCCGAGTTACTCTTGAACCAACCTTCAATGAAGGTCTGTTTTAATAAGCAACATCTCCATCCTGCGGCTTTGAGTTAAAGATAGAATTCAGCGCGGCCGCATCTATTGACGTGACCTACAAATTGTTGGGAGACGGAGCTCAGGGTTCGCCTCCTAAGCTGCTTTGGTGCCCAGGCGTGAGTTGAGGTGGAGGGAGGTTGGGGGGGGGGGGGGGGGTCAGGTTAAACTCACCCATTTGACAGAGGCAGAGGATTACAAGGATCCAGCGAGACTCGGACTGCATGGAGAGCCGAGACTGCCCCGCTGGTGTCCAACTTCCCCCTGTCCTCCATCGCCGCTCCCAGCTGGCCGGCAGGAGCTGTGCATGGAGCCCGCCACCAGAGTTGTGTCTGACTGCCTGGGCAGCCTGAGGGAGGCAGATGCACCCTGCCCGGGGAGAGGCCGCGGAGAGACTGCGGGGGGAGTACCTCACTCTGACTGTGATAGGGAGAGACAGAGGCGCACACACACACACACACACACACACAGTGTGGAGTTCCTCTGACTGACTGACTGTGTGTAGGTGTGGGGATGGGACAGAGAGAGAGAGACACACACACACACAGGCAGCGTGGAGTACCTTTAACTGTGTGTGTGGGAGAGAGAGACAGAGGCAGACACACACACACAACGGGCAGTGTGTACCTCAGTCTGTGTGTGCGTGTAGGGGAGAGAGAGACACAGAGACAGTGTGGACCTCTGACTGTGTATGAAGGAGGGGGAGAGAGACAGAGAGAGAGAGAGATACAGAGGCAGTGTGGTGTACTTCGGCGTGACTGTGGGGGAGAGAGAAAGAGCGCACAGGACCTCGGTCTATCTGTATGTGTGGGAGGGAAGTGAGACTAAGCAGAATACATCGGTCTTATCGTGTGTGGGGGAGAAAGAGAGAGGTGGGGGGGAGAAAGAGAGAGGTGTGGGGGGAGAGAAAGAGAGAAATGGGGGGAGACGTATATACACACAAAGCAGAGTTTTACTGTGTATGTGGGAGACACAGATGGACTTACACAGATGGACTTACCTCGGTCTTACTGTGTGTGGGAGGGGAGAAAGAGACGTACACTCACAGAGGCAGAGTCTCTCAGCCTGTGTGAGAGGGAGGGAGGGAGAGAGAGACACACACACACAAGGTGGATGTGAAATCTCACCTACCTGTTTCAGTGACAGGCACCCGCAGCCAGTGAATGAAGACACCCCCATCGGTCTCCCCCTCCTCTCCCTCCACTCTCCACCCTCTCTCCTCCACTCTCCCCCCCCATCCTCCAACGCCCCAGTTTGGAAATGTCATCCTATCACCCATTACTTCTCTCCAGAGATGCTGCCTGCCCGCTGAGTTAAAGAGTTCCCACAGTAGACTCACGAGTCACTAAGGTAAACGCACGGGCCACAACGTTCTTACAACGTGTTTAAATGTTTCAAACTTTAACCTCAAGAGTACATTTTACTCGTGGAAAACTTTAAACATGTTTGAATTTTTCCAAGAGTTAACAAGTGTCATGGGTACCTAGCACCAAGAGTCGCTAAGTTGCGTCCACGAGTTCCGACGTTCCCGCTACGTTAATCGTACGTGATTACCACGAGTTAAATTTGTTTTAAGCTCGGGGTACCTCGTGGGTCAGCTCGCAGGGGTTTAAGGCAGCATCTGTGGAGCGAAGGAAATAGGTGACTTTTCGGGTCGAGACCCTTCTTCAGACTGATGTGGAGGTGGGGGAAGAAGAAAGGAGGAGGTGGAGACAGTGGGCTGAGGGAGAGCTGACAAGGGGAGGAGAAAGCAGGGACTACCTGAAATTGGAGGTCAATGTTCATACCACTTGGGTGTAAACTGCCCAAGTGAAATATGAGGTGCTGCTCCTCCAATTTACGGTGGGCCTCACTCTGGCCATGGAGAAGGCCCAGGAGAGAAAGGTCGGATTCGGAATGGGAGGGGGGAGTTGAAGTGTTGAGACACCGGGAGATCTGGTTGGTTATTGCGAACCGAGCGGAGGTGTTGGGCGAAGCGATCGCCAAGCCTACGCTTGGTCTCACCGATGTAGATCAGCTGACACCTAGAGCAGCGGATGCAATAGATGAGGTTGGAGGAGGTGCAGGTGAACCTCTGCCGCACCTGGAAAGACTGCTTGGGTCCTTGAATGGAGTCAAGGGGGGAGGTAAAGGGACAAGTGTAGCATTTCCTGCGGTTGCAAGGGAAAGTGCCAGGAGAGGGGTTGGTTTGGGTGGGAAGGGACGAATTGACCAGGGAGTTACGGAGGGAGCGGTCTCTGCGGAAAGCCGAAAGGGGAGGAGATGAGTAGATGTGGCCAGTGGTGGGATCCCGTTGGAGGTGGCGAAAATGTCGGAGGATTATTTGTTGTATGTGACGGCTGGTAGGATGGAGGGTGAGGACACGGGGGACTCTGTCCTTGTTACGAGTGGGGGGGTGGGGAGTGAGAGCAGAGTTATGGGGTATAGAAGAGACCCTGGTGAGAGCCTCATCTATGGTAGAGGAGGGGAACCCCCGTTCCCTGAAGAATGAGGACATCTCCGATGCCCTGGTGTGGAACACCTCATCCTGGGAGCAGATGCGGCGTCGACGGAGAAATTTGGAGTAGGGGATGGAGTCCTTACAGGAAGCAGGGTGGGAAGAAGTGTAATCCAGATAGTCATGGGAGTCAGTGGGTTTATGGTAGATGTCGCTCACCTGCGATGGAGATAGTGAGGTCTAGAAACGGTAGGATGAAGTCGGAAATGGTCCAGGTGAATTTGAGTGCTGGATGGAAGTTAGTGGTGAAATGGATGAAGTCAGTGAGTTGTGTGTGGGTGCAGGAGGTAGCACCAATGCAGTCGTCGATGTAGCGGAGGTAGAGTTCGGGGATAGGGCCCTGGTACGCCTTGAACAAAGATTGTTCGACGTACCGTACAAAGAGGCATAGAAACATCAGTATGATTTTTATGGAGTGTGTAGGAAGGAACTGCAGATGCTGGTTTACACCGAAGATAGACACAAAATGCCGGAGTAACTCAGCGGGACAGGCAGCATGTCTGGAGAGAAAAAATGGGTGGTGTTTCGAGTCCAGACACTTTTTCAGACTGAGAGTCGGGAGAGGGAGACACAGAGATATGGAAGAGGATGGTGTGAAAACGAGACATCAAAGAGGACTGCTAAACACTTTAACTCCTCCTCCAATTCCCACACTGGCGCTTCTGTCTGGACGTCCTCCACCATCAGAGTGAGGCCAAATGCTAATTGGAGGAACAGCATCTCATATTTCATTTGGGCAGCTTACACTCCAGTGGTATGAATATTTTGTATCTATCTTTGGATTTGTATGGATCAGTATGGATCAAGCAGCTACGTTTTGTACTTTATTGTCCATATAGTTTTGTTCCATTTGCCACACAAGCAACATACAGCACATTTTTTTCACATGCATTTGAGATAGACAGTTATGATTATGGAAATGTACTCAAAATGAGTCAGCACTTTCAAGAGGGGAAAGAAAATACACACGGAAAGGTGGATTTATTTCATACTGTGTAGGAAGGAACTGCAGATGCTGGTTTACACCAAAGATAGACACAAAATGCTGGAATAACTCAGACAAAAGGCTGTTATAATGGCACATTTGTGGCAGTGATTCCTGATTGTTACTGAAATTCATTGTGTTTAAATGTTGAGAGTCCCAGTGATCTGAATTGGTGGCTCAATACAGTTGGTCCATGCAGGTGTAATTTATTTTTGTCTTGTATGTTTCATTCTCGAGTTAACCTCGTTGCACGTGAGCCTACCCCTTCACCCTAATCCAGGTGGCTGAACCTCCACCTCTTCATCACCTGTCCCTATACCTCCCTCGACTCTGTCCAGGGACCCCGACAGTCCTTTCAGGTTAGGCAGAGATTCACTTGCACCTCCTCCAACCTCATCTACTGTATCCATTGTTCAAGATGTGGACTCTTATACATCGGCGAGACCAAACGCAGACTGGGCGATCGTTTCCCTGAACACCTTCGCTCAGTCCGCCTAGGCCTACCTGATCTCCCGGTTGCTAAACACTTTAATTCCCCTTCCCACACTGACCTTTCTGTCCTAGGTCTCCTCCATTGTCAGAGTAGGGCTAAACGCAAATTGGAGGAACTGCATCTCATATTTCGCCTGGACAACTTACAGCCCAGTGGTATGAATATTGATTTATCTCACTTCAAGTAACCCCCGCATTCCCTCTCACTCTATCCCAAGTCGCACCAGCTTCTCTTTCTCACCTAGGAAACAGTTAACAATGGACTGTTTCCTTTTGCATATCTTTCATTCATTTATTCTATATCTCTCTATACATCACCGTCTACAGTATATCTCTCATTTCCCTTTCCCCTGACTCTAGTCAGAAGAAGGGTCTCGACCTGAAACGTCACGCATTCCCTCTCTCCAGAGATGCTGTCTGTCCCGCTGAGTTACTCCACATTTTGTGTCTATCTTCATCACTATCTGTCTACCAATAGCCAGTCATAAATCAATCAGCTGTCTACCAATCAATCTATTTGTCTACCAATAGCCGATCAATCATCTGTTTTAATGTTCTACACCCTACCATGTCAAGGAAGTTCCCTTCAGTATCATTCCCTTCAATATCTTTGAAGCCCTTTACCTCTTCAATTAACACAAATTGCACGAAAAGAGGTCGCTTTGCAAACGCGGGTATTTAAAAAAAGTTTTCCAAAGGCGTGGCTGCTACTGAATTATAAATATTATGTTATATAAAATTACAGGCAGGTTTACTTTTGGCCCAATTAAAAAACTAAAGGCATCAACACAAAAAAAGGGCAAAATGAAATCCAAAGTCAAGGAAACATTGAGTCAGCCTGGACCACACTACATCGTTAGTATGCAAAAGGGTTTAAAAGCATGTATCCAAGGTTTCCAGCTTGCCTGCCAGAACCTAGGAGTGACAAAGCATTCACTATAAGGTGACAATAGGGCTCATCAAGTTGCCAAGTTACATCAAAAGAACTCTGAACTAAGGAGTGAATATGAGCATCCCTCAGGTCCATTTGCCTTGTGCTCTTTCTTTTGATAATAAATTGTCAGATTCATAACAACATAATTACATTCAATGACAGCACAAGTTTGCCGTTTACAAAATCAGTGGACTCTTGGGAAGAGCCTAATGTGTAGATCTATCATTTGGAGCAGGTTTTCAATGTTAGCAGCACAAGAAGTTGTTCTCAAGAAGAGTTATTATACATATTTTTAAACGCACAAAGAGCAGAAATCAACATCACTGTGTAAAACTAGTGGTAGGAAATCTGCCGCCAGTTTTATATCTCTCTCTCCCCAGCACTTACTTCCATCAACATCAAAAGAAATGAGAGAAAGAGGAGAATTCTCTGTTCGTTTGTTGTGACATATTACACTGTTGTACAGAAGTCACTGTATACTCAAATCATATGTTATTGCCAATCTAATAGTGCCAGACTTGAAGGACTTACAATTTTTGCATGGACCATGAATTAAAGTACCAATGCTGTTTGGGTACTGAGATTGCTAAACACAGTGCTCGGATGGAATTAAACTACTGTGATAGTACTGTGCAAAAACAAGTCACTCAACACAACACGTCCATGCTAGTCTCTCTACACTAAGGGTTATTTTGCATTCTATCTACATTTTTCATTATTTCAGCAGACAAATGACACAACGGCAAATAAAAGTCAAACTGCTGAATTACTGCACAGTCCCTAATGCTGACCAAGTAACTGTTACCCATTTTGACAACCTAAATTGAATCGAATTGAAAGTGTTTCCGGACAGCAACTGGTTTTAAACTCATTGGCATGGATACCACTGGCAACTACCCATTTTAAAAGGCACCATGTGCACTATTTCCATCGTTCAATGTAGAATTCCTGAGCTCGCTGAAAAAAATATTCACCACCATATCTATCAGGACTATGCTTATACTCCAATAATCTAGCACTGTCAGAACTTTGAAGGTGGCTGACTGGCAAATTTTCAAGACTGTTGGATAATACACCAAACCACTTTTAATTGGATTTGAAATGGTTTTGGAACAGAAATTGCTGATCTAGTATGGACAGTAGCCAACTCTATAAACACAACCTCAGTGTTACCGCGGGGTTATCTGTTCCCAAAACACCATCTGTATTGAGATTAGTTGTACCATAGGGCAGCTCGGTGGTGCAGCGGTAGAGCTGCTGCCTTACCGTGCCAGAGACCCGGGTTCAATTCTGATTGCTGGTGCTGTCTGTACGGAGTTTGTACGTTCGCCCCATGGCCTGCGTGGGTTTTCTCCGAGATCTCCGGTATCCTCCCACATTCCAAAGACTTACAGGTTTGGAGGTTAATTGGCTCGGTATAAATGTATAAAATGGAAAATTGTCCCTAGTGTTAATGTGCGGGAATCGCTGATCGGTGCGGGCTCGTTGGGTCGAAAGGCCTGTTCCCGTGCTGTATCTCTAAACGAAACTAAACTGAAAAAAAAATCACTTAAAAAAAAAAGAAAGATGTTACACAGTAATGTTTAAAGGTAGCATGGGAATCGGTGTCTGACTGAGTTTAAAATGATTGCAGGAATGGGGCCCCACTAGTTTAACAGAAACTTGTTATTGGGTACGCTCACAGCTGACATGTGGGAGTCATTTAAAGGCCAGTTGACTGAAGATAGGCAATAGTCAAAAGTCAGTTTTAGTCAGTGAAATGAATTTGCCAGCAGCGGTATCATTTAAAAAGTACAAACAATACACAATAAGATTTAACACAAACATCCACCACAGCATTCTTCACTGTGGTGGAAGGCAACAAAGTCCAGTCAGTCCTCCTCCTTTGTTCACCCATGGTTGGGGCCATGAACCCTCCGTAGTCGCCGCTAAGGGCAGCCGGATGTACAGGCCCTTTCATCGGGACGGTCGAACACACTCCACAGCTTGGAGGTCCTGAAGCGGCACTTTCTTACCAGAGACCGCAGCTTCAGGATGTTGTAGGCCACAGGTCGGCAGTCGGAGCTCTTCTTTGGCTAACCCCGGCACGGGAACCCAGGCTCCAGATGGTAAGTCCACGCCCAGCCCGCGGCTAGAAGCTCCGCAGACCGCAGCTTCAGGATGTAACAGTCCGCGGGCCAGCAATCGGAGCACTCCCTTCTGGCGACCCTGGCAAGGGCTCGCCCGCTCCGCGATGAAAAGTCCACGCTGCGCCGGCTGTTGAAACTCCGGGCCTGACTCCGGGAAAGGCTGCTCCAATCCATGGTGTTAGGCCGCGAGGGAGGCGACATGGAAAAAGTCGCCTCTCCGTGGAGGAGGCGACCGAAAGCGGTTTCCCCCTTTGCCCCACCACCCCCCACAAGACACACCAAGAGACATTAAAACAAACATTTGGACAAACTAAAACAAATTAAAAAACGAAAGATCCGGTACGGAGGAGGGATAACGATGGTAACATAAGCGAACCGCAGATGTCCAAAGAAGTTGTGCATTTGGTCAAAAAGCAAAAGCACATGCAAGGTTTAAGAGGATGGAATCAATCACGCACTTTGAGGAATGTAAAGAAAATAGGAAAGTACTCAAGAAGGTGATTAGAAGAGCCAAAAGGGTCCATGTAGACGGCTTTAGGGAGTCAGATTAAAGAAAACCCAAGGCTTTTCATACCTACATTAAACACGAGAGTAATCATGGAGAAGGTAGGACCGAAGATAGACACAAAAAGTGGGAGTAAATCAGGTAGGATAAAGGATGGAAGCGGATGTAGGCAAGGAGCCTCATGTTAGTGGTAGGAAAGCTGTAGCTCTCATAATTTCATATATGTGAAATAAGGTGACTTCACAAAATGTTTATTGTAATTACCCGAGCTGTTTTCTTCAAGGTAGGTAGAATATAATGAAGACACAGATAAACTAACCAAGACTGCAATTAGAACAATACAACACAGGAACAGCTTCTTCAACCCACAATGTCTGTACCAAACATGATCTCAAATTAAACTAATCTCTTGTGTCTGTACATAATCCCAATCCCTCTATATCATGCATATCCAAATGCAAGCTAATAGCCTCTTAAATATCACTATTATATCTGCTTCCACCACCAACCCTGTCAGCGCATCTGTGTGTAAAATATTTGTCCCGCACATCTCCTTTAAACTTTCGATAGACACAAAAAGCTGGAGTAACTCAGCAGGACAGGCAGCATCTTCAGAGAGAGAAGGAATGGGTGACAGGTAGCATTTTTGGAGGGAAGGAATGGGTGACGTTTTGGGCCGAGACCCTTCTTCAGACTTGATTCAAACTGGATTTTGTCTACTCCTTTTTTACTTGTCTATATGCCACTCATCGTTCTACAGACTTCTATCAGGGGTCCCTTGAATCTGTAACACTCCTGAGAAAACAATCCAGGTTTGGCCTGCCTCTCCTTACAGCTAATGTCCACTCCAAGCTACATTCTGGTACATTTCTTCTGTGTTGTCAATTTCAGGGAGCATCAGCTTCCACCTATATCCCAAAGACATGAGGGTTGTTGGGATAACTGGACAATGAACATTGCCCCAGGTCTGTGGGAGAGTGCAGATATTGGGAGGGGGAGGGGATTCACATAGAATCTACATTTTTCATGGATTTTCAAGATGAAGTGATCTCATCTGCCTGTACATGATCCATGTCCCTCTATTCCCTGCACTTCCATGTGCCTATCTAAAAGCATCTTAAACACCACTCTTGTATCTGCCTCCACCTCCCCCCAGACCTCCACCACTCTGTGTACAAAACCTGCCCTGCACATCTCCATTAAACTTCCCCCCTCTCACCATATAGCTATGCCTTCTAGTATTGGACATTCCCACCCCGGGAAAAAAGGTTCTAACTGTCTATCTATGCCTCTCATAATTGTATATATTTCTATCAAGTCTCCCCTCAACTTCCGATGCTCCAGAGAAAACAATCCAAGTCTATCCAACTCTTCCTGAAGCTGAAACTGTTTAATCCAGGCAGCATTCGGGTACACCTTCTATGCACCCTCTCCAATGCCTCCACATCGTTCCTGTATGGAGCGACCAGAACTGTGCGCAATCTCCAAATGTGGCCAAACCAAAATCCTATGGAGCTGCATCATGGCTTCCTGACTCTTACAATCAATGTCCAAGCAATAAAGGCAAGCAGGGTCTGAAGAAGGGTTTCGACCCGAAACGTTGCCTATTTCCTTCGCTCCATAGATGCTGCCGCACCCGCTGAGTTTCTCCAGCATTTTTGTCTATCTTCGATTTTCCAGCATTCCTTCTTAAACAAGCATACCATATGCCTTCTTTACCACACTATCCACTACATGTTCATAAATTCATGTGATTGGAGCAGAATTAGGCCAATCGGCCCATCAAGTCAACTCTGCCATTCAATCATGGCTGATCTATCTTTCTGACAACCATCTTCACTATCTACAATACCACCCACTTTTGCATCATCTGCAAACTTGCCATGTACATTCTCATCCAAATCATTGACATAAATGACAAACAGGCCCAGCACCGAACCCTGAGGCACACCACTAGTTACAGGCCTCCAGTCCGAGAAGCAACCTTCCACCATCACCCTCTGGTTCCGTCCATGAAGCCAATTTTCTATCCATCAGCTATCTCTCCTTGGATCCCATGGGATCTCAGGCACCTTCGGCAATCATCTTTGTTCCTGGGCATTTGAGTTGCCGAACCAGGCCATAATACTGAATGCTGCATGCTGCTATATCCCGCAGTACACTTTGACAGCCTTCCTCACAGTCGGCGAATCTTGTAAGCTTGGTGTCATCTGCAAACTTACTAACCATCCCATCTACTTTCATGTCCTTTAGGTCCCAACACAGATCTCTGCAGGACACCATCTGACCAGGGGGGCTTTTTTAAATGCCATACTTCTTCTTCTTGCATACGGCTTGCACAGCCCTAGAGTTGTGGGACAACTTGTTCTATTTGATCTTATTTGATAGTGCACACCGGGTTGATTGCACCGGGCGGATCACGTGAAGGTTGCAATCTTCCACCCCAAATGCCGTACTAAAATCCATGGAGACAACAGCTGCTGCTCTACCATCATCGATCACCTTTGTCACCTCCACAGTCAACTCAATCAGGTTAGTAAGACGCTACCAGTTACAATAACAACCTTGAAAAGACAGGCACAGGGACGGCAAAAATCCAGTGGGATTCGTGTAGAGGTGGACAAATAGGACCAGCCCAGTCGAGACATCCCGGCTAGCATGAGCAAGTTGGGCTGAAGGGCTTTTCCCCCTGCTGTTTTCTCTAGACTTTGTAATAAATTCCTATCAACACTTTGGCCTTCATCAGTCAGAGTGTTGAGTGTAGAAGTTGGGGGCTCATGTTGCAGTTGTATAAGACGTTACTGAGGCCACATTTAGTGTTCAGTTATAACTATGTTACAGGGAATATGTTGTCAAGCTGGAAAGGGTGCAGAGAAGATTTACGAAGATGTTGCCAGGACTCGAGGGACTGAGCTATAGGGAGCAGATGAGTAGGCAGGGACTCTATTCCTGGGAGTGTAAGGAATGTAAGGATGAGGGGCGTACAGAATTGGGAGAGGAGTAGAATGAGTAAACGCAGTCTCTTCCCCAGAATAGGGGAAATTGAGAACCAGAGGACATAGGTTATAGGTGAGAGGGGAAAGAATTAATAGGAACATGAGGGGTAACTTTTTTTTACACAAAGGGTGGTGGGTGTATGGAACGAGCTGCCGGCTGAGGTAGTTGAGGCAGGGACTATCGCAATGGTTAAGAAACATTTAGACAGGTACATGGATAGGACAGGTTTAGAGGGATGTGGGCCAAATGCAGGCAGGTGGGACTAGTGTAGATGGGACATGTTGGACGGTGTGGGCTAGAAGGGCTGATGGGCCTGTTTCCATGCTTTGTCAGAAGGAACTGCAGATGCTGTGTAGGAAAAAACTGCAGGAACTGGTTTAAATCACGCTGTATAATTCCGCGACTATGACTCCTGTGGCAAATAATTATGGCATTAGGTATTGTGGATAATAAGAGATTTAGCACTTTGCGCTGATGCAGTAGACGAGTGATGATTCGGATGGCTGGGGTGCAAGGTGTGGGTAATCTTACTGAACAATATCACTTTTGTTCAGTAAGATTCTCACCAATGAAGATTTTCAGTGGTTCAGAGTAAGATATGATGAAATTTGCTATGGCTACAGCGTCTGTTAAACGCAACGATATTAGTCACTGGCCTGCACCAATTTACAACGCAGTTTGCAATAGCCTCACAACCCTGGAGGTGAAGATTCTTAAAGGAGAAGATAACCCTTCAAGCATGTATTATCTTACACACGGACAGCTCTTTAGGCCTGTACCCTTTCCACGTTCGGGGATAGATTATAACATTGAAACCTTATTTTGAGAAAATATATTTTCCAAAAAAAAGAGATACTGCCTTTTAAACTGACATGGGAAGATGTGTAGGAAGGAAATGCATTTGATGCTTCACACCAAAGATAGACACAAAATGCTGGAGTAACTCAGCGGGACAAGCAGCACTTCTGGAGAGAAGGAATGGGTGACCTTTGGTCGAGACCCTTCTTCATACTCTGAAGAAGGGTCTCGAACCGAGAAGTCACCTAACCCTTCTATCCAGAGATGCTGCCTGACCCGCTGAGTTACTCCAGCATTTTGTGCCTTAAAACTGGGAAGAACCATGTTTAGTTCTCCAATCCTTACCATACAATAAACACCTCAGAAATCTAACTGCTCATTGCTCTATCAATTACTGATGGTGCTCATTGATAGAAAATGTTCTCATATTCTTATTTATTACAAAGTAAGATAAAGCATTTTTTTTTAATTATTAAGTTATAAAATACCCTTCAGCTGATTGTTCTGTAAAATCTATCACTGCTGTTGCAAACCAAGGATCAAGCCAGGACAATAATAAATCCATATTAACAAAGCAATTATGAACAGGTGGAATGTCACGATAGCTCATTTATAGTGGAGGAGTGTAGTGAGACCAGGCAGGTTGAGCGAAACCGCGTACCTAGTCTAGCTAACGGACACAGCTCCTGTCGATGGGGAGGAGCACTAATAACTGACTAAAAGCCCGCGAACGAACCCCCACGGTCACGTGACAGTGCCGACCAATGACCAGGGTTCTGACTTCCCAGCCCCACCACTAGGTGCCGCTACAGGAGGCTTTTTATTGAAGGGGTGTACATAAAACTTGACCAATCTGTTTCAATTACCATCTTGTTTCAGTGGGGCTTTAAAATACAAAAGATGGGGCCACATACATAGTTATTCATTAGATAAACTCATCAGTGTTAATTTTTATGCATATTTCAGTGACAAAAATGGTGGTGGCAAAATCAACAGGGCTTCTTTCTCCTTGTGAAGAAAGTCTTTCAAAAACAAAAGGAAAATATAATGCATGAGGGTTTGATGTTAATTTGAAATTTTGACTGGCGGCACAGTGGCACAGCAGTAGAGTTGCTTCCTTACAGCGCCGGAGACCTGGGCTCGATCCTGACTGTAGGTGCTGTCTATACGGAGTTTGTACGTTCCCCCTGTGACCGTGTGGGTTTTCTCCAAGATCTTCCGTTTCTTCCCACACTCCAAAGACGTACAGGTTTGTAGGTAAATTGGCTTGTTTTAAAGTAAATTGTCCCTAGTGTGTGTAGGATAGTGTTAATATGCGGGGATCGCTGGTCAGTGTGGACTCGTTGGGCCGAAGGGCCTGTTTCCGCGATGTATTTCTAAAACTAAAACTAAAAGACTGCTGACACCAATTATACATATAATTAGCAGCAGGGGGCAGTGTGGCAGAAGTTTGTAATATTAGCCAGAGCAAAGGAGAAAGGCAGAAATTCGGTCAGGTTTCTTCCAGGCAACATAACTTTAATCTCCATATGTTTTCTTTTTCCAGGAATTTTGGAATAAATATATTTGTCGGCACAGCTGTCAAAGCCAAACCCCGAGATCGCGTCTCGTCCAAATTGGTGGTGGTTTGAGGAAGCAACTCTTTGTAACTCCAGCTGAATACTTAGAGCAAGCACAATATTATACGTTAAAGTAAGCTCATAACATTGGGGCAGTAGCACATGGATGGGTTGTTGGTGGTGGTTAGGAGAAGGGACAGTGACAAAAGAAACGCCACAAATATAATGAATCCAAATGGAAAAGATTCATCCCCATATCGCCGTGCATAACAGTGAAGTCTTAAATAACTGCATTTATTGCTAGACATTCTGTCAAAAGAGTAACAAAAGCAATAAAAAGTGAACCCAGCATTTACTTCAATGTGCTTACTGCCATCAGAAGGCCATCTAGTGTTCTACATGAATGATTTTTGCATCTTAATTTTTAGTTACGATTTAACACCATCTTGTGTCAAATCGTTAAACCACATTGCAGCATCCAAGCTCATCACCAAACTCACAGGACTTGGTGTCAGCACTCATCTCTGCAACTGGATCCTCGACTTCCTGACCAACAAACCCTAAATAGTGAGGATAGGGGACAAATCATCCTCTACGATCATCCTCAACACTGGCGCTCTGCAAGGGTGTGTTCTCAGCCCCCTTTTTTACTCCTTGTTACACCCACCTCTGTCCAGACAAGTACAAATCTAACTCCATATTGAACTCTCACCAACATCTACAGATGCGCCATAGAAAGCATTTTATCGGGAAGCGTCACAGCATGGTTTGGGAAAAGCTCCATCCAAGACCGCAAAAATAGCAGAGAATTGTGGACGAAGCCCAGACCATCTGACAAACCAACTTCCTTTCCATTTACTTCATTTATACCTCTCGCTGCCTCGGCAAGGCCAACAGCATAATCAAAGACGAGCCGCACCGTGGTCACTCCCTCTTCTACCCTCTCCTGTCGGGTAAAAGGTATGGAAGTGAGAAAACGTATATCTCCAGATTCATGGACAGTTTCTTCCCAGCCATTATCAAGCAACTGAACCATCCTACCAAAACCAGAGAGCAGTCCTGAACTACTATCTACTTTACTGGACTTTATCTTACACTAAACGTTACTCACATTATTCCCTTTATCATGTAAATGTATTGTATCGTGTATTGTCTTTCCACTGACTGATTAGAACGCAACAAAAGCATTTCACTGCACCTCGATATGTGACAATAAACTAAGATAATTACTAAAATAGAAAGAGACAGGTTGGCAGGGAGGGTGCAAGGGAGAGTAAGAAGAGAAAGCAGAAGAGACACAAACAGACAGCAGAGATATGGAAATAAAGATACACCTAAGAGGCAACTCTGCAGAGATGGTATTTGATCATCATCCAAATAGGTGAATGTGTCACAGCTTTAGTAGTTTTTGGATTGACAGTACCTTTAGAATATTAATACTGAAATACCAGCCTAGGTTAAAGGGGGCTCACCTGTCAAATTCCTCGCTTCCTAAGGCAGCTTTACTTTCTGTGCCAAGCACTGTTACTTAAGGGCCTGTCCCACGAGCATGCGACTGCATGCGGCAAGCGCGACCAAACCGGCCGCGCGGAGGTCGAGTGAGTGACGTGAAGTTCGAGCGAAGTCCACGGGAAGTTCGCACGTGACGTACGGCGTCAAGACGCTGTGTATGGCGTCGAGACGCTGCACACGCCCGTCGAGGTGGTGCGTACGGCGTCGAGGTGGCTGCGGGCCGGCAGGCCGTTGCCGCGCGGAATTTTTGAACAGTGTCAGTTTTTCGGCGCCCCACGCGATGTCGGGACCAGCTCCGCACAACTCCATACAGCTCCAGCGATCGAAGTGGGACCGGCCCCGCGAGGCCGTACGTCTCAAGCGACCACGTTAAGTCGCGCTCGCCGCATGCAGTCGCATGCTGGTGGGACCGGCCCTGTACGGGGATCACTCGACCTCCGCGCGGCCCCCGCTTCCGGTTTGGTCGCGCTTGCCGCATGCAGTCGCATGCCCGTGGGACAGGACCTTTACTTGTCATCATGTTTCTTATTGTTCACACTGGCGATGAACTACCAAAGGCTCAGCAAACATATTGTATTCAAGTCAAGTCAAGTCAAGTGAGTTTATTGTCATGTGTCCCTGATAGGACAATGAAATTCTTGCTTTGCTTCAGCACAACAGAACATAGTAGGCATTGACTACAAGCCATTCTATAAATATATACACAATGGTCAATATACTGATAAAGTGCAAATAACAGTATTGGCTAGTAAAGTTCAGTGTTATGTCCGAGCCAGGTTTAATAGCCTGATGGCTGTGGGGAAGTAGCTGTTCCTGAACCTGGTCGTTGCAGTCTTCAGGCTCCTGTACCTTCTACCTGAAGGTAGTAGGGAGATGAGTGTGTGGCCAGGATGGTGTGGGTCCTTGATGATACTGCCAGCCTTTTTGAGGCAGCGACTGTGGTAGATCCCCTCGATGGAAGGGAGGTCAGAGCCGATGATGGACTGGGCAGTGTTTACTACTTTTTGTAGTCTTTTCCTCTCCAGGGCGCTCAAGTTGCCGAACCAAGCCACGATGCAACCGGTCAGCATGCTCTCTACTGTGCACCTGTAGAAGTTAGAGAGAGTCCTCCTTGACAAACCGACTCTCCGTAATCTTCTCAGGAAGTAGAGGCGCTGATGTGCTTTCTTAATAATGGCATCAGTGTTCTCGGACCAGGAAAGATCTTCAGAGATGTGCACGCCCAGGAATTTGAAGCTCTTGACCCTTTCAACCATCTTTGGTTGATATAAACGGGACTGTGGGTCCCCATCCTACTCCTTCCAAAGTCCACAATCAGTTCCTTGGTTTTGCTGGTGTTGAGGGCCAGGGCCAGAGAATTCACCTTCATTCTCACAACATCACTGCCCAGGTCAACCAAACAATTGATGCATTGGCTTTGTAGAACAACCCCATCAATTTCACTTCCGTTTGGCAGATCCAGACATTTAATTTAAAACATTAATGGTGAGCATGAGGGCAGCACAGTGGGGCAGGGGTAGAGTTGCTGCCTAAAAGTGTCTGAGACCCGGGTTTGATCCTGACTACGGAGTTTGTACGTTCTCCCCGTGACCGTGTGGGTTTTCTCCGAGATCTTCGGTTTCCTCCCACACTCCATAGATGTATAGGTTTGGATGGTATAAGTGTAAATTGTCCCTAGGGCGTGTAGGATAATGTTAATGTGCAGGGATCGCTGGTCGGCATGGACTCGGTAGGCCGTGGGGCTTGTTTCCATGCTGTATCTCTAAACTAAACTAAACTATAGCATGCTGATTGTGAAGCTTGCTCGTTTTATAACAGGCTGTCTAGAAGCTAAAGCCTCTGACATTCTGTCTGTCCAGCGATGTGAATCTCTAATAGTAATACTATCTGCCAAGACCTGAGCAGAATTTTTAGAATTGCTAATTTGCTAGTCAAACTGTGAAGTTGGGAGGGTCATATTTCTAGCATCAGTTTTAATATAATCCTCTTTTCCCACTTTAATTTGCAGAGATTTAATTTGCAGTATTTGGATCCATCCACTCCAAGGCAAGAAGATTGTTATCAAAAGTTATCACAAAATTGGTCAGTTAGGCAAGTAGTCGGAGGAATGGCTAATGGAGTTTAATGTAAGTGTAAGTTTGGGAAATCAAACCAGAGCATGACCTTCACAGTGAATGTTAGGGTGCTGGGAGTGTTATAGAGCAGAGATACCTAGGAGTACAGGTCCCTGAAAATGACGTCACAACTAGATAATGAGGTCAAGATTTGGTTTGGTACATTGGCCTTTATCAGTCATTGATGAAGGCCAATGTAAAAGATAGCCAATACAGACTGTTGAATAAAGAAGTTGGGATGTTACGTTTGACCATTAGACATAGGAGTAGAATTAGTCCAATCAGCCCATCGACTACTCAGCCTTTCAATCATGGAAGATCTATTTTTCCCTCTCAACCCCATTCTCCTGCCTTCTCCCCTTATATGCCCTTCCTAATCAAGAATTTATCAATCTCCGATTTAAAAATATCCGTGTCTTGACCTCCACAGCCTTCTGTGAGTGAGAATGAATTCCACAGATTCACCACCATCTAGCTAAATAAATTCCACTTCATCTCCATTCTAAATAAATTCCTTCTCATCTCCATTCCATCTGAGTGTTACAGATGTACAAGCTGTTGATGAGGCCACACATAAAGTACCGTGTATAGTGTTTGTCACCCTGCTATACAAATGGTGTCATTAAGCTGGAAAGAGTGCAGAGGAAGATTTGTGAGGATGTTGCCAGGATTTCAGAGGATGAGCTACAGGGAGATGTTGGGCAGCCTAGTACGTTGTTCCTTGGAGCACAGGAGGCTGAGGGGTGATCTTATAGAGATGTATAAAATCATGGGAATAGGTGAATGCACAGAGGTTATAGACAGTGCAGGGGAATTAAAATCAAGAGGACATATGTTGAAGGTGAGAGGAACAAGATTTAATATGAACCTGAAGGTGGTGTCTATATGGAACGAGCTGCCAGAGGAGGTAGTTAAGGCAGGTACAATAGCAAAATTTAAAAGACACTTTGACAGATACATGGATGGGAAGGGTTTAGTGGGGTAAGTGTCAAATGCAAGCGAATGGGACTGGCTTAGGTGGGGCATGGACTGAGCGGAAAGGCCTGTTTGCATGCTGGATGAGTATGTTTATCCTTAACGACTGGCTGTTAGGGATTGCTAGAGTAAACATTAAAAGGAATAGCCTTTAGATCTGAAGGGGTACATTTGAAAGATGTAATGGGAATAAAAATTCCATTACAACGGGGGGGGGGGGGGGGGGGGGTGGGGGATAAGATGTATGATTGCTCATAGGGTCATCCGACTCTTGGAGATTCTACCCTGTCCGAACAATGCTAACTGATGAGGCGGAAAACAGAAGTTTCCAAAGATTGAAGTGTACGTTCCACTCGACAAACTGGTGCTCTGCATGCATGAAACAAAACAACAGACACCATTTGACTCTGTGTTGCATCTGTGTTAAATGTGGCTGTGGTCTCACTGCAGCCATACATGAACCATGAGGGAGAGGAACAGATTATTTGAAATTGGAGAATTCAATCTTCATATCATTGGGTTATAAGCTACCCAAGCGGAATGTTTTTCCTGTCTACGTGTGGCCTCACTCTGGCAAAGGACGAGCCCAAGGATCAAAAGGTTACTGAGGGAATGGGAAGGGGAGTTAAATGGTTGGAAACCATATCTCTAGCAGACAATGTAAGTGTTCGAAGAAACAATCGACAAGTCGACACTTGGTCTTGCTGATGTTCATGTTCATTAGTGATAGGAGAAGAAATAGGCCATTTGGCCCATCAAGTCTACTCCGTTATTCAATCATGGCTGATCTAACTCTCCCCCTCAACCTCAACCCCATAATCTCTGACACCCGTACTAATCAAGGATCTATCTATCTCTGCCTTAAAAATATCCATTGACGTCCCCCACAGCCTTCTATGGCAATGAATGCCACAGATTCATTTTCCTCCGACTAAATAAATTCCTCCTCATCTCCTTCCTAAAGGAATGTCCTTTTATTCTGAGGCTAAGACCCCTGGTCCTCGACTCTCCCACGAGTGGAAAGATCCTCTCCACGTCCACTCTATCCGAGCCTATCGTAAAGGGAGTTTAGTTTTGAGATACAGATTGGAAATAGGCCCTATGGCCCACTGACTCCACATCGACCATTGATCACCCGTACACCAGTTCCATATCATCCCACTTTTCTTACACACGAGGGACAATTTACAGAAGCCGAATAACCTACAAACCTGCACATTCTTGGAATGTGGGAGGAAACTGAAGCGCCCGGAGAAAACCCACACGGTCACAGGGAGAACATACAAACTCCGCACAGAGAGCACCCATAGTCAGGATCAAACCCGGGTGCCTGGCGCTGTAAGTCAGCACTACTGTGAAATCCACGGCATTCGGGAGTATCCAATGCAATAGACAAGGTTGGAGGTGGTGCATGGGATCTCATTGAATTCTCTAATTTTAGGTAACCTCTAGCAACCCTTGCTCCCCCTCCCCTTTCACCCCTCTCCCTTCCCTATGCTATACCTGGACTCATACCCATTTCTTTGCACCTCCTCCACTACAGTCCTTCCTCTGGCTTCACAATTTGCAACTCTTGGAGCAGCTTGTAGTGGAGCCTACCAGGGAAAAGGCAATTCTGGATTTAGTGTTATATAATGAACCGTATTTGATAAGGGAACTCGAGATAAAGGAACCACTGGGAGGTAGTAACCACAACATGATAAGATTTAACCTGCAATTTGAGAGGGAGAAGACGAAATCGGATGTGTCGGTAATACAACTGAGCAAAGGGGACCACAGACACATGAGGGAGAAGCTGGCCAAAGGTGACTGGACAGGGACCCTAGCAGGGGAGACGGTGGAACAGCAATGGCAGGAATTTCTGGGAATAATTCGGAAGATGCAGGATCTTTTCATTCCAAAGAGGAAGAATGATTCTAGGGGAGAATGAGGCGATCGTAGCTGACATGGGAAGTTAAGGACAGTATACAACTAACAGAGAAGGCATATAACATTGCAAAGATTAGTGGGAAGCCAGAGGATTGGAAAGCTTTTAAAGTTTTGTATGTTAACTGGCTTTTTATAAATGCCTCTAGGGTGTAGCATGCAAAACTGGATTAACAGAGGACTAGTGAATAGTTGGTTGTTGGCTGGTGCAGACTTGGTGGCCCAAAGGGCTGGTCTCCAGGCTGTATTTTTAAACTAAACTAAACTAAATGTTAGGAGGCATAAATGAGAGTAGAAGGCCAGAACCTTTTTCTCAGGATGGAAATGTCAATTACTAGATGGCTTAGCTTTAAGGTGGGAGTGGGAACATTTAAATGAGATGTGTGGGGCAAGTATTCTTTTTACATAGAGGGTTCGTGGGTGCCTGGAACATGCTGCCAAGGGTGGTGGTGGAGGCAGATATGATAGTGACATTAAGGCGGCTATTAAATAGGCACATGGAAATGCATGGAATGAATCAGATGCAGGCAGATGCCAGTAGCTTATCTTGCCATCATATTCGGCGCAGACGGAGTTTGTACGTTCTCCCCGTGACCTGCGTGGGGTTTTCTCCAAGATCATCGGTTTCCTCCCACACTCCAAAGATGTAAAAGTTTGTAGATTAATTGGCTTGGTATAAATGTTTTAAAAAATGGACTCTAGTGTGTGTAGGATAGTTTTAATGTGCGGGGGATCGCTGGGCGGTGTGGACTCGGTGGGCCGAAGGGCCTGTTTCCTCGCTGTATCTCTAAACTAAACTATTATCCTTCCTTGTTTGGTGCTTGCTGCATGTTTGTTGTTATGTTCACAACCTTCACAAGGTTACAGACATTTCTTCCTAATTTTACACTAAATGTACTTATTACTGGTATTTGCTTTTGATTTTGCTTATCATTTTTCTTCAATATGATGAAATCCTATTCCTGACAATCAGTCCCAAATATTTTGGTCTCCACATCTGCTGATAGCCTGATCTTTTGTTGATTTGTGGTTCAATTATCAAACCAAATACTCTGCATTCACGGTCAATAATCTCCAGGTTTCTTCATCCCTACAACTCCCTCTCTAAAAAAAACCAAGGTCCACTTTAGCCAGAGAGTTATGAAAGATATTAACTGGCAGAGAGATTGGTTTATTTAGAAACTGACACAAGACAAAGACATTGCAATTTGGCAATCAGTGTACAAAGCAAAATTCACATCATTACAGATAATTACTTTGTGTCAGCACTAGCAGAAAGTGAAGGGGTGATGTGTGTGACATCTCAGGAAAACAATTTTAAAACAAGGATGGTTTAATTAAAATAAACAAACTGATAGCAATGCAGACAATGAATGTTCTAAAAGTTGAAATATCCTCAGACGTGTCTCGACCTGAAACGTAGAAACATAGAAAGATAGAAAATAGGTGCAGGAGGAGGCCATTCGGCCCTTCGAGCCAGCACCGCCATTCATTGTGATCATGTCTGATCATCCCCAATCAATAACCCATGCCTGCTTTCTCACCATATCCCTTGATTCCACCAGCCCCTAGAGCTCTGTCTAATTCTCTCTTAAATCCATCCAGTGATTTGGCCTCCACTGCCTCTGTGGCAGGGAATTCCATAAATTCACAACTCTCTGGGTGAAAACGTTTTTTCTCACCTCAGTCTTAAATGGCCTCCCCTTTATTCTAAGACCGTGGCCCCTAGTTATGGACTCGCCCAACATTGGGAACATTTTTTCCTGCATCTAGCTTGTCTAGTCCTTTTATAATTTTATATGTTTCTATAAGATTCCCCCTCATCCTTCTAAACTCCAGTGAATACAAGCCTAGTCGCTTCAATCTTTCCTCATATGACAGTCCCGCCATCCCAGGGATCAATCTCGTGAACCTACGCTGCACTGCCTTAATCACAAGGATGTCCTTCCTCAAATTAGGAGACCAAAACTGTACACAATACTCCAGATGTGGTCTTACCAGAGCCCTATACAACTGCAGAAGAACCTCTCCTATATTGAAATCCTCTTGTTATGAAGGCCAATATTCCATTAGCTTTCTTCTGTCACCCATTCCTTCTCTCCAGCGATGCTGCCTGACCCGCTGAGTTACTCCAGCATTTTGTGTCTATCTTCGGTGTAAACCGGCATCTGCACATCCCACCTACACACCCCAGAACCACATGATTTTTATCGCAGGAGATTAAAGAATGTGGGTGAATCTTTCCATAATTTTAATCTTACAATGGTCTATTGATTCAGGAACCATATATGATGGCTGTAAAGTTGCACATGCCACTAGACTGTTTAAGATGAACTAAAGAGAAAGCAGGGAATTATAGACCATCGTGGCTGGGAAATTAATGCGGCCCATAATTAGGGAGTCAGAGAACACCTTGACATTTTTCAGATGATCGTTGCATATCGCAACAAACCCAAATGAACTTTTTTGATGTCTACGTAGAGTACTGGATTTCCAGAAAGCCGTAATTGTCTTTTATTAGAAAATTGATCAGCCAAAGATGAAATTGAAGGGAGACACAAAATGCTGCAGTTACTCAGCGGGACTCCCTTCGGTTTAAACTTATCTTCGGTTTAAAACAGCATCTGCAGTTCCTTTCAACACATGACATTGAAGGCGCAGGCTTAGGGCAAATTGATTTGTTTGTGAAATCAGCAAATTGGCAGGTGAAACAGAATAGGGATAATGGGCAAATATATTTAAAAATACACCAATTGACAGTGTGCAACTTATTGTGCTCAGTGTGACAGATATTCATTTACAAGGTTCAAAAGACTTATTGCTCACATCAGTTCTCTCGCATGAAAGCACGGCAGAAGAAGCTGACGAGATCCAAAAATGGTTCTTGTTAATTAAGATAAGCTACTGACCAGTACATTGCCCATCATCTTGATATTATTGAGAGAACAATACTGACCATGATGTCCTTGAGAGGAGGACCCTCCTGTTCCAAGAACTGGCAAATAGGAACCGTGGGGTCCACAGTAATCTTATCAAAATTATGATAAGGCCAACATTTACTTGGTTGGGTCACAGCATTCATTTTGCTTTGCCAATGTTGTTGCAAAACAGCACATACAAATAATGTCAACTAGTAGAAATACTGCATGAATATTAAATGGACAGGAGCGTGTTTTAAGAGTTTGTGAAAATACATAGAATGGACTCCTGAGCTTCAGTCCAATAACAGCAACTTTACGCCTGCAACATATTGGTATCTTTTTCTTATGCTGCAAGAATTACAGTTGTATAGGAAGGAAATGCAGATGCTGGTTTAAGCCAAAGATAGACACAAAATACTGGAGTAACTCAGCGAGTCAGAGAATATCTCTGGAAAAGAGAAATAGGTGACGTTTCGGGTCGTGACCCTTCTTCAGACAATTATAGTTGTGCTTTGGAAATCTTTTAGAAAATAGGTGCAGGTGGAGGCCATTCGGCCCTTCGAGCCAGAGTAATTTTGTAGATTAAAATCACTTTTAGAAATTACTCCTCAGAATTAAATGTGGTTAATTAAAAATATATAACTGTTTAAACTGCTTTGTTAGTTGGAAGTGGGACCCGCTGCTCAAAATAGTAATTATTTATAGCTAAGCTCATACAAAAGAATCCAAAGTAGGAAGTAACTTAGTCTTTGAATTCTGGGTTGATGCAGTGTAATTCAATGATGCAATGTACATTTAAGTACATATCAGATAGGGCTTAAAGTGTTGACTTAAGCTTAATACTTTTGAAGAGATTCACTAAATATAGATTTATCACGGAATCTCATAATGACTGCATTCATAACTAAGGTACATTGTGAAGTTTGTGCACTCTACACTGAGTACAAAGGTACATGTCTCAAGTCTGTATCCGGCACAACAATGGACACAATATAAGCAGCATAGATAGAACCATAACATTGTAATGTTGTAAAAGGATGAACAGAACCCAGGCAATTAGATTTCAATTCAGACCAGCCTGAACACATTCATCATGGAGGCTGCTGGAATGTTCATCTTTTGGGGCAGGAAGGAATACAACATCATGAGTAGACAACACTTGCATTTTTGTGCACCATTTAGGAGTTTTTTTTATCCTTTCAAAAAGATGCATTTAGAGTATTGTGTTCAGTTCTGGGCACCATGTTATAGGAAAGATGTTGTCAAGCCGGGGCAGGTACAGAGAAGATTTACGATGATATTGCCAGGACTAGACGGTGTGAGCTATTGGGTAGAGGTTGAGTAGGCTGGGATCTATACCTTGGAGTGCAGGAGGTTGATGGGTGATTTTACAGAGGCGTATAAGATCATGAGAGGAATAGATTTGGTAGATGCAGAGAGTCTCTTGCCCAGAGTAGGGGAATCGAGGACCAGACGACATAGGTTTAAGGTAAAGGGAAAATGATTTAATAGGAATCTGAGGGGTAACTTTTTCCACACATAGGATGGTGAGTTTATGGAATGATCTGCTAGAGGAGGTAGTTAAGGCCGGGACTATCCCCGACATATAAGAAACAGGTAGACAGGTTTCTAAACATTTGAACATGGATAGGACATATATGGAGGGATATAGGCCACACGCAGGCAGGTGGGACTAGTGTAGCTGGGACATGTTGGCCGGTGTGGATAAATTGGACCATAGGGCCTGTTTCCACACTGTATCACTCTATGCAAATATCACTGGCAAATCCAGCATATAATGCTTATTCCTTAAAAGAGTGTTAGCATGCTGATTCTTTGAACAGTTGTTGTCCATGCTCTGAGGGGTCTTCCATAGAACTATTATGCAGAGTGTTCCTGGACTTTGAAGTGATGTCCCTGTCTAGGATGGTGCATCTCCTTAGTAAGCAGAATGAATGTTGAAGACAACACCAAATATTGAACCATCGACCCCACACCCTACATGGCGTGGTCATCTCCAATGGACCATTGGCAAAGGTCATGGCAAGGAGTGGTGGAGGTGACTGAGCTATTGCCTGAGATGTATGATTCTGAGTGTTACTGCTACTTGAGCAGCTTTGGCAGGTTAGGCACAAGCTTGCAGATGTTCTGCTGGGAAGACTATATATTGCTACGTCACTTCAGAGGCTTGCTTGGTGTCCACTGCAATGAAGTGTGTCATGACACACCATCATGACAAACCAGGGAACAGCAGGTTACATGAACAGGTTTGGAGGGATGTGGACCAAATGTGGGAAGGTGGGACAAGTGTAGCTGGGACATGTTGGCCGGTGTGGGCAAGTTGGGCCGAAGGGGCTGTTTCCACACTGTATCACTCTATGACTCTAAAAAGATGTGATGTTGTACAGCAATAAGTTGATGGAGGAAAATCTGGTCTCTCAGAGCTAAATGATGAGAAGCTAATATTATACAAACTAGGACTATAGTTCCCAGAATTTACAAGATTAGGGTAAGTGAAAGGCAAACACAGAAATTATTTCTGCTGGCTAGCGAACTTAACACAAATAATTTAGCCCGAAACTAGAGTCAGATTGTCTAAAGTGAAGTTAGCAAACATGTCTGTGTGAGAGGACTCTGAACGTGCTCCATAAAAGAAGGTTGATACTGTATCAGTATTCATTTAGAGATTCCACCTTGCTTATTAAGGAATACAAACCAAAGGTGGTTGTATCGAAAAGGTCACAAATTAGTTGATAACAGTTATGAACATCAGCCATTTGTTCAAAAGTTATTAGCCTCATTAACTCAATGAGCAATGTGACTGCCTTCTATTTGCAACAAGATCCATTCTATTTTTGATCTTTAAACTAAAAAAGCCATTTTTTAAAACATTTTTCTTTTGTATATTATCTTATATCTTCATATCCTGCTTTCAGTTGGTGCGCTATTTCGGACGAGTCCTAAATCAAATACAAAGCACCACTGAAGGGCAATCAGCATTCAGGATTGCGGTTGTGAATTAATCTGCAAACAATGCAGGACCTTATAGTCCACCATTAGGTCCATCAAGTCTACGCTGGTTCTCAGAAATAAAAAGACCAGTTAGTTACCTGTACTTAGGTTTCATTTTAGGCAACAAAATGCCACTATCATTCCACAAATAGAAACATAGAAAATAGGTGCAGGAGGAGGCCATTCGGCCCTTTCAGCCAGCACCACCATTCATTGTGATCATGGCTGATCGTCCCCTATCAATAACCCGTGCCTGCCTTCTCCCCGTATCCCTTGACTCCACTAGCCCCTAGAGCTCTATCTAACTCTCTCTTAAATCCATCCAGTGACTTGGCCTCCACTGCCCTCTGTGGCAGGGAATTCCATAAATTCACAACTCTCTGGGTGAAATAGTTTTTTCTCACCTCAGTCTTAAATGACCTCCCCTTAATTCTAAGACTGTGGCCCCTGGTTCTGGACTCGCCCAACATTGGGAACATTTTTCCTGCATCTAGCTTGTCCAGTCCTTTTAGAATTGTATATGTTTCTATAAGATCCCCCCTCATCCTTCTAAACTCCAGTAAATACAATAAACTCCAGAGAATAGATGTTATTAACCAAGAATGACATCAGTCTGAAGAAGGGTCACGACCTGAAATGTCTTCCATTCCTTCTCTCTAGTGACGCTGCCTGTTCCGCTGAGTTACTCCAGCTTTTTGTGTCTATCTAACTCTCACTTCTGGGCTCCATGAAAGGTGTCGACCGGCTGGAAGCTGGATAGGGTGCAGGGAAATGTGTAAGAAGGAACTGCAGATGCTGGTTTAAACCAAAGATAGACACTAAAAGCTGGAGTAACTCAGCGGGACATGCAGCAGCATCTCTGGAGAGAAGGAATGGTCTGAAGAAGGGTCTCGATCCGAGATGTCAACCATTCCTTCTCTCCAGAGATGCTGCCAGTTACTCCAGCATTTTGTGTCTATCTCCTGTTATTAACCAAATTTCACCCTGCAATACACAAGCAAATATCAGAGCACGTGATCTAATCAAAGAGGCAAGTTTTTAATGGAACATCCCAAGGGAAGAACGAGATGGAGAGGTAAAGGAGTCAGGGAGAGAATTCCAAAGGGCAAAGGCTTGGCAGTCGAACCGAAGTTTAGAAAGGTAACCGACATGGTAATGAATTGTAAGATATTGTAATGAATTAAAAAGAAAGGCTTCAGTTCTTAAAACAACAAAGTATTGCTCCACAGATTTATGTCAACAGGAAGAAACTTTGGAAAAAGCAGGCTTGTCACAAGTTAGATTAAAGGGGGCAGAATCTTATTTATGATTAACTTAATGAAATACGGAAGATAGGAATAAACCCAGAAGCTGCACATACAGACCCTTTAAAAATGTACAGATAGTTTGGTGTGTTGGAGTTAAGGTACATGAATGGTACAAAGTAGTGCAGTACATACTAAACTAAATTAGGGGGAAAAAGACTTCCTAGTAGTGTTGAAACTCTCTTTAAATTTGCATTAATTATCTGGCTTCAGACATTTACTGTAAATTGGTCAACATAGCGAGGGAAAAAGACAGGAATAATCAATGAACCGTTAACTGAGTGAAGAATGCACTGAAGCAAAACAAAATGATCTGTGGCGCAGTGGTAGAGCTACTGCTTTACAGCGCCAGAGACCCGGGTTTGATCCAGACTACGGGTGCTGTCTGCACAGAGTTTTATATTCTCCCTGTGACCTGCGTGGGTTTTCTTTGGTTTCCTCCCACACTCCAAAGACTTACAGGTTTGTAGATTAATTGGCTTGGTATCAGTGTAAATTGTCCCTAGTGTGTGTAGGATAGTGTTAATGTGCAGGGATCGCTGGTCAATGGGGACTCGGTGGCCCCAAGGGCCTGTTTCCGCGATGTATCTCTAAACCAAACTAAAATGAACTACGGTAAATGGATTCATGAACATTGACTTCTCTAACTTCAAATAGCCCTTGCTTTCCCTCTCACCATCCCCTCCCCCTTCCCAGTTCTCCCACCAATCTTACTGTCTCCGACTACATTCTATTCCTGTTCCGCCCCTCCCCTGACATCAGTCTGAGGAAGGGTCTCGACCTGAAACGTCACCCATTCCTTCTCTACAGAGATGCTGCCTGTCACGCTGAGTTACTCCTGCATTTAGTGTGTACCTTCGATTTAAACCAGCATCTGCAGTTCTTTCCTACACATAAATGAGTCAGGTGACTATTAAAAAATATTATTTTCGCTGGGTAACATTGGAATTTATAATAAATTAAACAATGCCATCAATTAGCAGTATACAAATCTAAGAATGTTACGCTAATACCAAATTGCATTACCTTGAATATCAAATGTACATTTGTTCATTGTGACAAAGATATGCAGGCTCAAAAAGGGAGATCAATAGATAGTATAATATTGAAAAGTACTTTATCACAGAACATTTTGTGATCTCGTGAGGAAAACCACTTAAAAAAGGCTAGTCTTTCTACTTCCGTCCAAAATCCCACAACTCATCAGGCATTGATATTTCTAGGGCAGAAACTAAGTGCTGGAGGAATACAGGGTGTCAGGCAGTATCTGCAGAGGCAGAAGGACAATGGACATTTCGGTTTGAGGTCCTGCATCAGGACAGAGAGTGTAGAGGGGAAATAGCCAGTGAAGTGATGAGGGTGAGGGTGAGGCAGAAGCTGGCAGGCAGTAGGTGGCACCAGGTGAGGAGAAGAATGATTGGCAGATAGATGGGCAAGGGGAAGGGATGCAATTGAAAGACAACAGCTGATGGGTGGCAAGTATTGACAGATAATGAGAAAAAAGAGGGGGGCAGACCCCCCCCCCCTTGATTACATAGATACATAGATACATAGAAAATAGGTGCAGGAGTAGGCCATTTGGCCCTTCGAGCCTGCACCGCCATTCAATATGATCATGGCTGATCATCCAACTCAGTATCCCGTACCTGCCTTCTCTCCATACCCCCTGATCCCTTTAGCCACAAGGGCCACATCTAACTCCCTCTTAAATATAGCCAATGAACTGGCCTCAACTACCCTCTGTGGCAGAGAGTTCCAGAGATTCACCACTCTCTGTGTGAAAAAGTTTTACCTCATCTCGGTCTTAAAGGATTTCCCCCTTATCCTTAAGTTGTGACCTCTTGTCCTGGACTTCCCCAAGATCGGTAACAATCTTCCTGCATCTAGCCTGTCCAACCCCATAAGAATTTTGTATGTTTCTATAAGATCCCCTCTCAATCTCCTAAATTCTAGCGAGTATAAGCCAAGTCTATCCAGTCTTTCTTCATATGAAAGTCCTGACATCCCAGGAATCAGTCTGGTGAACCTTCTCTGTACTCCCTCTATGGCTATAATGTCCTTCCTCAGATTTGGAGACCAAAACTGTACGCAATACTCCAGGTGTGGTCTCACCAAGACCCTGTACAATTGCAGTAGAACCTCCCTGCTCCTATAATCAAATCCCTTTGCTATGAAAGCTAACATACCATTCGCTTTCTTCACTGCCTGCTGCACCTGCATGCCTACTTTCAGTGACTGGTGTACCATGACACCCAGGTCTCGCTGCATCTCCCCATTTCCTAATCGGCCACCATTTAGATAATAGTCTGCTCTTACTTCAGCTGGTGAATCAATGTTCTTGATCAAAACTGGTTGGAAAAACTGAAAATAGAAAGCGCACAGAGGGTGAAGGATATCAATGTTCATTACCGAGCAGGCTTGCTAACACCAGTACTGACTGAACCAGCTGAGTCCTGAAGGATAAAGCTGCAAGGCTAAGTTCAGAGAGTAAAATCAACACAAGAGATAAATCTACTTCACCTCATTCTCACCAGACCACGTGACAGATGCATCTGTTTGGGATATTATTGGTACAAATTCTGCCATACATTCCTTGTAGAGGAATTGCTGTCCTCATCACGAGGTCACCCTCTACCATTATGTGTGGCACCATAATTGTCTTCAATGGGATGGATTTAGAACATATCTGGCAGTTCGATAGGCCCCGACCACGGATGAACATGGAGGAAGTGGACTGAACTTTGCTGCCTTCCCTCACAGTGGGAAACGTTGATCCCGCTTTGGGGGGATGTTTTTTATGTTTAATGTTAAATTGTATAATGTTGTGTTTATTTTATTGGTGTGCTGCAATGGCAACTCACATTTCACTACACCAATTGGTGTATGTGACAATAAATGTCCGTTGTCCTTGTCCTTTGTTCTAAACTGGGCATTCATGAGGCAGGGTGGACCATCAGCAGCATCAGGAATATATATCTGTAATCTCATAGACAATATATCTCTCACTCCACCATCTCTATCAAACCAGGATAGACACAAATTGCTGGAGTCACTCAGCGGGACAGGCAGCATCTCTGGAGAGAAGGAATGGGTGACGTTCTGGGTCGAGATCCTTCTTCACACTGAGAGTCAGGGGAGAGGGAGACCAGAGATATGGAAGGGTAGGGTGTGAAATCAACAGATCAAAGCAGACGATGATCAAGGAGATGTAGAAATGTATATTGTTAGGTGAGGGGAAGGTGACAACAAGTAAAGTAAGTAAAATTACTTAGGAGGACAGTGAAAGATAGTCAGAAGCACAACGTCATAGCAGAACATGGGGAAGGATCTGTGTACTGGACAGTCACGTCACTGACCAGAGAGATTTTTACTCACCAAACTGTTAGGGTTCAAAAAAAGAGTATAAATTTAACTGTGACCTCAAAGCAATGAGATTTTATTGTATCATTCCAGGTTTAGCCAATTTCAAAGCAGCAGTGTTTTTGAATACGACGGGGTTTACCAGAAACCTCTGCTGTAAATTTTATTCTTTGGGACAAAACACATTGCTTAAACAACAAAATAGTTTAAACTATTCACATTCACCATTGAGAAATTATCCACAACTGGAAATGTTCAGTGCTTTCTATGTTCTCAGGATCATGGGTTAGGCTGAATTATACACATGTCCACTTTTTGCAGGTTTAAAGAAGTGGAATGCAAACACAGATCATCACCAGCTGCACATTCCAGCCCTTATCTTAAAACTGGTACAGGATGATACCCATTCATTACATGTTTAGGAAGGAATTGCAGATGCTGGTTTAAACCGAAGAAAGACACAAAAAGCACAAATCAACCCTAAAAAAATAACTTTAATTAAATCTCCTTCAGTTCAGAATTTCAAACACAAAAACAGAGCAGATTTATGTTAAATTATTTATCCTATGGCTGATTTTATTAAAGGTATTTTGGTGTGAGGACAATTAATGGTACGCTGCAACAGGACAGAGATCTGTAAACTCTAAATGCCTTTTTATAACTATTGTTTTTCATAAAGACAAACCAATGCAAGCTTTGGCTACAAAATTAAATGAAGATTCATCTTCCCATCTCCCTCAGTGATCTAGGAATGGCAGACATTGTTATAGGTTACAGAAGAATTATTACAGGGAAACATTTATTTTATAAATTGTAATCTCAAGTTCAATTATTTCTCAATAATCAACTAATCACATCCATACAAAATAAAATTGCATTATGAGCAATAAATTAAGCAGGTCTGTTATTACTGTATTTGATTTGCATTATTTTTAATTATATTACTATAACTACTTGAAGTCAGATAGCATCTGTGTAGAGGAAAGCAGAGTTAACAATGGCTTCAATTTGTTATAGATATTGCCCGACTATTGAGCAATTTCAGTTGTTTATCTTCAGCTTCTGCAGCACATCACTTTGCAGCACGTATCAAGTCCTTTTATATTTCAGTACCTTTAAGAAGTAAATGATATCAAGAGATACATGTAGCTGATCTCTTTTCAACATGTCAGCTCCAAGGGTTATTTCAGGTTTATAAAAACAGAAGAAAACGAAGAAAGCCAAATACTTAAATTGTACTTGTTTCCCTTTCCAATTCGAGGATAGACACGAATAGCTGGAATAAATCAGCAGGTCAGACAGCATCTCTGGAGAAAAGGAATAGATGACGTTTCGGATCGGGAACAAGGGATTCGACCTGAAACATCACCTATTCCTTTTCTCCAGAGATGCTGCCTGTCCCGCTGAGTTGCTCCATCTTTTTGTGTCTATCTTTGGTTTAATCCAGCATCTATAGTTCCTTCCTGCCCATTACAATTCAACTTCTTCAAGACTCCACTGGCCAGTGGCTGAATGTTCTGTCAATTCTCTCTGTACATTGGAAACCATTTCCATCGAGTAACTGCTGCCCAAAGCATGGAAAACCATTGACCCCAATTGAGGCTGCAATACAAATTCATCACCAAACAAAATAGTCTCTGCATTCTGTGAAATCAGTGGTTTTGCACCAAAATGGTATAATGAGAATTAAATTGGTCACATAAAAACTAAAATAGTAACGAAGAGATGGTGATGAAACGAGAAAAGAATCTATAGTTGAAACAAGGTTTAACTACAGATTATCTAAAATGTGAAAGGCTGTGCAAAATGTATTGATTTTTGCCGTCTAAGCCTCCCTTGTGTTGGTACAGATATACACATTGTAGAACTGCATCTTAATGTGGTTTTGTTCGTGGATCCACACTTCCAATTTGCCACAACATTGCTATATTATTCAAATGTGAAACAACAAGTACCTGTTATGCTGGTAAAATCAATAGTATTCAACTTTCACACACACACACACTCGTGACACAGTGACATTATAAGAATGCAAATTAGTCTCCAGTATGCTGCCCACACATTTCTTCCAAGGTTCAATTTGCAAACAGAGCAAGTTTTGAAGCAGAATGCAATGTCATATTAAACCAAAGATAAACACAAAAGGCTGGAGAAACTCCGCGGGACAGGCAGCATCTCTGGAGAGAAGGAATGGGTGACATTTCAGGTCGAGACCCTTCTTCAGAAGTCTGAAGAAGGGTCTCCACCCGAAACCTCTCCCATTCCTTCTCTCCAGAGATGCTGCCTGTCCTGCTGAGTTACTTCAGCTTTTTGTGTCTATCTTCGGCTTAAACCAGCATCTGCAGTTCCTTCCTACATATATCTTAATGACACATAATATTATAAATGAGAAAAGGTGGAATTGTCAAACACAATAATGGAGACCAAGCTGTTTTCTTTTCAATTATGCTTTCAGTTGCTCCCAAGTGAAAGCTGTAATTTGAATTGTACAGCAGCAACCTGTCAACATTGGACATGATCCAAATAAACATCTACCCACTCATTGATCTCTCTTAATGCGCAAAGGGCAACATTCTTCACTGAGCTGCAAGACAACGAGCAATCTCATCTTCAATGCTTTTCTGAAATAACCTTCCCAGATGATCTTGCATTTCCATCAAAGGAGAAGCCAAATTATGACAAGTCCACTATTGTACCAGCAAAGGTCAACTGAGTCAGTACATCTCAAGGACTGGGTCAAAATCCTTCAGTGTTAATATAGCAAATGACTTACGGAAAAAAAGGTTACAGGCTCCAGAGTGGCCAAGAGGAGTGGAGGAGTTAACACCACAAGTGCAAGAGTAGGGGTGGGTGTGGGAAGGTTGGGCACCCTCCGGTAGCAAGGGGGAGCATCGCCTCAGAAGCGAATGGTTGGTGAGGGGTTGGGGCGCTGTTCAGAGACTGCAGGAACAGCTGAGGGTTTGGTCATCTCAGGAGCATCCAGGGAAAGGGAGCACAGAGATGCCAAAAGTGGCTGAGAGAAGTGGAAGTTGGAGACCAGAAATCACAGGAGAGGTAGAAGAGAGAGGATAGCCTTTGGTGTTTGGACTGCTGATAGTCCTTTAAGGCAAGACATATTGTTTGAAGGTGGGTCTATGCAACTTTTATTCACTGCACTTCTATGCCTATCTAACAGCCTCTTGAATGCCATTATCCTATCTGCCTCCACCACCACCCCTGGCAATGCATTCTAGGCCCACACTAGTCCCTGAGCTTCACCAGGTCCAGCACATCTCTATTAAACGTTACCTTTCTCACCTTACCCTCATGCTCTCTAGTGTTGGATATTTCCACCATGGGAAAAAGATTCTGACTATGCCTCTCATAATTTTATATACTTCCATCTAGTGTTCCCTCCACCTCTGACATTCCATAGAAAACAATTCAAGTCCATCCATCCTCTCCCTGTGGCTGAAACACTCTATTCCAAGGGTTCCCAACCTGGGGTAAAGTTACCCCCAGGGGTAAATTTCACCTAGCCAGAGGGGTACATTTGTTGATTCTGGATTTGTACATATTTGTCCTCATTGACTGACTGTGTTTGGTTCTGGTAATCAATAGTTGTTCATAAAGAAGTGAAATAACATTGTTATGTGCTATTAAAGTTGCCACGGGTAAATGGGATGAAAAAGGTTGGGAACCCCTCCTCTAATCCAAGAGGCATTCTGGTAAACCTCCTCTATAACCTCTCCAAAGCCTCCACATCTTTCCTGTAACACAATACTCCAAATGCAGCCTAACCAAAGTCCTATACAGCTGCATCTACAGAGAGTTGTGAGGACAGCGGAGAAGATCACTAGATCACCCCAACTAGCAATCCAGGACTTATACCCATCTCGCAGTCGCAAGAGAGCAACCAATATCATCAAAGACACCACCCACCCAGCACACAAACTGTTCACCCTCCTACCATCCGGCAAGCGCTACCGCAGCATGCGGAGCAAAACCACCAGATTCAAAAACAGCTTTTTCCCTCAGGCCATCAGACTACTCAACACACTCAAGAAAATTCCATGAACATTACACAAACAAAGACCAACTGACTGTCAAATTAACTTTAACTCAATGTCTGCAGTATGCTATTTGCACTTTTCTATATTGCACCTTTTATTAATGAATATTTTATATAATGTATATGTCCATTGTCTATTTTTATTGGTATATTGTCTGTCTGTGTTATAAATATTACTTGCACATTGGAGTATGGGGAAACGCAATTTCAATCCTCTGTGTAACTACTTGTTGCATTATTTGAATTGACAATAACGTTTACTATTACTATTACTATCAGGACTTCCTCATATTCAGTGTTCCTACCAATAAAAATAAGCATACCATACGCTTTGGTAATCTAGGTTGCAGTGGGCATGTGGACAGAGGAATGGTTAATGGAGTTCTGGGGCGGGTTCAAATCTAGGAGTTCAGGTAGATAGTTCTTTAACATTGGAATCACAGGAAGATAAGGCAGTCAAGAAGCTTTCAACACATTGGCCTTCAACAGTCAGATTATTGAGTATAGTTGGGACGGTATGTTACAGCTGTAACAAATTGCTGGTGAGACCACAAAAGATGTATTGTGTTTAGTTTTGATCATCCTAATTTTGGAAAAATGGCAGGGCTGCCAACTCTCACATCGAGAGTGAGAATCACGCATTTCACACAATTCTCACGCTCTCACGCTGAATTTCACAGAATTTCTCACGCTCAAAAAAATAACTAAATAATAATTTTAAAAATAAGGAAAGTCACGAACAATTCAATTCGCCCAAGGCTTCCAGATCTCCTCCACACTCAACAACGAGAATAGTTTTCTGTCGGCGGGTTTCCCGTAAAGAACGAACAATTTGATTGTCTTAAGCCCATCGCACACTATTTAAAATGGCAATGTAACTGCAGGACTAATGATTCCATTTGACATTCATGGAACCAAAATCTGCAGGTGCTGGAAATTCTAAATAAAGCAAAAAATATTTTAGAGGTGAGTTTTACTCCGGCGGCTCTGTGTCCGTCGGCCGCTCTGTCCACACCCCATGGAGTTTTAACCCCGGCCCGGAGCTAGGAGTGGACCGGGTGAGTGGGGCGTTGGTGCCGTCTCCGGAGCCACTGGAATGAATCTCAGGCTAAGACTCCACTCCGATGCCCGACCCCCGGGTCACTGGCCCTCACCTCCCCCTGACCCCAGCTGGACACACAGAGCACCTGGCTGGGGGGGGGGGGGGCAGGGGGGGGGAATCGCTCCCCGGACATCGCCAAGTTTCTGAATTTCCGCTCACTCTGGGTGTTGTTGCCGCTTCACTGACACACAACCTAACACACACTCTCACACACACAAACTCTCACACAACCTAACACACACACTGGCACACACACACTCTCTCACACACACTCTCACACACAACCTAACACACACTGACACATACCCTCACACACACCTCACACACACAACCTAACACACACTGACACACACCCTCACACACTCTCTCACACACACTCTCACACACACTGGCACACACACACTGGCATACACAAGGTTTAAAGGGGTATGGGCCAAATGCGGATAAATGGGACTAGTTTAGATGGGGCATCTTGATCTGCATGGACAAGTTGGGATGAAGGGCCTGTTTCCATGCTGTAAGACTGACACATTGTAGAAAGGGAGAGGTTCCAGGGGCGATTTATGAACATATTGGCAGGGCTGGAATTTTTTTTTCACTTTGAAGAAAGATTTGATAACTGTGATTGTATTCTCTGCAGCAACGGAGGTGAAGAAAAACCTTAGTCGAGGTGAATAATATTATGAGAATAGGACCTGTTTCGCTTAACAAAGAGTGTAGGAAGGAACTGCAGATGCTGGTTTAAACTGAAGTGAGACACTAAAAGCTGGGATAACTCAGCAGGACAGGCTGCATCTCTGGAGAGAAAGAATGGGTGATGTTTTGGGTCGAGACCTTCAGACTGAAGAGGTTGAAAACCAGTCATGAAACACATTGACTGGAGATGTGTGTTATCCAACTAACGGCAGAAATCAGAATCATGTGTTCATCTTTATTGATGTGACACCATAATAAATATATTACAGAACAAAATATTTAATGGGGTGGCACAGTGGCGCAGCGGTAGAGTTGCTGCCTTACAGCACCACAGACCCAGATTTGATCCTGACTACGGGTGCTGTCTGTACAGTATTTGTACATTCTCCTTATGATCACATGGTTTTATCTGGATATTCCGGATTTTCCCACATCCAAAAGAAGTGCAGGTTTGTAGGTTAATTGGCTTCTGTAAATTGTCTCTGGCGTGTAGGATACAACTGGTGTATGGTAGATTGCTGGTCGGTGTGGACTTGGTGGGCCAAAGGGCCTGTTTCCATATATATATTTTACATATATATCTTAATTTCATTGAACCATATACTTGGTTGAATATGTGGTATTATTTTCATCTTGTTTCTATAGTCAAAGGGTAAGGTTGATTGGTTTATTTGTGCAGAACAGTGATGGAAGTGCGACTCCTCTTGCCTTGTAATATATATGCACAACAGCATGAATTATAATCTGATTTCCATACATGAATACACTAAGATCATTCATGTGCTGCACCTGTTGATCAGAGCCTGGCTCTACTGTAGAATGTAATTAGGAATGTAATTTAGCCTAACTTTATTCATACCTAATCCAATTTAAACCAATCCATTCCAAGTCTTGGGCTCCATGCCACTGGTTCTGACCCAGATCTGTCAAGGACCGTGTGGTGACTGTCTGTGCACCAGTCTCCCCACGTTAAACAAAGTCACCCACTGGCGTCCTGAAAGAGAGGACAGTCATACTCGTCTCGAGTGACCGCTGATGATGATGATATTCCATGGAACATAGGAGGATGAGGGGTGATCTCAGTGATGTATATGATTATGAGGGGAATAAATAAGGGAATAGATAAGACACAGAGTCTTTTACCCAAATGAGGGCAATCAAGAACCAGAGGACATAGGATTAAGGCAAGAGGGGAAAGATTTAATAGGAATCTGAGGGAGAACTGTTTCACAAACAGGGTGGTGGATGTATGTTATGAGCTGCCAGAGGCGATAGTGGCAGCAGAAACTATAACAACATTTAGACAGGTACATGGATAGGGAAGGTTCAGAGGGATATGGGCCAAACACAGACAGGTGGGACTAGTGTAGATGGGGCACCTTGGTCAGCATAGACAAGCTGGGCTGAAGGGTGTGTTTCATGCTGTATGACTCCATACGTATTCTTTACCACCCTATCTACTTGAGCCGCCACCTTTATTGAGCTATGAACTTAGACTCCAAGATCCCTCTGTACTTCAATTTTGTTAAGGATCTTGCCATTAACTGTATGGCAAGTTAATGCATCCAACCTCCCAAAGTGCAACACCTCACACCAGCTCAGCTGAAACTCCATCTGCCATTTCTCCGCCCATTTCTGCAACTGATCTATATCCCGTGGTATCTCTGACAGCGTTCCACATTGCCTGCAACAATGGGTTGTAAGCTGCCCAAGTGGAATATAAGGTGCTGATCCTCCAGTCTGCATGTGGCCTCACTGTGTGTGGCCCAGGACAGAAAGGTTGGTATGGGAACGGGAAGGAGAGTTAAAATGGTTGGCAACTGGGAGATCCAGCAGGCCTCAGCAGACCTAGCGCAAGTGTTCAGCGAAACGGTCGCCTAGTCTTGCCGAAGTAAAGGAAGCCACATCAGGGACACCAAATGCAGTAGATAAGGCTTGAAGAGGTGGGCGTGCACATCTATATCACTGGAGGGACCACAGTGGTGCCTGGATGGAAGTGAGAGGGAAGATGCTGGGATATTTGTTAATCTTTATTGGTTGCAGTGAAAAATAGCTGGTAATTAGAGGTGTCATTTTAAACCACAATTAGTTTTCAGTTGCATAGGTTGCTTGGTAATTTCTCACTGTTTATAAATTGATGGAATATTACGGTTCTCCACACGATAAAGTCAGACATGAAATCCTTAAGCGTTTTATCTCAATTAGATTACACAGTGGGTTTCTTACAAAACCAAAGGCATATCAGATTCCAAATTATCAGATGAACCATTCATTCAATTAGAACAGGTTTCCAAAATAAAGTGGAAGGTTTCAAAATGTAAATGATCCCTCCTTAGATTAATCCCATGCATTAGCGAGTCAAAAGCAATGCTCACATAGTCTTATTAAAAAAATCAGTGGGTCGGGCAGCATCTGTGGGGATGCTTGGTGGTGTATAGTGGAAAGAGCTGACCGACGTGATCTCCTGGTTGAGAAACATTTTAACTCCCTCTCCCATTCCCACAGTGCCCTTTCTGCCCTGGGCCTCCTCCAATGTCAGAGTGAGGACAAATGCAAACTGGAGGAACAGCACCTCGTGTTTCGCTTGGGCAGCTTACAACCCAGCAGCATGAATATTGACTTCTCTAACTTCAAGTAACCCTCGCATTCCCTCTCTCTCTCTCTCTCTCTCCGTCCCACCCCCACCCCAGTTCTCTGACTAGTTTCACTATCCTTCTGATTAAATGTTACTGATTGTATGCCTTCTTGTCACCTTCTCCTCAGCTAACTATTCTACATTTCCTTATCATCGTCTGCATTGAACTGTTGTTTTCACATCTTACCCCTCCATATCTCTAGTGTAGTCTAGATAGTTGTGGGAATCAGTAGGTTTATAATAGACGTCAGTCGATAGTCTTTCTCCTGTGATGGAGACGGTGAGATCAACAAAGGGGAGGGAGATGTTGATTTGTCCGCCATGTCTTTATTCTCCATTACTACTTCTCGAATGTCATTTTCCACCATCCAATGTCCACTCTTGCCTCTTTTTACTCTTAGACATTGCATTGGCATCTTTCGGTAATCTGTCTACATATCTGTTCCTCCATCTCCCGCTTGTTATTGGGGAATTTAGAGTACAATCCCATTGGAGTGTTAGTACCTTCCTTATTTCTAAGCTCCACGCATACTGCCTCTGCAGATGAACCCCCAATATGTGCCTCATGAGTGCTGCCACAACAGTCTTCCTCATCAAATCTCCACCTCCCTATTGATCTCCTCTGAAACATCAAAACCCAGGAACATTGAGCTGCCAGACATGTCCGGCCTGTAACCATGTTTCCGCAATGGCCACAACATCATGGTGCCAAGAATCAACCCAGTATCTGCGTTCACCTGCTTTCTCCACAATTTGCCTTGCATTGAAATAAATACACTTCAGCCCATCACCATATTCCTTCACCTCTCCCTGCTTCTCCTCCCTTTGAGTGTTTCTGGTTCCAACTTCTACCTCTCATCGCTCCTTCCAATTTCTGACCTTTTCCTCCAGTTCCCACGCTCCTGCCTTTCTAGTTTAAACCCTCCCGAGCAGTACCAGCAAACTTCCCTGCAAGGATACTGGTCCCCCTCCAGTGAAGAAGGTGCTTCCAGGCATTGTCCTACTCAAAGCTGCAAGGCTGAGCACCGTGGTGGCTTCTGTCACACACTATTACGATAATAACCACCCTGTCCCCCTGCCAGAGTTTCATCACATCATAATACCGCACTTTGTATTTCCAGGTCTATTTGTGGCGGTTAGAAAAGTTAAATTAGCTGTTAGAGTCTTGGGTAGGAAGGAACTGCAGATGCTGGTTTACACTGAAGATAGACACAAAATGCTGGAGTAACTCAGCGGGACAGGCAGCATCTCTGGAGAGAAGGAATGGGGTGACATTTCGGGTCGAGTCTATAGAAGGATCGCGACATGAAACATCACCCATTGCTTCTATCCAGAGATGGTGCCTGTCCTGCTGAGTTACTCCAGCATTTTGTGTCAATGTTAGAGTTCTGGTCCTGATGCAATTATCCCGTCAAAATGATCCATTTTACAGGCTTCAACATTCATTCCTTGGGTTCAAAATTATTTCTCAAAGTGTTTTCCAAAATATCCAAACATTTTGAATCAGCTAAGCTGGGAATAGCCATCTTTCCCATGAAGTGTCTCAAATTGAAGTCAATTCAGAAGTTATGATCCGAATCAAAATGATTATTATAGCACTGACAGCAAAGCCTCATGATGCACGACTGGAGTCCCCATGATTAAACTTGCTTAACACAGTTAGCATTTAACTAATGCCGTTTATCATCACTAACATTGGAGCTCAAATAACTGTTCATTGGCAGCAGCACTAAATGATCAATTAATGACTGATATACTGCACGCCCCACTACTTAACACATGTGATTCATACTGGGGATGACAAATGCGGCTCTTGAAGTTGCGACACCAGGACTGAGAAGATAGACACCAAGTGCTGGAGTAACTCAGCATTTTGGCTGATACAGGCGAGAAGAGAAGGAATGGGTGATGTTTTGTGTCAAGACCCTTCTTCAGTCAGAAGTTTCGAGTCTCGACCCGAAACGTCACCCCATTCCTTCTCTCCAGAAATGCTGCCTGTCCTGCTGAGTTACTCCAGCATTTTGTGTCTATCTTCAGTGTAAACCAGCATCTGTAGTTCTTTCCTACACAGGACTGATGCAAATTCTTGCCTGAGGTTCTGAGTATAGTTACATCATTTGTGAAAAGCGCGGCACAGTGGCGCAGCAGTAGAGTTGCTGCCTTACAGCGCTCGAGACCCGTGTTTATTCCCAACTACGGCTTCTGTCTGTACGGAGTTTGTACGTTCTACCCGTGACCTGTGTGGGTTTCGTCCAAGATCCTCCCACACTCCAAAGACGTACCGTTTTGCAGGTTAATTAGCTTGGTGTATGTGTAAAATTGTCCCTAATGTGTGTAGGATAGTGTTAATATGCGGGAATCGTTGGTCGGCGTGGACTCGGGGGGCCAAAGGGCCTGTTTCTGCGCTGAATCTCGAAACTAAACTACATTTGGCATGGCCCAAGTTAAGAAATGGGCTTCTTACCCAGAGAGATCTGCACAGAGCTACCCAGCTGCACTCCTGTACTGATTAACGGAGCAGTATGGACAAAAAACAGAGTTTTAAATATAAAACAAATGCCTGATATACTCAACAGTTCAGGTAACATCTGTAGAGAGGCATAAAATGTATGATTCACGATGAAGATCTTTATACAGAACATCAGTTGATTCATTAACTGTGCCTCTCTCTCTCCACAGATATTGCCTGAACTACTGAGTATATCAGGCATTTGTTTTATAATTAAAATCTTCTATCATTTGGCTTCGAGATATTTGTATTATGTCTGTCAAATTTATGTATTTATTTTTCAGATAGAGGTATAAACATCAACATACATAATACAAATCTCTCAAAGCCGAATGATAGAAGGCTTAACATTTGAATTAGTTTCACCCTGGGTCCCAGCAGTATGTTTCGTAGTGGAGACATTCTGATCACTCAGATGAAAAGTGACCAATATGCAAATTTGGCTCGAAGATAGACACAAAATCATTTAAGCCCCTGTCCCACTTTCATGACCTAATTGGCGACCTCTGCCGGGTTTGCTCTTGACTCATACTCGCAGCATGGTCGCCACAAGGTCGAAGGAGGTCTTCTTAACTCTTCCTCGTGCTCGGAATGGTCGGAATGGAAAAAATTGATACATTTTACTCGTAGGTAGGTCGTAGTAGGTCATGATGGTAGTCGTAGGCAGTCGTAGGTCAGTAACTGGCCCGAGAAAAAAAATGCAAACATGACATCATTTTATCATGTGATAATTTTCCACTCGTAGCTAGTTGTAGTTGGTCTTAGGTGTGGAAGACTGAGGTCGAGGGGGGTCATAGGAGGTCATAGACATAGTTGTAGGAGGTCGCAGACATAGTCATAGGAGGTCGTAGACATAGTCGTAGGAGGTCGTAGGAGGTATTTTACTTCATGGATTAGGTGGTCCAAGTGGGACAGGCCCTTTAGCTCAACATAGAAGCATCTGTTTTCCAGTAACTGTTGAATCAGTTTGGTCAAGTGGAAGTCCTCTGTCATGTCATGTCGCGTTGTTGAGGAGCAGCCGGGGGTTCACAGTGTCGTAGGCAGCTGTCAGATCAACAAAGACCACACCAGTTGGTTCATTCCTCTCAAAGCCGTCCTCAATGTGTTGAGTTAGGTTGAGCACTTGGCTGGTACACCATCTCACAGGCCGGAAGCCAGCTTGCTCTGGTATAAGGTATTGTTCGGTGATAGGGCCTAGCCTGTTCAAGATGAGGTGCTCAAAGAGCTTGAAGTGATGGCATAGTAGGGAGATTGGTCTGTAGCTTTTTGCTTCATTAGGATCTTTCCCTGGCTGAAGGATAGCGATCACACAAGCTTTCCACCATATTTTAGGTAATTGGGAGAGGGTTACACAATTGTTGAACAGCAAGAGAAGCCACTCTCGTGTCGTATGCCCAAAATGTTTGATCTGTTCCGTGCGAATGTCATCAAGGACAGCTGCCTTGCCGGTCTAGAGGGAATCGATTGCTGTCTGGGGTTCCTTGCTGTTAAAGTACCAGGTTGACTCTCTATCACCCTGATGCCATAGACTCCATTTGTGGTGCTTCTTGTGTGGTGGTTTGCCGTTTAGAAGCAGCTGGTGAGCAACCTGATGTGCTGTAATGTTAGAGTGCAGCGTTGCCTTCGGGGGGGTTGTTGTTTAGCTTCATGATGGTTACTGTTGTGTGTGTCATATCAACACTCAATAAGTTCTTGCCAGGATTTCCTTCGTTCCTCTGATATTGCTACCCTGGGCTCATGGTTTCCTCTGAGAAGGGATCTTCCTCGTTTAGTTTTGAGTACTTCTCGTACAACGAGGCACTGTCAGCTGGGATTCCAGGTATATAGTACTTCCTACATCCGCATGGAATATACTTTCTAGAAATGTTTTGCACTGTTTTGACGAACTGATCATAGTTTGCTGGGACAGGCTCGAGATCAGATAGGGCTCCATCCAGATTTCTGGCAAACTGCTCCCAATCAGCTTTTTGAAAGTTGAAACGCCATCTAAGAGGAACATATGCCAATGATGATTGGTCTGTGTTGTGAGTGTGGTATTGGCTCTAAGACTAGTTTTTATTTTTTTTATTTTATGCTGATGACTCCTATCGTAAGGGGTTGGACCTTACTCACAGAGATGCCTGGCCTTTGTGCAACATAAATTCTATTTTCCTATGTCCTATGCCCAAAGTCTGTCAAAGCCTTGCTGCCTCTATTATCTGAGGAGGTGCAAAATGAAGGGTAAACTTTCTCACTTCTGATCTCATGCCAGATAGTCATGGATGAAAGAGCTGATGATGGCTAGGCACAGCAAGGACATGACCTCGGATTTGTTCCATGGATGTGATGATTACCACCCAACATCCACAACCACCTTTCTTTGTTGATACTTGGTTTGCGTGTTCAAACAATGAGCGATTTAAAACCAAGATATTTTGTTGGTGGGTATTGTGATAAGGCATCACTAAGGGAACTGGTTGTGCATGAAAGAATCCAGCGCCAGGGTCATAATTTTAAGATTAGAGCTCTGCCATTTGAGAAATCAGGAACCTTTGGTGGGGAAGCGTATCAAGAGTTACGGAACGTTTACGAAAGAACTGCAGATGCTGGAAAAATCTAAGGTAGCCAAAAAATGCTGGAGAAACTCAGCGGGTGAGGCAGCATCTATGGAGCGAAGGGTCTGAAGAAGGGACTTGTCCCGAAACGTCACCTATTCCTTCGCTCCATAGATGCTGTTTCACCCGCTGAGTTTCTCCAGCATTTTTGTCTACCTAAGAGTTACTGAACAATCAGTTTCAGTTTCATTTATTGTCACGTGTAACGAGGTACAGTGAACAGCATTTGCTGCGTGCTATCCAGTCAGCGGAAAGACAATACATGATTATAATCGAGCCATTTACAGTGTATAGGGGAATAATGTTTACTGAAGGTAAAGCCAGTAAAGTCCAATCAAAGAAAGTCCGAGGGTCCCCGATGAGTTAGACAGTAGTTCAGGACTGCTCTCCAGTTGTGGTAGGATGATTCAGTTGCCTGATAACAGCTGGGAAGAAACTGTGTTGGAATGAACTGCAGATGCTGGTTTATATCGAAGATAGACACAAAATGCTGGAGTAACTCAGCGGGACAGGCAGTATCTTTGGAGGGAAGGAATGGGTGATCTTTCGGGTCGAGACCCTTCTTCGGGGACAGTAAGACTGGTGGGAGAACTGGGAAGAGGAGGGGATGTAGAGAGAGGGAAAGCAAGGGCTAAATGAAGTGATACGTCAATGTTCATGCCGCTGTGGTGTAAGCTACCCAAGGGAAAAACGAGGTGCCATCCCATATGGCACCTCGAAGGCGCTCGCCCATTACGGGTGGGGTCCAGGGGCCCGCCTTAGATATTACGTTTTTTTTAGTAGCTTGCCGATATCGCGATATATTCAGAGATGCCAATTTTTGTCAGAGCATTTCAGTATTCTAGTACCTGAAAATCAGTATTTTGCTGAGGAAATCAGTATTTTCACGCGGTGACATCTTGCTGAAATTTATTTTATATTTTATGTGCGGGCATACCCTGACTTTCAGAAGGCTTTCGACAAGGTCCCACATAAGAGATTAGTATACAAACTTAAAGCACACGGTATTGGGGGTTCAGTATTGATGTGGATAGAGAACAGGCTGGCAGACAGGAAGCAAAGAGTAGGAGTAAACGGGTCCTTTTCAAAATGGCAGGCAGTGACGAGTGGGGTACCGCAAGGCTCAGTGCTGGGACCCCAGCTATTTACAATATATATTAATGATTTGGACGAGGGAATTGAATGCAACAACTCCAACTTTGCGGATGTCACGAAGCTGGGGGGCAGTGTTAGCTGTGAGGAGGATGCTAGGAGGCTGCAAGGTGACTTGGATAGGCTGGGTGAGTGGGAAAATGCATGGCAGATGCAGTCTCATGTGGATAAATGTGAGGTTATCCACTTTGGTGGCAAAAACTGGAAAGAATATTATCTGAATGGTGGCCGATTAGGAAAAGGGGAGATGCAACGAGACCTGGGTGTCATGGTACACCAGTCATTGAAAGTAGGCATGCAGGTGCAGCAGGCAGTGAAGAAAGCGAATGGTATGTTAGCATTCATAGCAAAAGGATTTAAATATAGGAGCAGGGAGGTCCTACTGCAGTTGTACAGGGTCTTGGTGAGACCACACCTGGAGTATTGCGTACAGTTTTGGTCTCCAAATCTGAGGAAAGACATTCTTGCCATAGAGGGAGTACAGAGAAGGTTCACCAGACTGATTCCTGGGATGTCAGGACTTTCATATGAGGAAAGACTAGATAGACTCGACTTGTACTCGCTAGAATTTAGAAGATTGAGGGGGGATCTTATAGAAACTAACAAAATTCTTAAGCGGTTGGACAGGCTAGATGCAGGAAGATTATTCCCGATGTTGGGGAAGTCCAGAACAAGGGGTCACAGTTTAAGGATAAGGGGGAAATCTTTTAGGACCGAGATGAGAAACACATTTTTCTCACAGAGAGTGGTGAATCTCTGGAATTATCTGCCACAGAAGGTAGTTGAAGCCAGTTCATTGGCTATATTTAAGACGGAGTTAGATGTGGCCCTTGTGGCTAAAAGGATCAGGGGGTATGGAAAGAAAGCAGGTACAGGATACTGAGTTGGACGATCTGCCATGATCATATTGAATGGCGGTGCAGGCTCGAAGGGCCGAATGGCCTACTCCTGCACCTATTTTCTATGTTTCTATGGTTTTTTTTAACCCATGTAAGAGGACAAGAATGCATAACTTGTTTATTGTGTATTTGTATTACATTTTTTGTGTATTATATGTCATAGCTGCTTTCTTGCATTTGTCCAGAAGTTTATCATTGAAAGTCATTTGGTAGCAACGTTTCCCCATGGCCTGGGGAAATGTTAAGGGGCTGGAATCTCTCTATATCTCCCTCTATCTCTCTCTCTCTCTCTCTCTCTCTCTCTCCCTCTCCCACACGCTCTCTCCCTCACGCTCTTTCTCTCTCACTCCCCATCACTCTCACTCTCTCTCTTTCTCTCTTTCTCTCTTTCTCTCTTTCTCTCTCTATCTCATTCCCTCTCTCACCTCGGCATTCCCAGAATCATTTGGCGTTTTGCAAAGATAATTGCATCTGCAGTTCCTTCCTATTGAACAAGAACCCTGGCCCAAAACAACTCCTACATGCATGATATTCACCCCCAGAAAAAAAGTAGGAAGAATTGGCCGGCGGTCCAGGAGGCCGGTTAGGACCCCCCCCCCCCCCCCATTGGGGGCTCCTGCATTTTCAATACATTGAAAGTGATTCCCAAGCTTTCTGCTGGTACTTTACATAACAGAAGCTTAGAATGTTTCTAACACACAACCAGTAAAATAACCCCCAAAAGATAAATATCTCATGAAATAAATTACTTCATACAGCTAAAAAAATATTTACAAAGAATGTTACCTGGAATGTCTCTTTGCCAAGCACTGTGTGCAAACAGCAGAGAAAAAGTGTTGGCTGCAGCCATATTCTGCTTCAGTGAGGGAAGCTGGTCGGTGATTGGCCACAATGCCACTCGGAGACAGCGTCTGATTGGCCGCCGAGTTACCAGCGTATTACGTGATTGGACCCAATACCCTTGGAGCCAGCAGCTGATTGGACGGGAATTTTAAGGGAAGCTGGTCGGTGATTGAACGCAACCCCCTTAGAGACAGCGGTTGATTGGCCGTTTCTTTTCCCCTCATTTCAAAATCGTACTGTTCCGATTTTCACACTTTTTTAAACTTAAAAATTGGAACAAAAAAGATAAAATTGCGCTGGGTCTCACTCTGACAATGGAGGAGGCCCAGGACAGAGAGGTCAGTTTGGGAATGGGAGGGGGAGTTAAAGTGCTGAGCAAACGGGGGATAAGGTAGGTTAAGGCGGACTGAGCGGAGGTGTTCAGCGAAACGATTGCCGAGCATGCGCTTGGTCTCACCGATATATAGGAGTTGACACCTGGAACAGCGGATACAGTAGATGATGTTGGAGGAGGTGCAAGTGAATCTCTGCCTCACTTGAAAAAAGTGTCGGGGTCCTTGGATGGAATCGAGGGGGGAGGTATAGGTACAGGTGTAGCGTCTCCTGCGGTTGCAGGGGAAAGTACCTGGGGAGGAGGTGGTTTGGGTGGGAAGGGACGAGTTGACCAGGGAGTTGCGGAAGGAACAGTCTCTGTGGAAAGGGGTGGAGATGGGATGATGTGGCCAGTAGTGCGATCCCGTTGGAGGTGGCAAAAATGGAGGATTATATGCTGCATGGACGGCTGATGGGGTGGAAGGTGAGGACAAGGGGGACACTGTCCTTGTTATGAATGGGGGGAGGGGGAGCATGAACACCCTTTCTGCTTTCTGTAGAGACCGTTTGCTCTGCTACTCCCTGGTCAACTCATCCCTTCCCACCCAAACCACCCAGGTACTTAGAAACATAGAAAACATAGAAAAATAGGAGCAGGAGTAGGCCATTCGGCCCTTCAAGCCAGCACTGCCATTCAATATGATCATGGTTGATCATTTAAAAACAGTACCCCATTCCTGCTTTTTCCCCATATCCCTTGATTCCTTTAACCCGAAGAGCTAAATCTAACTCTCTCTTGAAAAATTTGCGAGACCAAGCGGATGCTCGGCGATTGTTTCGCTGAACACCTCTGCTCAGTCCGCCTTAACCTACCTGATCTCCCGGTTGCTCAGCACTTTAACTCCCCCTCCCATTCCCAACTGCTTTTGATCGGCTCCTTGATGGAGAGGTGACCTTTTTCCATGTCGCCTCCCTCGCGGCCTAACAGCATGGATTTGAGCGGCCTTTCCCGGAGTCGGGCCCGGAGCTGCAGCAGCAGGTGCAACGTGGAATTTTCCATCACAGAGCGGGCGGACACTTGCCAGGAGTCACCTGAGAGGAGTGCTCCAATCGCTGGCCTGGTGACGTTGGGGCTGTGGTCTGTGGAGCTTCTAGCTGCGGGGGGGTTGGGGGGGGGGTGCGTGGACTTACCATCTGGAGTCTGGGATCCCTTGCCGGTGATCGCCAGAGAAGAGCTCCGACTGCCGGCCTGCGGCCTATAACATCCTGAAGCCGCGGTCTCTGGTAGGAAAGTGGCCGATTCGGGCACTCCAAGCCGCGGAGTGTGTTTGACCGTCCCGACGTCGAACTTTGGATCATCCCGACGAGAGGGCCTGCACATCGCGCCATCCGTAGCGGCGACTACGGAGGGTTTATGGCCCCGACCGCGGGTGAACAAAGGAGGAGGACTGACTGAACGTTGTTGCCTTCCACCACAGTGAAGAATGCTGTGGTGGATGTTTGTGTTAATATATTGTGTGTTCATTTTAAGTGTATCGCTGCTGGCAAATTCATTTCACTGCACCTCTGGTGCATGTGACGAATAAAATTGACTTTGACTTTATTTCGCTTGGGTTGTTTAAACATTCAAACTTCAAATAGCTCTTGCTTTCACTCTCTCTCCATCCTCTCCCGCTTCCCAGTTTTCCCACCAGTCTTACTGTGTCCAACTACATTCTATCTTTGTCCAGCCCCCTCCCCTGACATTCTGAAGAAGGGTCTCGACCCGAAACGTCATCCAATCCTTCTCTCCAGAGATGCTGCCTGTCCCGCTGAGTTACTCCAGCATTTTGAGTCTACCTGGGAAGAACTGTCCCTGAATCTGGAGGTGTGCGCTCTCACATACTTGGGCTCTGGACGGGTTCTGGCAAGACCTTCACTGAATTTTGCAATTGGGTCAAGTAATTCAATGGCTTCCTACTGTTTTTAGGTAAGTATTCTCACATGTAGTTGAATAATGGGGGCAGAAAGCATAGTGCACCAGACTTGTAGTCTCACAGCATACAGTACATCTGTATTCCTGAGAATAAAAATCACACAGTTCTCAGAAGAGGGAAGTCGTGTATTTTTCACAGTGAATCTCCAGGTTTGGCTTTGGGCAAAATATGCAAAGAGACAAGCAACAAAAATATAAATATGAGTTGGATGCTAGGTTACTTAATACTTCTTTCTGATGGGAAAGTGATTTCTTCACCAACATCCTGCTCACGTTACACACATATCTGAAGAACATGTATAAAATGGAGTTCTTTCCCCAATACGTTTCACATCATTAACCAAATACATTAGTAATATTAGTATGTCTCATGATCTCACAATGCCAATACTGGCATAGAGGTAGAGATTATGTGGCTGGTTTGATTTGAAATATATAAGTTTAAACTCTCAACCACAAAAGAAAGATTAGGTTTACTTTAATTTGTAAATTTCCACAGCTTTTCAAATATCATTTGGGTTTGGCAATTTAAATAGAAATTGTATATTAAATACATTGCGAAGTGTTCTTAAACAAACCTCACTTTGTAATCACATGGCTGGAGAAAACAAAGGCAACCTCTGTGTAGCTACAACACCACCAATTAATCTGAAGCCATCTTTCAACATCCTGAAGAGGCTCTGCAGGCTCTATACTTCCACCAACACACAGCATTAATCTGTATTTAGTAGACACGCGGTGCCAAGGCATTCACAGGAAGCCTTTTGCAGCAAAGCATAAAAAGGGCCTTTTTTCACCCCTGCAGTTCAGCCAACTCTTTGAAAAGCGAAAATAAAACTGAAACTATCAAGTGGTGCAAAAATCAAAAGTCGGCAAGTTCCAAAGACGTCAATAACGTGAAATGCGGAAGAGAAATTAACAGAACTAGATTCAATGGACATAAAGGTTTAGCGATACATTGTGGAACCAGTTCCTTTAGCCCACCAAGTCCGCACTAAAGTGCGATTACTCATACACTAGTTCTATCCTACACACGAGAAACAAATTACCGAAGCCAATTAACCTACGAACTTGCATGTCTTTAAACTGTGGGAGGTAACCAGAGCACCTGGAGAAAACCCACTCGGAGCCAAGGAGAACATACAAGCTCCATACAGACAGCACCCGTAGTCAGGATTGAACCCGGATCTCCATCAAAGATAAATATGCAATGAGCTCTGTTATCTTAAGTAAACTAAACAATGATAGTGCTAAAACCAGTGTATATAGGTTTCCCCTTTCCCATCAGAACTGCCCCCTCCATCGAACCTTTCCTGGCATCCTCTGAGTGAGGGCTACATGTATATATGTATGTAGTTTGTTTTGTTTGTGCTATTCTTATAACAAATGTAAAGCACTTTGGCCAACGAGAGTTGTTTTTTAAATGTGCTATATAAATAAATGTGACTTGACTATAGAGAATCCATGGTAGTGCAAAATAAACAGTGGTTCAATTCTGTGGTAGGGATGTGGTTAGGGTTGTGCTGCAAGAATCTGATGGTTGATTGGATGAAGTTCTCTACCTCCTGTATCTTCTTCCCAATTGTAGCAATTGTGTGAAGAGAATGTGACCAGGGTGGTGTGGTGGAGAACTTCATAACATGGTGTCAGGACAATATCCTCTCCCTCAATGTCAATAAGACGAAGGAACTAGTTATTGACTTCAGGAAGCATGATGCCCCAATCAGCAATAATAGTGCCGAAGAAGAAACGATCCAAAGATTATCCACAATCTGTTGTGAACCAACCACATTGATGCGACTGTCAAGAAGACACATCAATGACTCGACTTCCTGAGAAGACTGAGAAAATTTGGGATGCCTCCAATGACTTATACACTTTTACAAATGCACCATAGAAAGCATACTGTCGGGTTGCTTCCCAGTTAAATTTGGGAACAGCTCTGGCCAACACTACAGGAACTTACAGAGTTGTAGATGTAGACACATTCCATCATACAGACCAGACTACCCACCTTTGACTCCACCTACGTATCACACTGCCTCAGAAAAGCAGCCAACATAATCAAAGACTTATCCCACAACGGTCATTCCTCTTCTCTCTGCTCCCGTCCGGCAATAGCAACAAATAGTGATTCTAGCACCACACAACCAGATGATCGATCTCCCTCCTCTACTCTGATTCTTCGTAACCCAATACTCGTCTGACGATGGTGGTATCATCGGTGGATTTAAAGATGGTGGGGTTGGTGTTGTGACTGGCTACACACTCATGGGTAGATAGTGAGAGTAGAGCAGGGGACAGAGCAAACAGCCTGGAGGAGCCCCTGTGCTGATGGCCAATAAAGATGGCTACTTCTGCAAACTTAGAAAACATAACGTCTACACTACTATAATACTACCATGTTGACCATTGGGAAACGTTCTTCAGAAGAGAAAATGTATGCCTTATTAAAGTAAAAGGCAAAGGAATTGATACAGCTTCCATTTTCTCATCATTGCATTGAAATCTGTGGTTCCAGTAATTTCTGGAAATTATAATCTTTTGAGTTGGGCTGGGATTGTGCAAACATCACTGGTTTTGTCCTCATTTGCCATGTTAGAATCCAAACATGGCCCTTATTGAAGCTGGTCGAGGACACTAATATTGCAATACTGGTAATAACCAAAGTCAAACTGTCATATACCTGCAGACACTTGTCCCGAGTCATCAGACAGTTGCCAGACCAGGCAATGAAGCATTAGACCCTCAACGAAACAGGCATCTGTTTGATACCCAGACCTGTTTGGCACAGGATGCCACAATCAAGAACTAGTCTGAAGAAGGGTTTCGGCCCGAAACGTTACCTATTTCCTTCGCTCCATAGATGCTGCTGCACCCGCTGAGTTTCTCCAGCATTTTTGTGTACCTTCGTTTTCCAGCATCTGCAGTTCCTTCAAGAACTAGTTGTTTGTTTATGGCCAAAACATCAACAGACTTTGACAAGAGGATGACAATGGACATTATCAATCCGAGTGCAATCATTATAGAAACTACAATGGCAATAACAAGTCCACAAAGGTTCACATCATCCAAATAATCTCCAGTGGTCCCAGCCAATTAAGGTACTTCCATTCACAAATTAGATTCTAACATTAACATTCTTCCTTATAATTAGGAGTGGACTTTTAAAAGGTGAAGATGGCAAAAGCAACCTGAGTTAAACGTTAATTGCTAAACAGTCACCATAATCAAAAAGGTTTTGCACAGAGCCCAGCGCTATTTCCTCCGCAGAGATCTACAAATTACATTATTTTCTGGTGGGGAACGTTGATGCAGGGAGAGTGGTTACGTTACTGGACAACCTATCTAGGGCTCTGGACCAATGATCACGAGACAAGTTCAAATCTCACTTGCTATATCCAGTTAAATAAATGTGAGATCTAATGATGACAACCATCAGACTGTCATTAAAAAAACAACCCAAAGGAAGTTTGTGTAGGAAGGAACTGCAGATGCTGGTTTACACCAAAGATAGACACAATATGCTGGAGTAACTCAGCCGGAGAGGCAGCATCTCTGGAGAGAAGGAACGGGTGACATTTCAGGGCGAGACCCTTCTCCAGACCCTTCTTCTCGACCCAAAACTTCACCCATTCATTCTATCCAAAGATGCTGCCTGTCCCGCTGAGTTACTCTAGCATTTTGTGTCTACAAAAGGAAGTTGGCTTTACCCAGGCTGGCCAAGATGAAACTCACAAACTATTACTTTCGCCCCAGAATTGGTCTGGCAAGCAACTTGGCACAAGGACAATTATAAATGGGCTTAAATGCCAGTCCCCCAAAACGTCCTGTTCTTACAGTGGAAGCAGTAGTCCGTAACGTTGAGAACTGATCCATTCCATAATCGAAGTCTACATGAAATTCACTATGACGCTTGCTACAGTCAATCGAAAGACTTTGAAGAAAAGGCCACAGATTTAAACCGAGTGGCTAGAAACTATGTTTTATAAAATATCCTTGAACTCACAGGACACATGCATAGGACAACTTGCATTTTATAATGCAAATGGGATGATATGGCCTGTTCTGACATGAATGCACTGCAACTGAACAGAGTTCAGGACTGCCATTATCCAGTGAGGAGGAGGGATAAGGATGGCAAAGTAATGGAACCGTGGATGACCAAAGAGGTTGTAAATGTTGTCAAAAAGAAAAAGGAAGTCCACTTAAGGATTGGAGAGATTAAATCAGGCAGTGCCTTTGAGGAACATAAAGCAACCTGGAAAGAACCCAAGCTGGCAGTGAGAAGGACAAAATGGGACCATGTCACTGGCGAGTCAGTTTAACAAAAATCCCAAGGCTTTTCATGTCTACATTAAAACCAAGAGGGTGACCAGTGAGCAGGGTATAGAGGACAGTGAGATCAGTGTGGAGAATACTAATATACCGGCAATTTGAGATTAATAAGGAGGTGGTGTCGGGGCTCTTGAAAACCAGTAAGATGAATACATCGAAGGGCCTGATGGGATCTATCTCGGGTGAGTGGGCCTTCATATTGAATTAAATTGAATACTTGTCACATGTGACAAGTCACAGTGAGATTCTTTGCTTGCATCCCCAAGGTATGCAAATATTCGCCCAAAAAATAGGTGCTTACAGAGTTACAAAGTACCCCCTGTGCCATGTCCAATCTTCTCTAGACACAGGCAAGGTCCTGGAGGAGTGGAGAAGAACCAATGTTGTTCCTTTGTTTAAGAAGGAAGGTGAAGGTAATCTGTAAATTATAGGCCGGTGAGCATCTCTTCAGTAGTAGGAAAGCAATTAGAGTGGCTTCCTCAGGAGAGGATTCAATCACATTTGGAAGAGATTGAGATAATTAGCTGCAATCAGAATGGCTTTGTCCACGGTATATCATTTCTCCTGAACTCATGAGTGCTGATCCAGAAGACTAAGATGCATGGGATCCACCTTGGTCGTTTGGATTCAGAACTTGCTTGCTTGTAGTAGACAGAAGGTTTTGGTGGGAAGGTGTCATTCTGGTAGAGGTCAGTGAGCAGTGGACTTCTGCAGGGACACATGGCAAGCTTGCTTTCATCAGTCAGAGCATTGAGTATATGAGTCAGAGAGTCATGTTGCAGCTTTAGAGAACTTTAATTATGCCACATTTGGATTATTGTGTGAAGTTCTGGTCGCCCCATCACAGGATAGATGTGGATACTCCAGAGAGGATGCTAAGAAATTTAACAAAATGCTGCCTTGATTAGAGGGTATTCGCGAAAAGGTTGGACAACTTGGATTGTTTTCTCTGGAGCTTCAGAGGCTGTGACCTGATAGAAGTATATAAAAATATGATAGATGGGGTAGATAGTCAAAACCTTTTTCCAATGATGGATATGTCAAATAGCTTTAAGGTGAGAGGGAAAGTTGAAAGGAGATGTGCAGGGTTTTACACAGAGGGGTGAGTGCCTGGGTAGTGCTGGAGGCAGACAAAATGTGTAGGAAGGAACTGCAAATGCTGGTTTAAACCGAGGACAGACACAAAAAGCTGCAGTAACTCAGGGGGACAGGCAGCATCTCTGGAGAAAAGGGTTGAGTGAAGAAGGGGCTTCACCCAAAACGTCACCTATTCCTTCAGAGATGCTGTTACTCCAGCTATTTGTGTCTGTCTGGTGGTGGAGGCAGATATAGGTCATCATGTTCGGCATAATCATTGTGGGCTGAAGGGCCCATTCCTGCATTGTACTGTTCTATGTTGTAAAAAAAGCAACCCCAGCCCACAGCTCTCACTTTGAAGTCATAGAATCATACAGCACAGAAACAGGCCCTTCAGCCCAGCTTGCCCAAGGTGCCCCATCTACACTAGTCCCATTTGTCTGCGTTTGGTCCAAATCCCTCTAAACCCTTTCTATCCACATACCTGTCCAATAAATTGTGATTGTTATAGTTTCTGCCTCAACCACCTCCTCCGGCAGCTCATTCCATATACCCACCAGCCTGTGAATGGAAAGGTTGCCCCTCTCACTTTAAACCTGTATCCTCTGGTTCTTGATTCCCCTGCACTGGTCAAAAGACTCTGTGTATCGACTACATCTAATCCCCTCATGATTCTATACACCTCTACAAGATCACCTCTCATCCTCCTATGCTCCAAGGAACACAGGCCTAACCTGCCCAACTTTTCCCCATAGCTCAAGCCCTCCAACAGCGGCCTCTCCAGTGCCTTGTACAGCTCTAACATAACATCCCAATTTCTACACTCAATGCCCTGACTGATGAAGGCCAGTGTGCTGAAAGCCTTCTTGACCACCTTATCTACCTTTAACGCTATTTTCAAGGAACTATGTGCCTGCACTCCTTGATATATGATATGGGGAGAAAGCAGGAACGCAGTACTAATTTTTGATGATCAGCCATGATCATATTGAATGGTGGTGCTGGCTTGAAGGACTGAATAGCCTACTCCTGCACCTATTTTCTATATTTCTATGTTTCTCTGATCCCTCGACTCCACAACATTCCCCAGAACCCTGCCATTCACTGTGAAGGTCCTGCCCTGGTTAGACTTCCCAAAATGCCACATTATGCTCGCAAAATGCTCGCATTAATCTGCATTAAACTCCATTAACCATTCCTCAATCCACTTGCCCAACTGATCAAAACCCTGCTGCAACCTTTGATAATAATCTTCGCTATCCGCAATACCACCACTTAAGCTTACTAATTATACTTTATAACTTTTCATCGAGAAAACCACAAACAGCAATGGGCCCAGCACCAATCCTTGAGGCACATCACATACTGTAAATAGCTTTTGTTGCATGCTAACCAGTCAAAGAAAGACTGTACAATATTATAATCTAGTTTGCCTACAGATAAAGGATACAACATTTAGTTTAGTTGAGTTTAGAGATACAGTGCAGAAACAGGCCCTTCGACCTACTGAGTCCGCGCCGACCAGTGATCCCTGCACACTATTACTATTCGATACACACTAGGGACAATTTACAATTTTACCGAAGCCAATTAAGCTACAAACCTGTACATATTTGGAAATTAGTTTAGTTTAGAGATATGGCGTGGAAACAGGCCCATTGGCCCACGGGGTCCACGCCGACCAGCGATCCCCACACATTAACACTATCCTACACACACTAGGAGTTTGTACGTTCTCCCCGTGATCTACATGGGTTTTCTCAGAGATCTTCGGTTTCCTCCCACACTCCAAAGACGTACAGGTTTGTAGGTTGATTGGATTGGTAAATGTTAAAAGTGTCCCTAGTGGGTGTAGGATAGTGTTAATGTGCGGGGATCGCTGGTCAAACTAAACTAAACTAAACTAGGCCTCCATTCCAAAAAAACAACCTTCCACCATCATCCCTTGGCATCCTTCCATGAGGCCAATTTTCTAACCAGTCCGCTAAAGTTCCCTAGATCTCATGAGACCTAACCTTTGTCAAATGCCTTGCTGAAATCCATATAGACAACATTTGCACTTCTGCCCTCATCAACCTTTTAGGTTACGTCTTCAAAAAACTCAGATTAGTGAGACACGATCTCCCACGTACAAAACCATGCTGACTATCCTTAATCAACTCTTGTCTAGTTTAGTTTAATATAGAGATATCTAAATGCATGTACATATTATCCCTCAGAATACTCTCTAGTAACTTTCCTTACCACAGATGTTAGGCTCACTGTCTACTCACCCAGGAATTCACCCTAATGTTTATCTAGAACAATCAAGATAAATGAATCATTATAAACATTATAACCAATGTCATGTGATCTATAAAAGTTTGCGCATAAACCTAATCATACATTTACAGCTTTCTTTAAATAGACAAGATCAAATTCCATTTGGTCATAAATGCAAATTGAAATACTCACAAATTAAAGAGGGTGAAATTTGACTCGGAAGGAACACAACGCAAGGGAAATCAGATTTCCAATCGCACTCCAATGGAAGTCAACAGGAGGTGTACAGCTGATGGCATGTTGTCTTTTACTCCCACACCCAGAGGCAACATGAGCCCCAAAATCCTTGACTAATCCACTCAAATAAGAATTGAAATTTAGGATCTTAGAAATGTAATAAAGTGGTGGGTGACCTGTCTCATTGAGTGTAGAAAGACCTCACCAGCCTTTTCTCGTGGTGCAGAGGCTGACGTGCACCTCTTCAAATCTCATCTATTGCATTCATCTATTGAGACCAAGCACAGACTAGGTGACTTGCACTCTGTCGGCCAAGGTCTGCTGAATCTCCTGGTTGCTAAACCATGTTAACTCCCCTTCTCACACCGACCTCTCTGTCCTGGTCCTCCACCGTTTTCAGAGTGAAGCCCCACACAAGCTGGAGGAAGAATACCTCATATTCTGCTGGATAGCTTGCAACCCAACGGTAAGAAATGGAATTCTCCAATTTCTGCTCTCTTTCCATGCCCTCACCACAATCCAGTGCTCATACATTTCTCCCACCATCGCCCACCTTCCCAGTCACCCTGCCCTTTCCTCTCCTTCAAACACTCATCTCACATCCCCAAGTCCAATATTTCCCTTTTATCACCCCCTCTTTCCCCTTCTGTCCCCTTCAACACATATCAGTTCCTCCACCTTTACATTTAATTCCTCATCTTTTTGTCTGACACCCTTTTGTGTCCTTTTCATCTCTAGACTTTCTCACTTACAGTGCCCTCCGTAATGTTTGGGACAAAGACCCATCATTATTTATTTGCCTCTGTACTCCACAATTTGAGATTTGTAATTTTTAAAAATCACATGTGGTTAAAGTGCACATTGTCAGATTATATTAAAGGGTATTTTTATACATTTTGGTTTCACCATGTAGAAATTACAGCTGTGTTTATACATAGTCCCCCCATTTCAGGGCACCATAATATTTGGGACACATGGCTTCACAGGCGTTTGTAATTGCTCAGGTGTGTTTAAATGCCTCCTTAATGCAGATATAAGAGAGCTCTCAGCACCTAGTCTTTCCTCCAGTCTTTCCATCACCTTTGGAGACTTTTATTGCTGTTTATCAACATGAGGACCAAAGTTGTGTCAATGAAAGTCAATGAAGCCCTTATGAGACTGAGAAACAAGAATAAAACAGCCAAAAGTTAGGCTTACCAAAATCAACTGTTTGTTACATAATTTAGAAGAAAGAGAGTACTGGTGAGCTTACTAATCGCAAAGGGACTGGCAGGCCAAGGAAGACCTCCACAGCTGATGACAGAAGAATTCTCTCCATAATAAAGAAAAATCCCCAAACACCTGTCTGACAGATCAGAAACACTCTTCAAGAATCAGGTGTGGATTTGTCAATGACCACTGTCCGCAGAAGACTTCATGAACAGAAATACAGAGGCTACACTGCAAGATGCAAACTACTGGTTAGCCACACAAATAAGATGGCCGGGTTACAGTTTGCCAAGAAGTACTTAAAAGAGCAATTGCCGTTCTAGAAAAGGGTCTTGTGGACAGATGAGATGAAGATTAACTTATATCAGAGTGATGGCAAGAGCAAAGTATGGAGGAGAGAAGGAACTGCCCAAGATTCAAAGCATACCACCTCATCTGTGAAACACGGTGGTGGGGGTGTTATGGCCTGGGCATGTATGGCTGCTGAAGGTACTGGCTCACTTATCTTCATTGTTGATACAACTGCTGAAGGTAGTAGCATAATGAATTCTGAAGTGTATAGACACATCCTATTTGCTCTAGTTCAAACAAATGCCTCAAAACTCATTGGCTGGCGGTTCATTCTGCAGCAAGACAATGATCCCAAACAGGAGTTTTTCAAAGCTAAAATATTATCAATTTTTGAGTGGCCAAGTTAATCACCCAATCTGAACCCAATTGAGCATGCCTTTTATATGCTGAAGAGAAAACTGAAGGGGACTAGCCCCCAAAACAAGCATAAGCTAAAGATGCATCACCAGAGAAGACACCCAGCAACTGGTGATGTCCAATGGATCGCAGACTTCAAGCAGTCATTGCATGCAAAGGATATGCAACAAAATACTAAACATTACTACTTTCTACTAGGAGGGCACTGTATACCACCCACCTGCTAAACAACAAACCCCACCTCACTTCATGCCTATCCAAATGTCTTTTATATGCCACAAACATATCTGCTTCAACCCTCACCTCAACCCTATTATTTGAGGAAAAGATTCTGACTGTCTACCCTATCTATGCCTCTCTTTATGTTACAAACTCTATCAGGTCTGTCAGTTCTCCCCACAACATCCGGCGTTCCAGAGAAAACAATCCAAGCCTCTCCAACCACTCCCTGTACCCAATACTCCTTGTCCCAGGCATCAGTCTGATAAAACCCCTGCGTACCCACTCCAAAGCTTCCACATCACTCTTGTAATGGGGCAACTAGAACTGAACACAATACTCCAAATGCAGCCTATCAAAAGTCCTATAAAGCTGCATCATGACTTTCTAACTCTTATACTCAATGGCCCGACATAAGAAAGCTTCTTTGGATCGGCATATAGATAGGCAGGGGATTTTGTACACTGATGAAAGCAATAACTGATGTTCTTGGCATCATGTTCGGCACAGACATTGTGGGCCAAGGCACTTGTTCTTGTGCTGTATTATACTGTGCTGTTATATGTTCTATTATTCAAGGATTCCAACGATCAACGTCAACCTGCTGAGATTATCAGAAACCATTCTAACTGCATCAATTACAAAAATACCCACACTTCAAACAAGGTAACAGTTAATACTGCAAATACTTGAACATTAAAGGCAAAGGAAATGAACTTCACAACATCACTGTTGCTGATGTAAATTGACATATTGTAACATTGAAAATCAGTTTGTTTTGAATTGATCCCAGCCATAATAACATTACAAATATGCCAATTAGAGCAAATACAACTTTCATTCGGAGTGACATTACAAGTTAAAAGCATCAAATGTCAAGGCCACTGTTTGATGAACGACTAAATGCAGCAGTAAACCAATCTCTATGGAATGGAGTGGTGCTGAAGTCCAGGAGGTTATCTTCCACAGGGAGATAGATACCAGCTCTCATCAGTTGTGTGCTCTCAATTCTTTCATATCAGAGATTGTACTGTTTCAAAAATGAGAGAGAAAAATTCTGAAAAAATTCAGATTACAAGAGAGACAAAAGTTGAAAAGCTAAAAGCAACCAGGAGGAAACAATGCATTAAAAAAAAACTCATAACAGTTTTACTGCTTCAGTGAAGAGGATCTGACAGCAAATCTAGAATCTAGTTCGAGATAAAAATGTAATCTGATAACATAAACAAACAAAGTGGCTGCGCCTTTGTCAATGCATTGCTGTGCTTCCTTGATGAACAGTAATCTAGTCATTATGAATAATACCTATTGTTGTAGGAAGTTACTGCTGCAGACTAAAAGCCTTGCAATATACTGAACCAGTGGTCTCACTTGTTTCTTCTTTCTATATATATTTTATTTCCACTAAAAAAGTATTTCTCTCTTTTATCTTTATACTTAAAGTAGAAACCAGAAACGTACACCACAGGACAAGCCCTTTGACTCACAATGTCCATGCCCAACATGATGCCAAGCTAACTAATCTCCTCTGCTTGGATCCATATCGTTCCATTCCCTGGTTATCCAGGTGCCAATTTAAAAGCCTCGGAAACAACGACTCTATCATATCTGCCTCCACCCCCCCCCCCCCGGCTGTACTTTCCAGTCACTTCTCCTCCTTCTGTCCGTCTCCCCCCTCCCCCTACAATCAGTCTGAAGAAGGGTCCCAGTCCGAAATGTCACCCATTCATGTTCGCCAGAGATTCTGCCCAACCCGCTGAGTTACTCCAGCACTCTGTGTCTTATTCTGGTAAACTTGCACTCTTCCCAAAGCCTCTTATACGTCCTGTAATGGGCTGACCAGAACTATACGCAATACTCCAAATGCAGCCTAACCAGTCCAATAAAACTGCATTAAGACTTCCTGACTCTGTGCTAAATGCCCTGAACAATGAAGGCATGCATACCATACATGTAGGAATGAACTGCAGATGCTGATTTACACCAAAAACAGACACAAAATGTTGGAGGAACTCAGAGGGACAGGCAGCACGCTGGAGAGACAGAATGGGGAACATTTTGGATCGAGACCCATCTTCAGACTGAGAATCAGGGGAGAGGGAGTCTAAAATATATGGAGGGGTAAGGTGTGAAAACAACAGATCAAAGCAGATGGTGATCAAGGAAATATAGAATGGTTCATTGTTTCTAGAGCTCTAGGGGCTAGTGGAGTCAAGGGGTATGGGGGGAAGGCAGGAACGGGGTATTGATTGGGGGCGATCAGCCATGATCACAATGAATGGCGGTGCTGGCTCGAAGGGCCGAATGGCCTCCTCCTGCACATATTTTCTATGTTTATCTATGTTTCTATGGCTGAGGGGAAGGTCTAGAGGTCAGACAGCGAGGCATACTGATCTCTAGACTGTCTATCTTCAAGATAAACCATGCACCTTCTTTACCTTTCTATTTACTTGTGTTGCCACTTTCAGGAAGCTATGGACTTGCGTCCTCTGTACATTAATCCTATCAAGGCCTTTGCCATTAACTGTATATTTTCCCCCTAAACTCAACCTCCCAAGGTGCAACACCTCACTCTTGCCCAGATTAAACTCCACCTGCCAATTCTCTGTCCACTTTTGTAGCTGCTCTTGATCCTGCTGTATTATTTGACAGTCTTCTATACAGTCCACAACTTCAGCAACCTTGGTGTCATCTGCAACCTTACTAAGCAACACATTAAATTTACATCCAAGTCATTTATGTGTAAAACTAACAACAGAGGTCCCAGCAGACATCCCTGTGGAACTCTGTGGTAGACAGCCAGAACCTTTTCCCCAGGGTGGAAATAACTAATTCTAGAGGACTTAGCTTTAAGGTGAGAAGGGGCAAAGTTTAAATGAGATGTGCTGGGCTTGTCTTTGTTTTACAGGGTGTTTTACATGCTGCAGGGGATGGTGGTGGAGGCAAATACGAAGGCATTGAAGAGACTTTTCAATAGGCACATGGATATGCAGGGAATGGTGGGATATGTAATATGTGCAGGCAGATGAGGGCTGGTCTTGGCATTATGTTCAACACAGACATTGTGGGTCGAAGGGCCTGCTCCTGTGCTGTACTCATCTTTATTCTATGCCTCCACTGGTGAGACATTCAGACCAAACACCCTCCAATGGTGCGTTATTGTCAAATGCATAGTGAATTATTTGTTTTGCATACAGTTCAGTATAATTGCCACACCAAAACACTAACCCAATTGGCAAAGTAGATAGTTCACTGAGACCGCATGCATGAGGCTCCAGTTTGGCACCATTCCAAAGTCCAGTCCGGTCCACGCTCCAGGTCTTCTAGATCCAGGCGAGCTCCAGGCTGCTGCAGGGCCTCCAGCCCTCGCCATCTTGATCGTCCAGCGAACCGTCATCCCTCTCCACACCCATCCACCGGGCGTTCCTCCCACAGCCATCCTTGAGGGTGTGTGAAGCCCAGACCCTGGTTCAGTCTCCTGCCAGCCTCGCCCCTCGCACCTGTCATCACCGGCTGCTCCCTGCTCTCTAGTCCTCAGTGTACGAGCAGGGGCCGGCATGGCAGCCTCCCTCTACAGGTCTTGGCCCACCCAGTCTTCTGCCACAACCTCATCGTCTATTTAGTAACCCAGTTATGAACTCACACAAACAAGGCCCTGTGAATCCCATGTATTTTAATCTCCTGGATCAGCCTACAATGGCAGACAAATGCCTTAGTAAAATCCAACGTAGACAACATCCATCACCGTGCCCTCATCGATCAACTTCGTCATCTCATAAAACTCAATCAACTTAGTAAGACATAACCTACCACGTATAAAGCCATGCTGAATCTCACCTGACCCACCAGCCGTGGGTACACTTGTACCAACAGTTACTGTGGCAATCAGAAGATCATTCTTCCTTCGAGTGAATCCACAGAAAACAATCGCCCCGGATGGAGTTCCGGCTGCATCCTCAGGACTAGTGCAAATCAGCTGGCAGAAGTATTCACTGACATATTTGACCTCTCACTACTCCTTTCTGGGGTCCCCACCTGTTTCGAGAAGACCATGATCACCCTGGTGCCAAAGAAAAGTAAGGTAGCGCACTTTAGTGACTACCGTCCACTGGCTCTGACATCCACCATCACTTTAAGAAACTGGTGGTGGTGGACATTAACTCCAGCCTCCCACGCAGTCTTGATCTACTACAGTTTGCCTACCATTGCAACAGGTCCACCCCAGATGCCATCTTCCTGGACCTAAACTCATCTCTTGAACACCTATACAAAAACTCCTATGTTAGACTCCTATTTATCAACTATAGCTCTGCCGACAACACCACATTCCCATCCAAACTCATCTCCAAACTCCTGGACCTAGGAGTCAGCTTTCCCCTCAGCCAATGGATCCTCGAGTTTCTGACCCACAGACCATAAGCAGTGAGGATGGTTGACAACACATCCTGGACAATAATTCTCAACACTGGCCCACTTGGATGCGTTCTCAGTCCCCAACTATACTCTGTGTGCACTCACAGCTGTACGGCCAAATTCGGCTCTAACTCTACAAGTTTGCAAAAGCATTGCCTATGCATGTTCTCCGGAGATGCTGCCTGACTCGCTGAGTTACTCCAGCACTTTGTGTCTTTTTTGTCAACTAGCATCAGCAGTTCCGTGTGCCATGTCTTGCATATTAGCAAGCCCCTGATCTCACTGTCCTTCATGTCTTTCTCCTTGGCGAATGCAGATGCAAAGTACTTGTTTCGTATCTCGCCTATATCCTCTAACTCCAAGCGCAATTCCCTCCTTTATCCTTAGCGGTCCTACCTTCTCCCTAAATAACCTATAGTATTTAATTTAGGAAAAAAAAGCCTTGGAATTGTCTTTAATCCGACTCTTAGGGGCCTTCTAATCACCCGCGAGTTATTTCATAATTGCTTTTATGTTCCTCAAAGGGTGATTTTATCTTCATAAACCTTGCATACATTTCCTTTTTCTTCTTGACTAAATTTACAACCTCTTTCGTCATTCAAGATCCCTTTATCTTGCCATTCTTATCCCTCCTCCATACTGGAATATACCGGACCTGAACTTTGATCAACTGGCCTTTAAACTCCCTCGTGTCAGATGCTGACTTACCTAATAACTACTCCTCCCAAATCCCTCTCCTTGCTAATAACGTGATTAATCTGCCTTATCACATTCTGTACCTTCCCCCCAGGTCCAGACTTACCCCTAGTCAAAGCTATCTAAACATTTATAAAGTTGTGATCACTATCCCCAAATTGCTCTTGCACTGAGCCACCAGTCAACCAGCCAAGCTCTTTCCCAATACAAGGTCCAGTATGGTCGCTCCACAAGTTGTACCATGTCTGAAGAAGTGTCTCAATCCAAAATGTTACCTGTCCATGTTCTCCAGTGATGATGCCTGACCTACTGAGTTACTCCAGCACTTTGTGTCCCTTTTGTGCATTCACCAGCATCAACAGTCCTTTGTTTTTGTAGTATCCACATAATGTTTCTAGGAAACCTTCATGGATACACCTCACAAATTCTGCATTTTGCACTAAATACTGTAGGTCCCGGTTAATAGTGGGGAAGTTCAAGTCACCCACTACAACAACCTTATCGCTTTTGTATCTTTCAGTTATCTGTCTACATAACGGTTCCACTCTCTCCTGCTGGCTAATGAATCGTGGGGGGGGGGGGGGGGGTCCACCCCTCTATAACTTCTCTCTATGATGCTCTCACACCCCTGGGTGATCCGAGGTCATCCAGATGCAGCTCTAGTTCACTAACATACCACAAAAGGTGTTGCAGCTGATCACACTTCCTGCAGGTACACTCTTCAGGGATGCTGGAAGTGCCCTGACTTCTAACATCCTGCAGGAGGAGCATCCCATGATCCCACCTGCCATCTTTACTGCCCTAATACCAGGGATGAAAAAAAATCACACACAGAATATAGACCATGCCCTAACCTGACCTCAACCTCAGTGATGCCTCCTCGCCGAAGCCACTTGAGACAAGGCCACAGCACTAGCCCTTAACAATGCCTTGCCAAAGGCTCAGCACTTACCCTCAATGAAGCCTGGAGCTAAGGCCTCAACACACCCTCAATGAAGCCTCGAGCCAAGGCATCGACACACCCTCAATGAAGCCTCGAGCCAAGGCCTCAACACACCCCCAATTAAGCCTCGAGCCAAGGCCTCGACACCCTCAATGAAGCCTCAAGCCAAGGCCTCGACACCCTCAATGAAGCCTCAAGCCAAGGTCTCAGCACTTACTTCAACAAAGCACCTGGCCTCAATACAGCCTCCCTCCCAACATGGCCGCTCCCAAGAGGCTGCTCTGCCACATCTTTACTTCTTATTGGCTGGTGGGCCTCTCAATGATCAAATCTAATTGCTCCCTCTTAAAATGTTCCACTGCTTCACGGAGCTTGAGATCGACTGTCTCCACACATCCAACGGCTCCCTTTATAAACCTCCCGCTGCTTCACAGAGCTCGATGTTGATTCAATATCTGCAACCTTTCCTCTTCAGTTTGTATCCCGGATGGATTTCAATTTAGTTTCTTCTTTAAAACTGTCAGTTTTGTTGCTGCACTATTTAAATTGGACATTGTGCTGCAATAGTCAACTATCAAGAAAATACTGTAAAAGAGACAATACCTCATCTTTGCTGTTCTGAACATGATAACACACAGAATAAAAATAAACTGACTGTTGCCAATGGCAATTTACGTGATAAGGTATATTTTTTATTCATTCAATTAGCCCTGGTCTTCATACTGGAACAATGTGGGGTGGGTTTTTTTTTGGGGGGGGGGTTGATAGCAGTCAGTATACTGCACACATTATGCAGATTCTTGTCTAAAGAAATTACCAATGTTGAATGATATACTGCAGAATACATTTTAAGTAACACAAACATTTCCCCACTTATACAAGACATGTTCTGAGAATGTAAATCTCATTACATTTATAGATGTGTAAATCTCTTCCTGATCTTTTCTATTAAGGTGAAGATTCGGGGAAATATTGTTATTGTGAAAAAATACATGTGGCTCTTTCTTCACAAAGAAGTGCCAAAATAAACAAAATAATCAAATCTATTTTAATGTTTGAAGCCATTCTCAGATTATTAGACTCGCCCCCCTGAAGACCATGTGACACTACAAAACATCAAAGATGGAATTAAAGAATAATGTCTAACAGTCCAGTAAATGACCGCAAAGGTCTATTCCTGAATTGTCTCCCATGCCGAAAGAAAAACAGACCTAACATTGAGAACTCTAACTGAAAGTGTGCGATGGAAAACAGCTCAAGTTTAACTACAACGTTTCTGCACTTATTTTGTTAAAGAGGAAAATTCTGGTGCCAATATGGATTAAAGGTACGGCTCAATTTAACTTCATTCATAAGCAGATTATGTTTTGATGAAAAAGCTTTGTAATTAGCATTAATTGATTGTGTTTTTATTGCTGTCAAATAAACCATTCATTAGGAATTTATTTAAAATCTGATTTTTAAATTTCTTCATTTTTGAGATATTGGAAGGCCAAGATTTATTATCCATCTTTGTTACCCTTGAAACTTTCTCTATACAATTAGATTTAGAAGGATGAGGGGGTATCTTATAGAAACATATAAAATTATAAAAGGACTGGACAAGCTAGATGCAGGAAAAATTTTCCCAATGTTGGGCGAGTCCAGAACCAGGGGCCACAGTCTTAGAATAAAGGGGAGGTCATTTAAGACTGAGGTGAGAAAAAAACGTTTTCACCCAGAGAGTTGTGAATTTATGGAATTCCCTGCCACAGAGGGCAATGGAGGCCAAGTCACTGGATGGATTTAAGAGAGAGTTAGAGCTCTAGGGGCTAGTGGAGTCAAGGGATATGGGGAGGGCAGGCACGGGTTATTGATAGGGGACGATCAGCCATGATTAAATGGCCTCCTCCTGCACCTATTTTCTATGTTTCTATGTTTCTATGTAATTACATTAGTAGAAGGTAAAATTAAGCCGGGTGGAAAATGAACAGTCTACCAAATGACACTCCACCAAAATAGCAGGTTCTATCATTCTTTGGTAATTGTTATAACTGCTAAGAGATGTGCCATGGTAGACACAAAATGCTGGAGTAACTCAGCGGGACAGGCAGCATCTCTGGAGAGAAGGAATGGGTGATGTTTCGGGTCGAGACCCTTCTTCAGACTGATCAGTCTGAAGAAGGGCTCGACCCGAAACGTCACCCGTTCTTTCTCTCCAGAGATGCTGCTTGTCCCGCTGAGTTACTCCAGCATTTTGTGTCTATCTTCAATTTAAACCAGCATCTGCAGTTCCTTCCTACACAAGAAATGTGCCATGTTAGCTAAGATTCCAACAAGATTTCTCTAGAGACTTGGGAGAAGTAAGCGATTCAGGATGAAACAGGCTTCAGAAACAATTCTGTACAGCAAAATAGAAAGTTCTTTGAAAGTATGTTGCATTTGTAGAGGTGGATTGATAGCAAAAGTGAGGGTGATGCTATAAGCATCTTGAAAATATGGTTGCAATGTGACCTAGGTCGGGAATTCAGGATAACATTGTTTGAAAAATTACGAAAAATGCAAAAGGAGGTGGGGTTACCTGATAAAACATAAGATGAAGACAATAGAAAGAAAGAATCATCGATCAGAAAATTAATTAATAAGTTAGGGAAGTATTAAGCAATATCGAGGGACAGAAAATGTTGATGCAAGTTATCTATAAACCCCCAAACAACAGAGATAATGTACAATGCAGTCCATCTGGAAACTAGAAGAGCATTTAACAAGGTCAATGTGCTTTGATCAGGCAGACCAAAGTAGCTGTAATATGTAGTGGATACATTGGAATACACAAGTTAGAATTCTCAATAAATATGTTAAAGAACCAACAGCCTATTTTAAGAATAATACTGAACAATGAGAAAGGGCTAGTAAGAACCAGGTTGGTAAGCCAAACAGAACCAAAGTGATTATTTAGTTCAATCTGTCATCAGATTCTTAAATTTAAACAAAGCAATTACAAAATATTAGAGAGGAGTTGATTATGATAGGCTGAGAAACTATTAAAACTTTGACACCAGGCAGGTAATTAGCAAGTTCTTTAATTAATTAAATTAATCAATTAATTAATCATTTAATTAATTAATTAATTGACTGATTGATTGATTAAATTAATTTAATTAAAGTAATTAGCAGATTGATTGCAATTAACATACCACATTTTTGGGCCATAAAAGCCCAAAACAGGAAGAGTGGTCAAAATATAACAAACCAGCTGATATTAAAGACCCAGAAACATGCAAAACATCTCCCAGAAAAATGAGGAGAGCAGGTGTAGAGACGACGAGAAGCTGAAAAAAATGAATGGGATTCAAGACTGTTAAATACTGAAGACCGGCATCGCAAGATTTTGAAGAAGAGTTCTGTGGAAACATTAGAGACAGTCACCTTCCAAAAGGTTCCCAATAGACAATAGGTGCAGGAGTAGGCCATTCGGCCCTTCAAGCCTGCACCGCCATTCAATGTGATCATGGCGGATCATCCCCAATCAGTACCCCGTTCCTACCTTCTCCCCATATCCCCTGACTCCACTATTTTTAAGAGCCCTATCTAGCTCTCTCTTGAAAGCATCCAGAGAACCAGCCTCCACCGCCCTCTGAGGCAGAGAATTCCACAGACTCACCACTCTCTGTGAGAAAAAGTGTTTCCTCGTCTCCGTTCTAAATGGCTTACCCCTTATTCTTAAACTGTGGCCCCTGGTTCTGCACTCCCCCAACATCGGGAACATGTTTCCTGCCTCTAGCGTGTCCAAGCCCTTAACAATCTTATATGTTTCAATGAGATTGCCTCTCATCCTAAATTCCAGAGTATACAAGCCCAGCTGCTCCAGAAGGCATATGACAGCCCCGCCATCCCGGGAATTAACCTTGTAGACCATTACACCATTAATCCATGACAGAATGGTCCCAACAACAATGCAAGTTCCAAATGTAACCTCAACAATTTGGAAATACAGACGCTCCCCAACTTATGTAAGGGTTATGTCCCGCAAATCCTTGTGCAAGTCAGCAACGGAAGTCCTACTATGCACACGTAAATTTACTATTCGCTGTGGAGGCCACTGGGGAGCTCCGACGTGGAGACCACAGGGGAGCTCAGATGTGCAAACCACAGGGGAGCTCAGACACAGAGACCACAGGGGGAGCTCCATGTCAGGGATCACGGTGAGAGCTCCTACATGGAGACCACAGGGGAGCACCGACACAGAGATCACGGGGGAGCTCCATGTCAGGGACCACGGGGGAGCTCCATGTCAGGAACCACGGTGGGAGCTCCTACATGGAGACCACAGGGGAGCACCGACACAGAGATCACGGGGGAGCTCCATGTCAGGGACCACGGTGGGAGCTCCAACGTGGAGACCACGGGGGCATCAGTTGGCTTAAAGAATTGTTCAGGTAAGTGTGAATTTACGTAAGTCGCTAGGAGTGCCTGCAAAGGGGAGAAAAACAGAAGTGCAAAGTGGCTTTCTTACATCAGTCACAGAAAAAATACTAGATTACATTTAAGGAGAAAGAATGGGACATCCATAATTCGGCAGAGTCAAATTGAATTCATGGAAGGGAAATTATGTTTGACAAATCCATTAGAGATGTTTGAGACTGCAATTAGCAGAACAGATGAGGACAAACAAGTGGATGTGATCATATTTAGCCTTTCATATATTAATTGATATATTAATTACAAACTGTCTACTAATTAGCTCAATATTTAGCCACACAAAAGATTAAAGAAGCAACAACCGTATATATGGATCAACTGGAAAAGTGGGCAAGGGAAATAGCAGATGGAATTTAGTTGTTCTGTGCCATCCAGTCAGTTGAAAGACAACACATGATTACAATTGAGCCATTTACAGTGTACAGATACATGATAAGGGAATATTGTTTAGTGCAAGGTAAAGCCAGTCAAAGTCCGATCAAAGATATTTAACTCCGACAAGTGCAAATGGATGTATTTCAGGAAATAAACAAGGACCGGACATGCTCAGATGGTGCCAGGCACAGGAAAGTGTTGTTGCACAGAAGGACCTTGGGATATAAGTACACAATTCCCTGAGGTAGAAAGGGTGGTGGTGATGGTGGGATGGTGAGCAAGTCGTATTGCAGGTTTGCCTTCCTCAGACAAAACACTGAGTATACAGTCTGGGACGCCAAATTATTGTAGAACAAAACATTTGTTATACTGCAAATAGACATAAAAATGCTGGAGTAACTCAGCGGGACAGGCAGCATCTCTGGAGAAAAGAAATGGGTAACGTATATCGCCAGGGGGGTGCCGACGATGGCAGCTTTGCCAACAGTCTGTCTGTCTTTTTGTCTTTTTTTGTTATTTTTAGTCTGTTTTAAAAGCTTGTGTTAATGTTCTCTGGTTTGTTTTATGTGGGGGTCGGGGGAAACTTTTTTTCAATCTCTTACCTTGCCGGAGATGTGATTGTTTTCCGGATAGTATATCCGCTTGCTCTGCGGCCTAACATCATGCAGCTGGATGCCTTGCTCGGGACTGACTTTGAGCCCCACCGCGGGGCCGTGGACTTATCATAAGAGCCGATCCATTGCCTGGGATCGACGGATTCAAACATCGTGGAGCTCGCAGTCTCGGGTAGAGACCGATGTCGGGAGCTCCAAAGATGCAGGAGGTTTCGACCAGCCCCGACCCGGGGTCAGATCGCACGGCGTGGGGGAGCTGAGATTCCCCCCCAATGTAGGAGCTTGATCGCCCCGACGAGAAGGGCCCGAACACCGCCGGCTACGGGAGCCAAGATCGCTCCGTCAACGGAAGACTCGAGGCCCCCGACTGCGGGAGGACAAAGAAGGGAAGAGATTGAACTTTTTATCGCCTTCCATCACAGTGAGGAATGTGGAGGAGTCACTGTGGTGGATGTTTATGTTAAAATGTATTTTGTGTGTTCTGTTGCTGGCTATTGGTATGACTGTATGGCAAATGAAATTACTTGTATGTTGCAAAACATACTTAGCTAATAAAGTATTATTATGATTATGATTCTGGTCGAGACCTTTCTTCAGACTGTTGTCAGGAGAGAGGGAGATACATAGACTAGGAAGAGTAAAGTGTGAAAATAGAACAAAAGGAATGGAGATCAAGGAACGTGTAGAATAGATCATTGTTAGCTGGGAGAAGGTAACATCAAAGCAAGCAGAGATAAAATGTAGTCGGAGACAGTAAGACTGGTCGGAGAACTGGGAAGGGGAAGGGATGGTGAGAGAGGGAAAGCAAGGGTTACTTGAAGTTAGAGAAGTCAATGTTCATACTACTGGGGTGTAAGCTGCCCAAGCTAAATATAAGGTGCTGTTCCTCCAATTTGTGTTTGGCCTCACTCTGACAATGGAGGAGGCCCAGGACAGAAAGGTCAGTATGGGAATGGGAGGGAGAGTTAAAGTGTTTAGAAACTGGGAGATCAGGTAGGTTTAGGCATTCGTTATACTGCACTTGGAGAACTGTATCTGGTCACGATACAACAGGAAGAATACTATTACACTAGATTTTGTAGAAAAAATATCACAAGTATGTGGCCTGGATTGGAGAACTTGAGATGCAACTACAGGTTGACTAGGCTGGCTTGTTTTGCCAGATAGCCAGTGCCTGTTTCCCCATGGGGCATGTAAAACTAGTGGGCAAATATTTAAGGAGGTTTAATGGAGATCGGAAGGGTAAACAGAAAGTTGGTATCTGGAATGAGCTGCCTGAGGAGGTGGTGGAGGCAGGAAAAGTAACAACATCCAAGAGGCATCTGGACAGGTACTTCAATGAGGAAGACAGGGAGGAATAGGAAATTAATGCAGGCAAGTGGAATTAGTATAGATTAGCATGGTGGTTGGCATGGACGCAGTGGGCCGAAGGGCTGTTTCTATGCTGCATAACTACAACTCCATGACAACAAGGAAATGTGGGCAGAATTAGTGGGTCTCTGACAAAGAGATTGTTAAACAAATTAGAGTGTGTATTACTGGGGAGTAATTGAGAATAGACTGGCAGGTAGAAAGCAAAGAGCAGGATAGAGAGGTTATTTTTGAGTTGCTGGGCTATTACTTGTAGGGTGCTTCTCATAATCAGCTGTCACCATCCATATCAAATCATTCGGATATTATCTTGATCCATTCATCCAAGTTTACTGATGATGCAAAACTGGGTGGCAGCTCAAATTGGAAGGAGGATGCAGAATGGGATTCAAGGGGTTATAACAAGGCTAAATGAATAGCGAGGACATGGCAGGTGTAATAGAAAGTGAAAACAATTATTTCATCCATTTTGAATAAAGGAGGGACATTTATTTGTGAAATGGGGAATGATTGAAAGAAGTTCGAGGAGACCTAAGGTGTTCTTGTACAAGAATCACTGGAAGCTAACCTGCAAGTACAACAACAAGTTAGTAAGGTTTAGAATTAAGATACAGCGTGGAAACAGGCCCTTCGGCTCGTCGGGTCAACGCAAAACATTGATCACCCGTACACTAGTTCTATCGTAGACACTATGGACAATTTACAGATGCCAATTAACATAGAACGTGTATGTCTTTGGAATGTGGGAGGAAACCAGAGCACCCGGAGAAAAGCCACGTGGTCACAAAGAGAATGTACTAACTCCGTACAGAGAGCACCCACAGTCAGGATTGAACCAGGGTCTCTGGCGCTGTCAAGCAGCAACTCTACCATGTATTTTGTCTTGTGGGTTGAAAAGTGCTTCCTAATCCTGATCATGAGTGTCCCAGCTCTGATCATAAAATCATGCTGTCATCATCTTGAAACCTCTGCTTTTCTCAAAAAGGTGTACCCTCCCGATGCTGCTATCATCATCATGAATTACTGTTGCAACGTCCTCGTTAGTGGAGAGCTTTTCTTATCATATGGTGACAAGAACCGTGGATTATACTGCAAGCGTGGTCTTGCCAAGGGTCAATACAAATTTGCAATTCATCTAGAAGCAAACATCACAGCTTTGTTTCCATCTTTAAAAAAAATCTCAAACTGTGCTGTCATTCTTTCATTCCTTATATTTTCATCATATTACCTTGGCAGTACATAAACGCTATTCCTCTTCACAAAATGCATAGCCACAAATTCACTGAAGCTATTATGCAAACAATTCTGCAAATTTATTAAAAATTCTTCTTGTGTTGGGTCTCCATCTCCCCAATTTTATATAGTCTACAAATGTTGTGCTTCTGACACCCAAGTTTAAATAATTACATTAGATTGCAGCGATTTAGTTTAGCTTAGAACTACAGCATGGAAACGGGCCCTTCAGCCCACCAAGTCCACACCGACCATCTGGTCACACTAGTTTTATGTTATCCCATTTTATAGGCAATAGACAATAGGTGCAGGAGTAGGCCATTCGGCCCTTCGAGCCAGCACCGCCATTCAATGTGATCATGCCTGATCATCCCCAATCAGTACCCCGTTCCTGCCTTCTCCCCATATCCCCTGACTCCGCTATTTTTAAGAGCCCTATCTAACTCTCTCTTGAAAGTATCCAGAGAACCGGCCTCCACCGCCCTCTGAGGCAGAGAATTCCACAGACTCACAACTCTCGGTGTGAAAAAGTGTTTCCTCATCTCCGTTCTAAATGGCTTACCCCTTATTCTTAAACTGTGGCCCCTGGTTCTGGACTCCGCCAACATTTTCTACACACTGGGGATAATTTACAGCAGCCAATTAACCTCCAAGCCCGAATGTCTTTGGGATGTTAGAGGAAACCCAGCGGATGTCTACGTGGTCACAGAGGGAATGTACAATATCCTGACAGACTGCCCCAGAGGTCAGGACCGAACCAAGGTCTCTGGCGCTGTGAGGCAGAAGCTTTACCAGCTGCGCTACTGTGACACCCATTCTACATTAACCTGTTCAGGCTCTTCCAAATTGTCACCAAAAATAGACATAAAATGCTGGAATAACTCAGTAGGTCAGGCAGCATCTCTGGAGAACAAGGAGAGGTGATGTTTTGGGACGGGACCCTTCTTCAGACTGATTGAAATGGAGGGTGGGGTAATTAGAAGCAAGAAAAGATTGCTTTTCCCCCTCCGCCACAATCAGTCTGAAGAGGGGTCCCAAACCAAAACGCCACCCATCCATGTTCTCCAGAGATGCTGCCTGACCTACTGAGTTACTCCAGCATTTTATGTCCATCTTTGGTACAAACAGCATTTGCAGTTCCTTTTTATTACAGTTAATTGTTACCCTTGATCTTTATGTCTCTGCTTGTTGCTTTGTAGCTAGTTATTGCCTTTCTGAATAGAAATGATTAAACCCTAAGTCATGGGTATTGCATGCTATATCTTACTGAAGACCAAAATGTCATTGAACATCCACTTTTCCTTGATATTTTCAGATAGCCAGTCAAATCTGTCTTACCTATTGAAATCCCTGTTGGCTATGCTTAATTATGTTTTCAGTATCCAACTGCTTTTCTACTATATCTTTTGAGGAAAAACTGAGATTCCATTATTCTTTCCTAACAGTAGTATGAAGGTAACGGATCTATAACACCAAATTCTATATGGCATCAATTAGCAAATAATTCCCAAAACGCTTCATAAAAGCATCACCAAATAAAGGGAATTTAAAATGCAGAAGGATATATCATGCAGACGACACCAAGCTAGAGTTGCTGCCTTACAGCGCCAGAGACCAGTTTGTATGTTCTCCCTGTGACCTGTGTGGCTTTTCTTCGGGTGCTCAGGTTTCCTCCCACACACCAAAGACATACAAGATTCTATGTGAATTGGCTTCGGTAAAAATGGTAAATTGTCAATAATGTGTGTGTAGGATAGCATTGGTGTTTGGGGACCGCTGATTGGCACAACTTGGTGAACCAAAGGGCCTGTTTCCGTACTGTATTTCTAAACTAAACTAAACCAGGGGCATTACTCAATCATGAATCAAATCAGGAGGCAAGGGGTGATGGGGATGAAACAGAACTTGGTGTGAGTTTGTACATGACAGCCGAGTTCGGAGCAATTTCCACTTTTTGAAGAGCTGGTACTACTACAACATTCAAAATACATTTGGACAGGTCCATGGATAGGAAAGGCTTAAAGGGATATGGGCCAAACATGGGCAGGTAGAACTAGCAAAGATAGGACAAATTGGTTGGCAAGGACAAGTTGGGCTTATGCTGTATGACTCTATCAGTACAACAAGGACTTGCAGTTGACAAAATGGGCAATTATTAAGATGCCATCGTCATTACAGCGTAGAAGGTATCCCTTTAGCCCATCAGGTCTGTGCTTCCTCTCCGTAATCATAGTCATGGACAATGAAACAGGCCCTTCGGCCCAACTCACTCATGCTGATTAAGATGCCCATCTAAGCTAGTCCTACTTGCCCACATTTGCACCATAAGCCATACAGGGATGACAATGTCCACTCTTCACATGATTTTCAAGAAAGAAGCTTCCGAGTGTCCCAGAAACAGGGCTCAAAGGAAACATCAACGTCAACAAGAAGCAAGAGTTTCAACTGTGGTTTGGTGGACCAAGCCACTCACTGGAAAGTGTGCAGCCCTTCCCGCATCTGAAAATGGGATCCTAGATTTGCTTAATGAGTTCCAAAGAAAACTCGCAATTAACTGATGTAGTAATTATAAGAAGAATAATGGCAGGTCAGCACAGATAGCAGCAAATTATGAGTCACAGGAGTCTGCCAATGCTGGTATCCAGAGTTGTAAACAAACTGCTGGAGAAACTGGGACAGGCGGCATCTATGGAGGTAAATGGACAGAAAACATTTCAGGTCAGGACCCTTGTTCAGATGAGGTTCTGCATAGTAGGCTACTCTGGAAGGTAGATCACATTGGGATTCAGGGAGAACTAGGCAACTGCATAGAAAATTGGCTTCATGGAAGGATGCAGTGAATGATGGTGTAAGGTTGCTTTTCGGACTGGAGGCCTGTAACTAGTGGTGTGCCTCAGGGTTCAGTGCTGGGCCCATTACCGTTTGTGGTTTATATCAACTATTTGGATGAGAATGTACAAGGCATGATTACTAAATTTGCAGATGACACTAAAGTAGATGGTATTTTGGATAGCAAAGGTGGCTTTCAAAGATTACAGCAGGATTTAATGCCAACCTGGGCAGGATGTCACAGTGAATGGTAGGGTTCTGGGGAGTGTTGCAAAGCAAAGGGATCCCGGAGTGCAGGTAGAGGGTTGCAGCTAAAAGGAGAGGTTGAATAAGCTTGGATTTTTTCACTGGAGTGTTGGAGGTTGAGGGGAGACTTGATAGAAGTATATAAAAATTATGAGAGGCAGAGACAGTCAGAACCTATAGAGCCAGAGTACATTTGTGTGGGCAAGTCTAGCCGAAGGATCTGTTTCCGTGCTGTATGACTCCAATAGATAGGTTGACATGCACAGTCTTTTCCTCAGGGTCAGAGAATCAAAGACAAGAGGGGCAAAATGTAATACAAAACTGAAGAGCAAATGTTTCACTCAGAGTTGGTGTCTATATGTGGAATGAGACCGATATTACAACAGCATTTAGAACATAGAATACAGCACAGGAACTGGCCCTTCAGCCCAGTGTCTATGCCAAACATGATGCCTAGTTAAACTGATCGCATCTGCCTGTACATGATCCATATCCCTATACTCCCTGCACTTTCATTGCCAATCTAAAGTCCTCTTAAATGCCACTATCTGCCTCCACCTGGCAATGCGTTCCATACCTCTGCCACTATCTGTGTAACAGACTTGTCCCCCACATCTCCATTGAACTATCCCCCCACCATGTGCCAGTTTTCCATGTAGGATTGGCGGTGAAAAATCATGGAATTAAAAGGATTGGACATCTTTATAGGGAAGGTATCTTTCTGTCATTTCAAGATTTACAACAGAATCATGGACTACACTCAAATAACTTTTTCAGATATTTACAAATTAGAGATTATGTTAAATCCAATACACAAGTTTATAGGACTAGGGAACCAGACATTCTTGATGAATGTTTGAATAAGCATCCTAACACTGAAAAATTAATAGCTTATATTTATAACATTCTCCTAAATAACGAGGTACCACCGATGGAACTATATAGACATAAATGGGAAAATGAGTTAGGTTATCCTATTACGAAAGATATTTGGGACGAAAGTTTACAACATATACATCAATGTTCGTTAAATGCCAGACATGCTTTAATACAATTTAAAGTCTTACACAGATTACATTACTACAAAATAAAACTAAACAGAATTTTCCCACATATTTCTCCTATATGTGATAAATGCCTGCATCTAGAGGCCAATTTAACACATACCTTTGCAAATTGTATAAAAATTAAAAATTACTGGACTGATATTTTTCAAATAATCTCTGAAGTTGTTAATACCAAATTGGCTCCAGACTCAAAATTAATAATACTTGGGATATCAGAACAAAGTTTAACACTCACAACAAGCCAAAGAAACTTCCTTGACTACAGTATAATAACTGGGAAAAAATTAATATTAAAATTCTGGAAAGGCCCTACAACCCCCACAATTAAAATGTGGATTGTGGAAATGTCGGAGACCCTACATCTAGAAAGAATTAGACTCGTCTTAATGGACAAGCAAGAACTTTTTGTTAAAATATGGGCTCCATTCATTGCCTATTTGAAGGGATAGAGTGGCCCAGCGCGAAAGCCCGACTGAAGCTTGAAGCTTGCCAATCTAAAGTCCTCTTAAATGCCACTATCTGCCTCCACCTGGCAATGCGTTCCATACCCCTGCCACTATCTGTGTAACAGACTTGTCCCCCACATCTCCATTGAACTATCCCCCCACCATCTGCCAGTTTTCCATGTAGGATTGGCGGTGAAGTGTTCATAGTGTCCTGAACTGTCCTGGGTCCCACAAGTAGATGATATCACAAAGAAAGCACGCCACGATTTCCTTGGAAGTTTAAAGAGATAGAATTTGGAGGCACAGAGTGGAAACAGGCCCTTTGGCCCATCAAGTCCACGTTGACTATCCACCACCCATTCACATTGGTTCCATGTATTCTTTTACATAGGTCAATGTTCTAACCAACAAACTCACATCTTTGAGATGTGGGAGGAAACCTGAGCACCCGGTGGAGAACTTGCAAACTTCACATAGACAGCACCCAATGTCAGGATCGAAAGGTTCTGACTATCTATGCCAGGGGTTTCCAACCTTTTTCATCCCGTTTACCCCAGGCAACTTTAATAGCACATAACAATGTTGTTTCACTTGAACAGCTAATGATGAACAGATACCAGAACCAAACACAGTCAGTCAATGAGAAAAAATATGCACAAATCCAGAATCAACAAATTTACCCCCTGGGTAGGTGAAATTTATCCCAGGCTGGGAACCTTTGGTCAATGCCTCTCATAATTTTATATACTTCTCTCGTCTCCCCTCAACCCCCGAAGTTCCAGAGAAAACAATCCAAGTTTATCTGCAGCTGAAACCCTCTAATCCAGGTAGCATTCTGATGAAAGCCTCAACAGCTTTCCTGCAAGGGGAGACCAGAACTGCACAATATACACCAAATGATACTTAGAAGACACTTGGACAGGTACATGGATAAGAAAGATCGAGAGAGATATGGGCCAAACGGGGAAATGCAACGAGCTTAGATGGAACATCTTGGTTGGCATAGGCGAGTTGGGCTGAAGGGCCTGTTTCCGTGCTATATAACTATGACTAATTGCTTTGATCTCTGTTCTTGCTGGAAAGAAGCAATGTGATAATCAAGAAAGGATCGGAATCAGAATTCTGCCGCATTTTTCTCATCTATTTTCAGCCACCAATAAAACTAATTCAGAATGTGAGCTTTGTGATGATTGAACCAATTGTAAAATCTTAACGGTGCAGTAAAAATCTTTATGACACAGGACAATAAATGAAGCTGAAATTATAGTGAAATGTGGCCCAACACTAATGATTTATATTATTTAATGAGACCCCGTTCAATAACAAATGGAGGCAAAAAAGTGAACTGAAAATTAGGAATTTAAAGACTTGAGAGAAATATTTTAGTCTACTTCAGTGTGTGTGTGTGTGTGTGTGTGTGTGTGTGTGTGTGTGTGTGTGTGTGTGTGTGTGTGTGTGTGTGTGGGTGTGTGTGTGTGTGTGTGTGTGTGGGGGGGGTGTGTGTGTGTGGGTGTGGGTGTGTGTGTGTGTGTGTGTGTGTGTGTGTGTGTGTGTGTGTGTGTGTGTGTGTGTGTGTGTGTGTGTGTGTGTGTGTGTGTGTGACTGCAGAAAATGTGTAGTATCTGTAGGCAGCTATATATATATGCATATACATATATATATATACACACATGTATATACACACACACACACACATATACATATATACGCGTGTGAGTATATATACACACATTGAACTTTTTTTCCTCTCGTTTATTATATTGTTTACAGTGTACTATTTTTACATCTTCTGTTGTGTTGCTGCAAGCAAGAATGTCATTATTCTATCTGGGACATATGACAATAATACACTCTTGAGTACAACTGACAATTAATATTGTTAAAGAAGGAACTGCAGATGCTGGAAAATCGAAGGTACACAAAAACTCAGCGGGTGCAGCAGCATCTATGGAGCGAAGGAAATAGGTAACGTTTCGGGCCGAAACCCTTCTTCAGACAATTAATGACAATTAATATTCCTCCATCTGCCGACTAGCAGCAACCAGAGAAGGACCACTTCTCTTAATATTTTAAACCAAAGTTAAAAACTGAAAGTAATCGGAACTTGTTTGAATAGCCATTTTCTGCAGTGACATTCCAGGCAGTTTCACAGGAGCATTTTCAGACAGAATTTTTGGTTTCCAGATAAGGGGATGTTTGGGCAATTGAAGGAGGTGAATTTTGGAATATCCCAGAAACAGGATTCCCCAACTGCAACAACAACTGGTGCTTGACTGTTTAAAAAAACAGCAGAAACAGGAAAGATTTGGAAATCGTAACCAGCTCAGATACATGGCCAAAGCTATTGACAGTGGAACAGTTCAGGGATAGTTAAGTCCACAATTGGAGTGAACATGTCTCAGATGGTTATAGGTCCGGCAGAGAGTACACCCGAGATAGTTACAGTTTAGTTTAATTTATTGTCAAGTGTACTGAGGTACAGTGAAAACCTTCTGACCTGTCAGCAGAAAGACAATACATGATTACAATCGAACCATTTACATTGTATAGATACATGATAAGGGAATAGCATTTAGTGCTGTAGGAATAGAGATTTAAAAGTGTGGAGCGATTGTAATATGTGACTGTAGATCTGCTTCTGTGGCTAGCAGGCAAATAGTAGCCTGGGCTGGGTGCCATCTTGGAATCCAAGGAGACCAAGCTTGGAATCTTGGAGACCAAGAAGGGCAAATCCGTGGAGGGATTTAAAAACATGATTGAGAATTACTGAAATGGCATTGATAACCAGAAACCACTGCACAGAGTATGTGAAGAGGTCCCATCCCAGCGTGTATGAAACTATGACCGCAGACCTGCTGGGGGTTACATGACAGACACCATCTCCAAGGATGCTCTGATGCGTACAGAGATAATGTGGAGCTTGGCTCAGAGATCATTGTACTCACATTTAAAGGTAACAACGACACGGGCAATCACTTCCGCAGATAAACTGAGGGTCAGCAGAAGGACATAGACTGTCATAAGTTAATACCCCGCTTCAGAAGGTTGCCAGGAAAAGGGATGGAATCGCTAGCTGGGATTTACAGCTCATTTCACAGACCAAAGAGAAAGGTTTTGGTCTTCCCAACACTTGCACAGCATGTTTTGGGAAGGAACTGCAGATGCTGGTTTACTCCGAAAATAGACACAAAATGCTGGAGTAACATCAGATGGTCAGACAGCATCTCTGAAGAAAAGGGATAGATGACATTTTGCGTCGAAACCCTTCTTCAGACTGAGTCAGGGGAAAGGGAAACGAGAGATATAGATGGTGGTGTAGAGAGACAGAGAACAAATGGATGAAAGATATGCAAAAAAGTAACAATGACAAAGAAAACAGGCGATTGTTAGCTGTGGCCTAGGTGAGATGGAGTACTGACAATGAGACTCAACAAGACAACTTTGAAGCTGGTACGACTCAGGTGGGGGAGGGGTGGAGAGCGAGGGAGGATGGAAGGGTTACTTGAAGTTAGAGAAATCAAATTCATAGCACTGGGTTGTCAGCTGCCCAAGCTAAATATGAGATGCTGTTCCTCCAATTTGTGTTTGGCCTCACTCATCATACCATTTGGCCTAATCATACCGCTGGGTTGTACATAGCATTATGACTGCTCATCAAAATACTGGATTATGGATTACAGCATGACAATGTAAAAATAGTAGCAGGATTGAGGGAAGCCTTCACAAGGAGTAATTTTCCTCATATTTAATGGTGAGGAAATATTTATTATTTAATATATACATTGGGTCTTGCCCCGAAACGTCACCCATTCCTTCTCTCCAGGGATGCTGCCTGTCCCGCTGAGTTAATCCAGTTTTTTGTGTCTTTCTTCTATATATATATTTTTAATATGAATAAATATTATTTAATATATCATTAAATATTAAATATATTAAATAATATAAATGTATCTTTAATCCAGTCATCACTGACATTCCCAACCCTCACAGGTAATGGAATCACAGCAGTCCTCCAGGTAAATTTCTCCCCATAACATTGTTGGATCAGGAGTTCCAGGATTTGGATCCAGACATTTGTCTATTTTAGCAGATAGTCCATGTCCATAATTTATCACAAAGGGGACAAGGGCCCTTCATTCAAGGAGGACCTTTTGAAATCATTCCTCTACAAACAGAAACATCAACTGAAACATTATGAAATATAAATACAGGAGACATTTAGTTCCCTGTTAGCAGGTGATTCACAGAGAAACCTGCAGTCAATGATGTTCCCACACAGCTTCTTCCCCAGCCTTTTATGGTGATCAATAAAGGGGGAAATGGTCATATCCTGATGACTATTCCTAGTCAGGTGCCAGTTCCTCCTGAACATTTCAACTTCACTTACTCTAGTATTTGGTAATGCAACATCCTCCATCTAACCAAAGCAGATGATTCATGAAAAAGCTAATCGGCAGCAAAACATGCCAAACTTGGCAAGGCCGTGAGCACACCAGCGCATACATTAGCACAGATACTATCGGGAATTAGCCCCACAATTCTGATAAAGATTTAATATCAATCAGAGAGGCAAATTCTTCACTCAAATGGTGGTGGGTATATGGAACGAGCTGCCTGAAAAAATGGTTGAGGCAGGTACTTATAGCAGCATTTAAAAGACACTTGCTGTGATATATGGAAAGGAAAGGTTTGGAGGGAAATGGGGCAAATGGGACTAGGTTAGATGTGGCATCTTGGTCGGCATGCACAAGTTGGGCCGAAGGGGCCTGTTTCCGTGCTGTATGACTATTAGACATTGCAGAGAGTTGTGCGTGCAGCCCAGATCAACTTCCCCACCACTGACTTAGAGTTGTAGAGAGTCAAAGAGTCAACAGTGTGGAAACAGGTCCCCAGGCCCAACTTGACCACGCTGATCAACAGGCCCCAGTTACACTAGTCCCGCTTGCCCATTAATGGCCCATAACCCTTTAAACCTATCCTATCCATGTACCTGTCAAAATGTCTCTTAAACATTATGATAATACCTGCCTCAACTACCTCCACCAGCAGCTCATTCCAAAAACCCACCAACATTTATGCAAAAAAGTTGCCCCTCAGGTTCCTATTAAATCTTTCCCCCCTCACCATAAACCCATGTCCTCTGGGCAAAGGAATCTGTGCATTCCTCTCATAATCTTGGACACCACTATAAGATCACCCCTCATCCTCCTGCACTCCAAGGGGTAAAGTCCTAGCCTGCTCAACCTCTTTGTATAGCGCAGGCCTTCGAGTGCTGGCAACATCCTCATAAACCTTCTCTGCACCCTGTCCAACTTGACAACATTTTTCGTATAACATGGTGACCAAAACTGAACACAATTTTCTAAATATGGCTTCTCCAATGTCTTATACAACGATATCATGACCTCCCTAATTCTCTACTAAATACTCTGATTGATGAAGGCCAATGTGCCAAAAGTCTCTTGACCACCTGATCTGCCTGCGACTCCAACTTCAAGGAACGATGTAATTGCACTCCTAGATCCCTCTGCTTTCCAGAGCCCTGCCATTTATTGTGTAGGTCCAGCCCTTGGTAGGACTGCCCAAAATGCAACACCATTAACCATTCTTTACCTCACCTGCGCAGCCAATCAGATCTTCACTATACCACCCACTTTTATGTCATCAGCAAACTTGCTAATCTTGCCATGTACATTCGCATCCAAATCATTGATATAGATGACAAACAGCAATGGCAATGGCCCAACACCAAACCCTGAGGCACACCACTATTTACACATCTCGTCCAAAAAACAACCTTCCACCATCACCTTTGCTTTCTTCTATGAAACCAATTTTCTATCCAGACAGAATCTCTCCTTGTATCCCACGCAAGCTAACCTTCCAGCGCAGCCTTGTCAAATGCCTTGCTGAAATCCATATACACAACGTCTACAGCTCTGCTCTCATTAATCTTTTTGGTCACATCTTCAAAAAAACGCAATCATATTCATGAGACACAATCGACCATGAGACTCCATCTCCACCTCATGCGGTCTTGGGAATGCAGCCAATATAATCAAGGATGTTTTTCACCCCAGTTATTCCCTCTCCTCTCCTCTCCAGCCTGACAGAAGATACAAAAGCTGGAAAGCACTAGCCATCATATTTTGGAATAGCTTCTTCCCCTATTATTAAACTACTGAACAATTCTCCCATAAGCAACCATGCAGCCCCATTATTCCAACGTATCTCATTGTGGACAGTGGTCTTTTTCCATGTACCAGTAACTAAAACGTTGCAATGCTGTATATCTATATACTGTACTCTGGTATTTTACTATCTGTTGTGTGAGGCTTGCTTGTAATTATGTACAGTATGGTTTGATTTGATGAGATAATATGCAGACAGAAATTCTTCACTGTATGTATGAAGAACATTACATGTGACAATCATAAACCAATTGCATTGTCTCTTCTGCTCTCAGTCCAAAGAAGGGTTTCGAGTTCGACCCAAAACGTTACCCATTCCTTTTCTCCAGAGATGCTGCCTGAACCGCTGAGTTACTCCAGCTTTTTGTGCCTATCTTCAGTGTAAACCAGCATCTGCAGTTCCTTCCTACACAATAGCAATATCAGTGCATTGGAACCAAAGATGAAGAATGATCAAACTAAAAGGTTTCTAACCATTAGATTTGGGGATTTTTCAGCTTCTTTCACATTTCTCAATCTCCTATTCAGGGCAAAGGCTGCCTTTTAATTCAGGCACATCTTTTCCAAAAAGTGTCTTACTTTCCCAAAAGACAATCATAGAACATAGACTGTACAGCACAGGAACAGGCCCTTCAGCATACAATGTCTGTGCCAAACATGAACCAAATTATACTAACCCCATCTACTTGCACAGATCCACATCCCTCTATTCCTTGTATATTCACGTACCCGTCTAAACACCCCTGTAAATGTCACATTTATGTCCGCCCACCCCAGCAACACCTCCAATGCATTCTATGTGTAAAAAACTTGCAATGCACATTTCCTTTAAATCTTTTCCTTCTCAAATTAAAACTATGCCTTCTAGTGTTTGACATTTCGAGCCTGGGGAAAAGAGACTTTATTTCTATGGCTCTCATAATTTTATAAACTTCTCTCAGGTCTCCTCCCAGCCTTTGACACTCCAGAGAACATTACAGGTTTGGCCTATCTCTCCTTATATCTAATAGCCTGTAATCCAGGAAGCATCCTGGTGAACCTCTTGTGCAGGTTATTGATTGGAGGGAAGGGAGGATATTGCAGGGGCCTTAACTAGGATCCTTGTTTCTTCTCTAGCCACAGGCGAGGCCCCAGAGGACTGGAGAATGACCAATGTTGTTCCTTTGTTTAAGAAGGGAAGAGAGAATCCCGGGAACTATTGACTGGTGAGCCTCATGTCAGTGGTAGGGAAACTATTAGAGAGAAATCTTCGAGATAGGATTTACTCCCATTTGTTTAAAAAAAAGGGCTAAATGAGGTTAGCCAGCACAGACGTGCTCACTAACGTGAATGCGTTTTTTTGAGGAGGTGACAAAGATAAAGGTATGGAGGTAGGGAAGGTATTGATGAAGGCATGTTGTGAAGATGGATATTAGTAAGGCTTTTGATATGGGAGATTGATCCAGAAAATTAAGATGTACGGGATTCACAATGACTTGGTTGATGGGTTCAGTACTGGCTTATTCATGCAAGTCAGAGGATTGTGGTGGAAAGAAGATATTCTGGCTGGAGGTCTGTGGCCATGGATCTGTGCTGGGAACGCTGCTGTTTGTGATACATATAAAAATGACCTAGCTGTAAATGTATATGAATTGATGAGTTAGTTTGCTGACAACATCAAAATTGGAGGAGTTGCAGACAGTGAGGAATGCTGTAAGAGGATACAGCAGGATATAGACCAACTGAAGAAATGTGCAGAGAAATGGCAGATCGAGTTTAACCCGAGCAATTGTGAGGTGTTGCACTTTGGGAGGTTGAATGTAAGGGGAAAGTATACACTTAATGCAAGACTCTTAACAGCATTGATGTCAAAGTCCATGGCTCACTGAAGATGAGGTGGTTTAGAAGGTGTATGGTGTACAAGTGTCAGGAAGTTATGATGCAACATTATAGCGATTTGGTTAGGCTGCATGTGGAGTTTGGCGTGCAGTTCTGGTCATCCCACTTCAGAAAAAATGTGGAAGCTTTGGAGAGGGTGCAGAGGAGGTTTGCCAGAATGCTGCCTGGAGTAGGAGGATTCAGTTACCACGAGAGGACTCCGGAACGTTGGAGGTTGAGGGGAGACTTGATAGAAATATATAAAATAATGAGAGGCAGAGACAGACTTTCTCCCAGGGTGGAAATGTCCAGTGCTAGAGGGCATAGAAGGAAGGTGAAAGGAGAAAAGTTTAATGGAGATGTGCGGTGCACTTTATTTTTAACACAGAGGAGTCTGGAATGCACTGCCAGGGGTGGTGGCTGATATGATAGTGGTGTTTAAGAGGCTTTTAGATAGACATACGGGAGTGGAGAGAATGGAGGAATAAGGAACATGTCCAGGCTGGTGAGATTAGTTTTAACTTTATGTTTAGACACACACATTGTGGGCCCATATGTCCATTCTACTGTTCTATGTAGGAAGGGACTGCAGATGATGGTTCTAACCGAAGATAGACACAAAATGCTGGAGGAACTCAACGGGACAGGCAGCATCTCTGGAGAGAAGGAATGGGTGATGTTTCAGGTCAAAACCCCTTTCATTTAACCCCCCCCCCAGTGGTTAATATGCGCATATATATAATATATATAACTGATCTATGTTCTGCTGTATCCCTTGACAACTTTCTTCACTGCCCACGGCTCAACCGAGTGTCGTCTTGTGATGTCTGCAAATTAAAAAATCGGCCGTTGAATCCCTTTTCAATTTGGAAACTTGCTCCTTATAAGTTAGACAGCACTGGGGAAATTTCCCAGCTCAGCTCTGATGGTGTGTAATCAAACTAGTTGCTCAGAAGATGCAGGCAACTGATCGCAAATATTATTGGCATCAGCTGAGGCCTTTGTAAGAAATTCTTAACAATTCTATGAAGAAAGCGCAAATTTGAATCCTTGCTTTATTCATTTCTGAGCTCGAAATGATTGTACTTTGAATGAAAACAGTGCTGCACGAACGTCTTTCCGAATGGCGCGATTCACATACACCGTGATTAACAAGAAATCATCTCACACATCTAACAACAAATACATACAATGTGTCAAACTACACTTTGCTCATTGTCAAGGCCGGATTTCAATGGGAAAAGAATGCACGTGGTCCATACATCAAGAACCTTGTTTATATCTGGCAGCATCGCCGTGATTTCATTTCTGTTCCAAACACGCAGTGAATACAAACAGAGGTCCGGCGAGAGTGGGTGAACAGCCGGGTTTGTGAAGCGACAGAGACAGACAGACAGACAGACAGACAGACAGACAGACAGACAGGGGTCCAAGAGCAATGTGAGGAGTCGCTGGTCACTGGGCTGAACACGGACCCAGGCTGGTGCACGGTGCCAGAATGGGGGAAAGCAAGCTTACCAGAGTCTGCTCATAGTGTAGAGCGCCGCGGTTCGCCTCTGCTCCAGCCATGTCTGTGTCTGTGTCTGTAGCAGCCGCCTGCCCGCCTGCCTTGTCAGTTGCCGAGAGGAGAGGAGCGCACCACTCGCTGCGGCGGCCAGGGATGAATGCTGTTGCTCTACCGCCCCGTCACCCTGCCCGGACAGCAAAACCCAGCACAGGACACCTACCCCCCCGTCTGCCCCAGCCCAGCACAGGACACTTACGCCCCAGAGCCTGCCCCAGCCCAGCACACTCCCCCCCAGCGCCACCAACAACCAGCGGACACTGGCTGTAACCCGTGCTCACCCACACTGTGGGGCTGGCTGAGTTACACTGCGGAGCGCAGTTCCGGGTATATACCGGCAGCTTCGTACACAAGGGCTGACTGTGTAAACTGCCCTTTCGTCAAACCCACTCAAGGTGCAACATGTTTTTGCAACGCAGCCGCGGCGGGAGCATTAAAACACCCCGCAGACTGACTTAATGCTGGGTTATTCTGAGACCACTCGGAATCGTATAATAGACTCCCTTGTATTTCTCCCGGCCTGGTTTTACTCCAGCCAGTCCTTGTTTTCGTTGTGCTTTTCTTCCTTGCGGGTCACTGATCAAGTCATAGACAATCAATGGCGTTTTTTAATGCAGCTTTTAATATTTAATAATCTGATGTGTGTCTTTCTGCGTCCCTCAGTTTTCCTGATCCCGTTGACAAGGCCGGTAACTGCAGTTTGTTTTACTCGAGCCTAAACCAGGACCAGCAAAGGCCAGATAGCGACTGCTGAAAGAGAGGGAAAAGCACCAATACAAGAAAAACAACCATTAATATCTACCGTGAGGACTGGGGGGTGGGCCTTAGTGCGAGGCTGTGAGTTATTGCTGCAGTCATTATTTTTATCCAAAAGGCATCCGTAAACATGTATAGGAAGGAACTGCAGATGCTGGTTTTCACCGAAGATGGCCACAAAATGCTGGAGTAACTCAGCGGGACAGACAGCATCTCTGGAGAGACAATGGGTGATGTTTCGGGTCAAGACCCTTCTTTAGACTGAGAATCAGGGGAGGGTGAGACTAGAGATAGGGGACACCTTATTACTCTACCATATCTCTAGTCTCATCCTCCCCTGACTCTCAGTCATGAGGGTCTTGAGCCGAAATATCACCCATTCCTTCTCTCCAGAGATGCTGCATGTTCCACTGAGTTACTCCAGCATTTTGTGTCTATGCTGCCTGAGCTTCTGAGTTACTCAAGTATTTTGTGTCTATCTTCCTTAAACATGTAGTCATTTTATTTTGGTTGCTTCAGATATGCACAGACTTTCTTCATTTGCTTTTCTGAGAGGCCTCCATTTACTCTGGCAGAGGATTGTCAAAAACACAGACAAAAGAGGGTTCCTGTCTCCTTTCCTTGAAACTAGTATTTAATTGTAAATCTAATCAGTAGGTGGAAGCTGGGAGTTAGCATCAGCCACCAACAATCCTCATTGATCTCTTGCCTTCGTTCTGAAGAAGGGTCCCAACCCTGAATGTTACCTATCCAAAACGCGCTGAGTTACTCTAGCACTTTTTGTCCCTTCTGTCTAAACCTGTTTATCTGAGGAGAGCCCAAAGACAGCTGGCAGGTTCTGAAGATGGAGGATTCTTGCCAGACTACCACGGCACCTCCCTTGTCGGTAGGTTTGATGATAATGTCGGGGTTGCTGCAGAGTGAGCGGAGGGCTGTACGTACACAGAGGGTGAGGTTAGAGTAGGTAAGGAGAGTGGAAAACTTGAGACGGTTGATGTCACGCCAGCATTTAGAAATGAAAAGGTCTAAAGAAGGTAGAAGGCTGTCCGGGGAAGTCCAAGAGGAGGAGACCGGTGGATACAGGAGAAGGGGTCATCACTGGTCTGAAGAAGGGTCTCGACCAGAAACATCACCTATTCTGTTTCTCCAGATGTGCTGCCATACTCGCTGAGTTACTCCAGCTTTTTGTGCCTGGCAGGTTCTGAAACTACCCTGTGCTGGAAAGCTGCAGCAGTTGCTGTGTGTCTCTGCTTTATCTGGAAATATGAGTCTTATGAGTAACAAAACCTGTCTTTGGTGTTACAGATGATCCTTGCATCATTGTAATGTAAACTCCCATTTACAGCAGCAGTTGCCGACCTGTTTCCAGTGAGTATCACCAAGTTGTACATAGAACAGGACAGGAACAGGCCATTCGGCCCACAATGTTTGTGCCCAAGAGGAGAGATAACTCCAGGGGCACACAGCCAAATCATCATTCACTCGAATCAGCCGATCGCCACTGCCAAAATTGCTACATAAATAATTGCAAGATTTTGGTTCCTCCGTTTTTTCCTCGACCGTAGAAGCAATCTATACCCGGCCACTGACACCCTCCTCCGCCTAGCGGAGCTGGTCCTTACACTTAATAACTTTTCATTTGACTCCTCCCATTTCCTCCAAATACAAGGCGTAGCTATGGGCACACGCATGGGCCCCAGCTACGCCTGCCTCTTTGTCGGGTACGTAGAACAATCCTTGTTCAATGCGTACCAGGGCCCCATCCCCGACCTCTACCTCCGCTACATCGATGATTGTTTTGGTGCCACATCCTGCACCCACACACAACTGACTGACTTCATCCGCTTCACCACCAACTTCCATCCGGCACTCAAATACACCTGGACCATTTCCGACACTTCCCTACCATTCCTTGACCTCACTATCTCCATCGCAGGTGATAGACTCCTTACCGACATCCACTACAAACCTACCGACTCCCATGGCTATCTGGACTACACTTCTTCCCACCCTGCTTCCTGTAAGGACTCCATCCCCCACTCCCAATTCCTCCGTCTACGCCGCATCTGCTCCCAGGATGAGGCGTTCCACACCAGGGCATCTGAAATGTCCTCATTCTTCAGGGAACGGGGGTTCCCCTCCTCCACCATAGATGAGGCTCGCACCAGGGTCTCTGCCATACCCCGCAAAACTTCTCTCTCTCCCCATCCCCCCACTCACAACAAGGGCAGAGTCCCCCTAGTCCTCACCTTTCACCCCACCAGCCGTCACATACAACAAGTGATCCTCCGTCAGTTTCGCCACCTCCAACGTGACCCCACCACTCACCACATCTTCCCATCTCCCCCCATGTCTGTCTTCCGCAAAGACCGCTCCCTCCGTAACTCCCTTGTCAATTCTTCCCTTCCCTCCCATACCACCCCCTCCCCTGGTACTTTCCCTTGCAACCGCAAGAGATGCAACACTTGTCCCTTCACCCCCCCTCTACTCCATTCAAGGACCCAAGCAGTCGTTCCAGGTGCGACAGAAGTTCACCTGCATCTCCTCCAACCTCATCTATTGCATTCGCTGCTCTAGATGCCAGCTGATCTACATCGGTGAGACCAAGCGGAGGCTTGGCGATCGTTTCGCCGAACACCTCCGGTCGGTCCGCAATAACCAACCTGAACTCCCGGTGGCTCAGCACTTCAACTCCCCCTCCCATTCCGTATCTGACCTCTCTGTCCTGGGTCTCCTCCATGGCCACAGCGAGCAACACCGTAAATTGGAGGAAATGTACCTCATATTCCGCTTGGGCAGTCTACATCCTGGGGGCTTGAACATTGAATTCTCCCAATTCTGCTAGCCCTTGCTGTCCCCTCCCCTTCATCAGCCATCTGGTTGTCTCCTCCCCTCCCCCAGCCCTTGGGCTCCTCCTCCACCTTTTTCCTTTTTTCCTTCTCCCCACCCCCTATCAGTCTGAAGAAGGGTTTCGGTCCGAAACGTTACCTATTTCCTTCGCTCCATAGATGCTGCTGCACCCGCTGAGTTTCTCCAGCATTTTTGTGTACCCTTGTATTTCTCCCTGGCCTGGTTTCACTCCAGCCAGTCCTTGTTTTCTTTGTACTTTAGTTCATTTTGCTATTGAGGAAGTGCAGCGTAGGTTCACAAGGTTAATTCCCGGGATGGCAGGATTGTCATCTGTTGATAGAATGGAGCGGCTGGGCTTGTATACTCTGGAATTTAGAAGGATGAAACATATAAGATTATTAAAGGGCCTGTCCCACTTGGCCGTCATTTGCGCGTAATTTACGCGACATCATTTACATGTCACAACGTGACACGCATGTGATGCGTGCATTACGCGCGCATGGTGCGTGATGACATAGGCAGTGACGCACGGTCGCGCACTGCGTCACAGGATTTTGTGATGTACAAAATCTTCGCGCGCCATTTGTGTGACGCGCAAATGATGGCCAAGTGGGACAGGCCCTTAAGGGTTTGGACACGCTAGAGGCAGGAAACATGTTCCCGATGTTGGGGGAGTCTAGAACCAGGAGCCACAGTTTAAGAATAAGGGGTGAGCCATTTAGAACGGAGATGAGGAAAGACATTTTCACTCAGAGAGTTGTGAGTCTGTAGAATTCTCTGCCTCAGGAGGCAGTGGAGGTCGGTTCTCTGGATGCTTTGAAGAGATAGTTAGATAGAGCTCTTAAAAATAGCAGAGTCAGGGGATATGGGGAGAAGGCAGGAACGGGGTAGTGATTGTGGTTGAGTTACACCAAAGATAGATACAAAATACTGGAGTAACTCAGAGGGTCAGACAGCATCTCTGGAGAGAAGGAATATCTGATGTTCCAAGTCAAGACCCTTCTTCAGACTGGGAGTCAGTAAGACTAGAGATAGGGGACACCTTCCCCTACCATATCTCTAGTCTCTCCCTCCCCTGACTCTCAGTATGAAGAAGGGTCTTGACCTGAAAAGTCAGATATTCCTTCTCTCCAGAGATGCTGCCTGTCCCACTGAGTTGCTCCTGCAATTCCAGGCAGTAAACTGGCTGAAAGTTGGCTGCCTAGAGCCAATGGAAAGTAACATCAGACATGTATAAAATGGACATGTTCACTACTGCATTCAGCATCTTATCCTTTGGGCAGAAAATCCACAATCCCATGTGTGCTGAAAATACCTTAGTAAGTCCAAAGTATTATTTTGGTACGAGTCTGGAAGTAGTCACAAGCTGTTCTCATCAATCAGTCAAAGTGCTTCAATCTGTAATAAAATAGAAACATACAAAATAGGTACAGGAGTAGGCAATTTGGCACTTTGAGCAAGCACTGCCATTCAGTATGATCATGGCTGATCATCCAGAATCAAGAGAGAGTTAGATAGAAGGTAGACAAAAATGCTGGAGAAACTCAGCGGGTGAGGCAGCATCTATGGAGCGAAGGAATAGGTGATGTTTTGGGTCGAGTCCCTTCTTCAGAGTTAGATAGAGCTCTTGAAGATAGCGGAGTCAAGGGATATGGGGAGAAGGCAGGAACGGGGTACTGATTGTGGATGATTAGCCATGATCACATTGAATGGGGGTGCTGGTTCGAAGGGCCAAATGGCCTACTCCTGCACCTATTGTCTATAATCAGTACCCCGTTCCTGCTTTCTCTCCAGATTCCATTAGCCCCAAGAGCTAAATCTATATTGGCACTAATAGGTGGAGTAACTCAGCGAGTCAGGCAGTGCCATTTCTCCAGAGATGCTGCCTGACCCGCTGAGTTACTCCAGCATGTTGTGCATTTTCTCCAGAGATGCTACCTGACCCATTGAGTTACTCCAGCTTTTTTGTATCTATCTTCGGTTTAAACCAGCATCTGCAGTTCCTTCTTACACATAATATATTTGAGGTTGAGATGCCACTGACTCTTACGATTTCTAATACCTGGAATATATTGCAGAAGTGCCATCATATATACTTTTAACATGCTGTGTTGCAATATTAAGAAGCTGCTAAATGTGAATGTGTTTCCAGTCAAGTGATGTTTTTCTGGGGGGAGGGTGGGGACAGGTCCCGGAGCTGATTATCAGCCTCCACTAACTCCCAACCACTCTTCAGCTGAGCAGCTGTTGTTCTGCCCTTGGAGAGGTGAACAAATGAAGGGTCTATGTGGTGTAGCATAATTTAATGTTTAAGATTTGTTTTACAATTCAGATCTATCACTGATTAACACTATCTGGGTTGGAGGTATTGAGGAGCTATGTTAAATGTTGCAACCTAATGAGCCACATTTGTTAATGATTTGTTACTGTTTCAGATTTACTTGTAATGAATTTGATTTGTGCAATATAGATAAAGGCTAAAAGTTATTTTACCACGCAGTTGCACAGCAGATAGAGCTGCTGCCTCTCAGCGTTAGAGACCTGGGTTTGATCCTGACGTTGGGTACTGTTTGTGTGGAGTTTTCACATTCTCTCTGTGACTGGGTTTCCTCTGGGTGCTCCAATTTCCTCCCACTTTCCAAAGACGTGCGGTGTAATCGGCGAGACCAAACACAGGCTCGCGGCTTGTTTCGCTGAACACCTCAGCTCAGTCCGCCTGGACCTACGTGATCATCCAGTTGCTAAATACTTTAACTCCCCTCCCATTCCCACACTGACTTTTCTGTCCTGGGCCTCCTCCACTAACAGATTGAGGCCCAATGCAAATTGGAGGAACAACGCCTCATATTTCCCTTGGATAGACCAACGGTATGAATATGAATAGAAACGTCACCCATTCCTTCTCTCCAGAAATGCTGCCTAACCCGCTGAGATACTCCAGCATTTTGTGTCTAGGTGATTAGTGGGCAAAATTAGGGCACATGGTATTGGGGGTAGAGTGCTGACATGGATAGAAAATTGGTTGGCAGACAGGAAACAAAGAGTAGGGATTAACGGGTCCCTTTCAGAATGGCAGGCAGTGACTAGTGGGGTACCGCAAGGCTCGGTGCTGGGACCGCAGCTATTTACAATATACATCACTGATTTGGATGAAGAGATTCAAAGCAACATTAGCAAATTTGCAGATGACACAAAGCTGGGTGGCAGTGTGAACTGTGAGGAGGATGCTATGAGAATGCAGGGTGACTTGGACAGGTTGGGTGACTGGGCAGATGCATGGCAGATGAAGTTTAATGCGAATAAATGTGAGATTATCCACTTTGGTAGCAAAAACAGGAAGGCAGATTATTATCTAAATGGTGTCAAGTTGGGAAAAGGGGAAGTACAATGGGATCTGGGGGTCCTTGTTCATCAGTCAATGAAAGTAAGCATGCAGGTACAGCAGGTAGTGAAGAAAGTGAATGGCATGTGGGGCTTCATAACAAGAGGAGTTGAGTATAGGAGCAAAGAGGTCCTTCTGCAGTCGTATAGGGCCCTGGTGAGACCACACCTGGAGTATTGTGTGCAGTTTTGGTCCCCTAATTTGAGGAAGGACATTCTTGCTATTGAGGGAGTGCAGCATAGGTTTACAAGGTTAATTCCCGGGATGGCGGGACTGTCATATTCTGAGAGAATGGAACGACTGGGCTTGTATACTCTGGAGTTTAGAAGGATGAGAGGAGATCTTATCTTAATATTATTAAGGGTTTGGACACGCTAGAGGCAGGAAACATGTTCCCGATGTTGGGGGAGTCCAGAACCAGGGGCCACAGTTTAAGAATAAGGGGTAAGCCATTTAGAACAGAGACAAAACACTTTTTCGTTTCAAGGGAGAGCTAGATAAGGCTTCAAAACATAGCCGGGATATGGGGAGAAGGTAGGAATGGGGTACTGATTGGGGGTGATCAGCCATGATCACATTGAATGGCGGTGCTGGGTCGATAGGCCGAATGTACTACTCCTGCACCTATTGTCTATTGTCTACCTTTGTATGAATATTGACTTCTCTAACTTAAAGTAACCCTTGCTTTCCCCCCTCTCTCCATCCCTCCAACACCCTAGCTCTCCGTCCAGTCTGACTGTCCTCCTGATTACATTTTAAGTCTTTATGCCTCGTTGTCACCTTCCACGAGCTAACAATGATCTATTCTACATTTTCCATGAACCGTCCCCTTTGATGTCTCATTTTCACACCTGACCCTTCCATATCTCTAGTCTCCCTCTCCCCTGACTCTCAGTCTGAAGAAGGGTCTCGACCCAAAACGTCACCCATTCTTCCCTCCAGAGATGCTGCCTGTCCCGCTGAGTTACTCCAACATTTTGTGTCTATCGTCGGGTAGTTGGTTAATTGGCCTCAGTGTGTAGGGAGTGGATCTTATAGAAACATATAAAATTATAAAAGGACTGGACAAGCTAGATGCAGGAAAAATGTTCCCAATGTCCAGAACCAGGGGCCACGGTCTTAGAATAAAGGGGAAGCCATTTAAGACTGAGGCGAGAAAAAACTTTTTCACCCAGAGAGTTGTGAATTTATGGAATTCCCTGCCACAGAGGGCAGTGGAGGCCAAATCACAGGATGGATTTAAGAGAGAGTTAGATAGAGCTCTAGGGGCTAGTGGAGTCAAGGGATATGGGGAGAAGGCAGGTACGGGTTATTGATTTGGAACGATCAGCCATGATTACAATGAATGGCGGTGCAGGCTCAAAGGGCCAAATGGCCTCCTCCTGCACCTATTGTCTATATTTCTATGTTTCTATGGATGCGACCGTGGGATAACATAGAACCAGTGTGAATGGTTAATTTATGGTCAACGTTGACGCAGTGGGTTGAAGGCTCTGTTTCCATGCTCTTTCCTTCAATTCAATTCAATATATGACTGACAGCATAAGGGTTTGGGTCATTTCCAGCAGAGAATTCTCAGCATCATACAGGTTTCTCTTGATTTTGCAATACACTATGTGGTGTATGTGTAAAGTCATCTCTCAAGTTATATGGAGCAAGTATTTCTTGCTGTGGGCAAAAATAAAGAATGTAACCAAATATCAGAACAGTAATAACACTAAAGTGGAATAAGAATTTCACTTCCACATCAGACTCTACACATTTTAATATATACCAGTAAATAGCAGCGACTTAAAATAATTAATTCAGTCTGAAGAAGGGTCTCGACCCGAAAAGTCACCCATTCCTTCTCTCCAGAGATGCTGCCTGTCTCGCTGATTACGCCAGCATTTTGTGTCCCTTAAAACAATTAAAATATGCATGGAACCTGAATAGAACTAGCCCAGTCAAGAGGATAGTGAAATGAAAATAATAAAGTGCTTAAGCTAAATGTCACAGAACACAAATAGAAAAAAGGAGAACAGAAACAGCTTAAAATCTTCACATATCCATTGCACAGAAGAAAATGAGACAACATCTTGTGATATCAGCTGGCTTGAGTCCATTGTGTCAAGTAAAAGAACATTGAGCTTGTTCGACTAGAAAACAATCTATTGTATCCATTGTGTAGGAAGGAAGTGCAGATGCTGGTTTACACCGAAGACAGATATAAAATGCTGGAGTAACTCTGGGACAGGCAGCATTATCTGGTGCCCATTATCTGTTGCATGATAAACATGCTGGTCTAGAAATGCATGCATGGAACTGGGAAGAGAATAATGATAGGCATACCTGTTTTGCATATCTTTCATTCATTTGTTCTATATCTCTCTTTCTCACTGTCTATATCTCTCATTTTCCTTTCCCCTGACACACTGAAGAAGGGTCACGAACCGAAGTGTCATATATTCATTTTCTCCAGAGATGCTGTCTGACCTGCTGAGTTACTCCAGATTTTGTGTCTATCAAGATGATAATGGTGTGCTGTTGAAACTTTGATTTAACCCAGCGTACGGCAATTTTAGTAGAGGAAAGAATTGCAGCTGCTGGTTTAAATCAAAGGTAGACACAAAATGCTGGAGTAACTCAGTGGAACAAGCAGCATCTCTAGAGAGGAGGAATGGGTGACGTTTCGGGTCAAGACCCATTTTTCAGATTGATGTCAGGGGAGAAGGCGGGGCAAAGATAGAATGTAGTCGGAGACAGTAAGACTGGTGAGAGAACTGGGAAGGGGGAGGGGATGGAGAGAGAGAGGGAAAGCAATGGCTATCTGAAGTTAGAGAAGTCAATGTTCATATCGCTGAGGTGTAAGCTGCCCAGGCAAAATATGAGGTGCTGTTCCTCCAATTTGCGCTGGGCCTCACTCTGACAATGGAGGAGGCCCAGGACAGAAAGGTCAGATTGGGAGGGGGAGTTAAAGTGCTGAGCCACCGGGAGATCAGGTAGGTTAAGACGGACTGAGCGGAGGTGTTCAGCAAAATAACGTCCGAGCATGCGCTTGGTTTCGCCGATATATAGGAGTTGACACCTGGAACAGCAGATACAATAGACAAGAGGTGCAGGAGTAGGCCATTCGGCCCTTTGAGCCAACACCGCCATTCAATGTGATCATGGCTGATCATCCCCAATCAGTACCCCGTTCCTGCCTTCTCCCCATATCCCCTGACTCCGCTATTTTTAAGAGCCCTATCTAGCTCTCTCTTGAAAGCATCCAGAGAACCCGCCTCCACCGCCCTCTGAGGCAGATAATTCCACAGACTCACCACTCTCTGTGAGAAAAAGTGTTTCCTCGTCTCCGTTCTAAATGGCTTACTCCTTATTCTTAAACTGTGGCCCCTGGTTCTGGACTCCCCCAACATCGGGAACATGTTTCCTGCCTCTAGCGTGTCCAAGCCCTTAACAATCTTATATGTTTCAATGAGATATCCTCTCATCCTTCTAAACTCCAGAGTGTACAAGCCCAGCTGCTCCATTCTCTCAGCATATGGCAGTCCCGCCATCCCGGGAATTACCCTTGTAAACCTACGCTGCACTCCCTCAATAGCAAGAATGTCCTTCCTCAAATTAGAGGACCAAAACTGCACACAATACTCCAGGTGTGGTCTCACTAGGGCTCTGTACAACTGCAGAAGGACCTCTTTGCTCCTATATTTGATTCCTCTTGTTATCAAGGCCAACATGCCATTCGCTTTCTTCACTGCCTGCTGTACCTGCATGCTTACTTTCATAGACTGATGTACAAGGACCCCCAGATCCCGTTGTACTTCCCCTTTCCCCAACTTGACGCCATTTAGATGGTAATCTGCCTTCCTGTTTTTGCTACCAAAGTGGATAACCTTACATTTATCTGCATTAAACCTCATCTGCCATGCATCTGCCCACTCCCCCAACCTGTCCAAGTCACCCTGCATTCTCAAAGCATCCTCCTCACAGTTCACACTGGCACCCAGATTTGTGTCATCTGCAAATTTGCTAATGTTACTTTGAATCCCATCATCCAAATCATTGATGCATATTGTAAATAACTGCGGTCCCAGCACCGAGCCTTGCGGTACACAACTAGTCACTGCCTGCCATTCTGAAAGGGACCCGTTAATCCCTACTCTTTGTTTCCTGTCTGCCAACCACTTCTCTATCCATGTCAGCACTCTACCCCCAATACCATGTGCCCTAATTATGCCCACTAATCTCCTATGTGGGACCTTATCAAATGCTTTCTGAAAGTCCAGGTACACTACATCCAGTGGCTCTCCCTTGTCCATTTTCCTAGTTACATCTTCAAAAAATTCCAGAAGATTAGTCAAGCATGATTTCCCCTTCATGATCCATGAACCATCCTGTTACCTCTATCCAAATGTTCGGCTATCTCATCTTTTATAATTGACTCCAGCATCTTCCCCACCACCTATGTCAGGCTAACTAGTCTATAATTCCCTGTTTTCTCTCTCCCACCTTACTTAAAAAGTGGGATAACATTAGCTACCCTCCAATCCACAGGAACTGATCCTGAGTCTATAGAACATTGGAAAATTATCACCAATGCATCCACGATTTCTAGAGCCACTTCCTTAAGTACCCTAGGATGCAGACCATCAGGCCCTGAGGATTTATCAGCCTTCAGTCCCATCAGTCTATCCAACACCATTTCCTGCCTAATGTGGATTTCCTTCAGTTCCTCTGTCAC